>JANUSC010000143.1:0-568106 GCA_025200525.1 Camellia lanceoleosa | reverse complement strand
GACATGAAATTAAGTGGAGAAATCACACACTAAGTTATTCAATTGATGAGTTCCTTGATGATTTCCTTAATTTTCCTTTCCTTTCCTACACTTTCCCTTCTTTGATTCTTCTGACCAAATTCTCTTGTTTATTATTTTTTTGTTCCGATATTTATATATATATATATATCTCTCTCTCTCTACGGTTATTTCCCAAGCAACAATGACTTCAACTCTTTAACATAACATACACACACCATAATTCTCATCACCATACAAATTTTCGATACACCCGCTTGCTTCATCCCCTCAATTCTAGATTCTTCCACCAATTCAATTTATGTTTAGGATTAATTTAATTAAACAAACTTAGTCCCCATAGCATTTACGGTTTTGAACCAACTTTGTTTTGATATTTTGGATGCGGGTTTCTTTGTCTTTAACGGTTGTTAAATACTCTTATTCATCATATTCCTCTTTGAGTTTGGTTTATTGGAATGCCTTGGTTTATTTGGAATAGGTTGGGGTTTTAAAAATCTTGTTGCTGTGGCCTTTCGCTCGGCGAGTTTGAACTCTTTTGTAGGCTGTAGAATCTTGGGGGTAGTGTTCTTGACGGCGACACTACTTATTCATGACCCGATCTTATCTATATCTCGACTTACAGGAGTTGGTATTCAGCTGCACGTTCGGCGAAAACTTATTTGTCTGAGCGAAACTTTTGTGCTGGCGAGTACATGCGTTTGCTCAGTTCATAAAAGGCCTTTTACATCCTTTTCATTTCTCTTTCTCTCTGTATTTCAAAAACCCTAGATCTATACTTTCTCTCTCTAAAACTCACATTCTCTCTACCATTTGCATGGATCTAGAGGCTGCTAGAGTTTCATTCTACATCTGAATAAGAGTTGGGTTTTAGCTCATGCAGGTTCATCCATCTCTCTTGTCTTCTAAGTTTGAGGTAGGAATTCTCTACTCTTTTAGGTTTGCTGGTTATTTGTTTTCGCCGACAATAAGTGATTTTGTAAGGTTTTGGACCGTCTAGGGTTTTGGTTTAAAAAATCAAATGAGGTTTTCAAATGGGTTCTTGTGAAGATGGTTGTGGGATTGGAAAGGAGGTCGAGTTGGCGGTAAAATTATATATGTTTTAGTACTTGAAAATGATTTTTGGAAAAAAAGAAAGGTTTGGCCTAAAATGTCTTAAATGTGATTTTATATAAATAAATGGAATTGGCATTAAAATGTGGAATTCAATGGATATTGATAAGAATGGTGGAGTTCGATATGTCTTGCTCATCATCTATGTTTTTGAAAAGTTTTACTCTATTATGGAAATTTTATATCTATTTAGGAAAATATCACATGTTTTTTGGAGGCACATTAGTGGAGGATAAGTTATGATTCTTTGTAGAAATTTATAATAAGGTAGAGGTGAATTGAAAATAATTTCTCAGAAATCTCATTTGCATTGAGGATTATTATATCTTGAATACATTATGTATGAATGTGTATATAACGTTTTTGTAGAAAAGATTAAATCTAGGAATACTAAGGATGTATTCCATTTAAAATAAGTTGATCGAGTCACTCTGAGGTGAAAGTCACGAAAATACATGCATGTATACATAGAGTGTAGGTTCAAAATGAGATGAAATATTACGTAAAATGGTAGTAATAGTAATTGTAGTATAGGCTACATTTGCATGGTTCTCAGAATCTTGCTTGAATGAAAATATCCATAGAAATGGTTATCTTTGGTTAGAGATTTCAAAATTATGATTCATTGCCTTGTTTTCTAATGAAAAGAAATGATTGATAAACCATGTTATAAGCGAACTTTGCATTGTTTTGGAAGAGGTTGTAAATCAGTTTTATCACAAGCATTTGCATATGCATTTCACCCTATATATATCTTTGTTAAGATTCATATTGTGTTGGATTATTTCTCTTGGATTTTGGCCACCTTATATGGGAAAACCACTTTCGGTGTTGATAATGTGCCTTTTGAGGTGGTAGCTTGGGAAAATGGAAGTAAAACTTCATTTTCCTTACTTATTGTATTTAATTTTTGTATAAGCCAAGGGCTTTAATTGCATTGGATATAGATCCATTTTGTTGTAACCAAGTATAGTCTTGGAGCGTTGTTGTATGATGTCATTTTAATTACTCTGTTTGATTTTATTTCTATATCTTTGTTGTTGATACATGCTTGAGAATCAGGATTAGGGCTTGTAAATGTATAATCGCATGTGTCATAAAAAGCCTTTTGTACTAGCGAATTGCATGGTTGTGGATGGTTTTATTGCATCTATGTCGGTGTTACATAGTCTTAATAAATATTGATTAACATATAATTAAATTAATCATAACTAATCACAAATCCCACATAATTTAATTGGTGAATTGACTTCCATTAGAGCCCAATTAATTATATTTACATTTATCAATTTGAATTAGATTTTTAATCGAACTCCTAAAGGCTCTAAATATCAAATTAAACTTATTGCCATCATCAATTTTGTTTCCCAAATCTTTAAGGCCCTCAATTTAGATCAAACTCAAAATCTTCGTTAATAACTTACATACTCAAATTGAATACCTCATAAATAAATTTAATTCATAATAATCTTAATTCTCAATCCTCGTAGCAATTAACTTCAATTCGAACCCTAATTGATCAAATCTTAATTTTCAATGAATCAAGTATTTAATTAGACTCCCATAAGGTCTAATACTCAAAATTGAAATGATTCAACTCTTAAGCCATTTAGGCTTTCAATTTCTAATTCCAAAATAAATCTTTAATCAAATCATATACAAATTGAATTTGAATAATTCCCATAACTCCCCAAATTAAATAACAATAATAACTAATTAAATATGAATCTCCTTAATTAATTAAATGCCAAATATTATACATGGTGGGAATTACATATGCCATCGACATAAAATATGTATGGATGTTGGAAATACTCTATTAATGGCATTCATCAAAGCAAGTTCCACATGTGACAATTACTTGAGAAGTAATATCATCCATGAGACTTCATAATGCACTTAACACCCATCGCCACATAGTTGTCAGCACACTCAAATTGATATATGCAAAAGCAACGAGAATGGAATGTTAGTAGATGTCACTCCTCGATCTCTATCAAGACCCAGCCACCCTACAGGTTTAAGCGTCATGGCCAGGCCCGATAATCATAGATTACCTATGGCCTCTAAATATAAATCTGAAATGCGGGCCTTAAGCGGAAGCAAAGTAAATATAGAAGAAGTCACACCAAATATCATGTGAATAAATGAAAAAGAGTTCATAATATCCTTTGTTCAACCATTCCAAAAGAGTAGAGTACTTATACATTACAAAAACTTTCAAAAAGAAGAAAAATAAAACAAAGCGAGAGGTTCGACCACAATTCAACTTGATAACAGTGCCAAAATTTAACTAAGAGTTCACCATAACAAAAGGGGTTTAGAACTTGCTTGGCTCGTCATGAGTCAAGTGGCTCCATCTCGGGAGCTCCACAAAAGTCGACCCGAGGTGATTCGAGGTGGTCTCTATTCTTGATGTTCAACATGCTGCTACATATATATATATATATATAGCATAAATAGTGAGCTAATGCTGAATGAGTAGAAACAAGATAAAGAGGTTATATGAATGAAGTTCATTATCATTACAAGTACCGATCTTAGAATTAGTAATCATTTCATTCATCGTGTGGCATATCAGATTAGGTAACAATATTTCAATAACAATGGACACGATGGGTTAACACTAGAGATCTCTGTGTTTCAACCAATACATGTGCCTTGGTATTAATCTCCTCCGCGAGGGTCAATGGCTTTGGTATTAATCTCCCCGAGCAAGCAGGGTCAATGACCTTAGTATTAATCTCCCCTGGCAAGGGTCAATGTTGATGGGTGCCATAAACCATTTAAAATAGAACTTTATTTATTATAAAGAAAATAACATTTCAATGAGCCATGCTATCAATCATCATATCATTTTAAAAATTCATTCAATCAATCACGGATCTATTTCAATAACTTTTAAACAACATTTTTGAAAGTGAAGATACGAGAACATATCTTTATAAAGTTATTACTCATAGTGGTTTGTGTTGTCACATTAAGCCCCTCGGGACGTCCACCTAAAACAAAACATATAACATAAATACAATTGAGGCACCAACTCATTTTAACTCTCTATATGTGTTGCTAGCTTGTTCTATGATTATATGAGTCCAAATAGTGCCTGAGAAGACTTGGAGTGGCATGAGGATGCAAATTTGCATAGAAGAGTTTCTCGAATTTGTTGAAAGCGAGTTGCGCTTTCGGCGGGGATCAAAACAAAGGTGGCGCCTCGGCGTAACCAAATCGCTCGGCGATGCGCAAATTTTGATAAAAGTTACGGTTGCATGAAATTCGCTCAATGGTTACTCGGGCAAACAATGAGTGAAAAGGGGTCCTCGCTCGGCGACACAGCAAAATTCGAAAACTTGGAGCTTGATTTTCATGCTCGGCGAAGCTTTCAAACAGCGGACAACAGATGCAGGAATTTCGAGGCTGTGTTTAATCTTCAAGGTTGATATTCAAAGCCTCAAAACTTGTGTTTTTGGTATAAAAACTTGGAGAATCATTATATAACATGAAAATACTTCCAATTTGAAACCATTTATTCAAAATCATGTTCCAATTGTCCAAATTCAAGCTTAAATTTTCAAGTTAAAGCTATGTATGTTATGGATTAAGTCCTCTTCATGTTAAAACACCACTAAATGATATGAAATGCATGAATCCACGGATAATCTTCAAGCTTATGCTTCCTAAGCTTCGTGCATGTATGAATTTGAAGAAATCTTAACTCAAAAATGAAGAATTAAGCATGCATGTGCATAATTCAACTCAAATTCATCATATTCATGACAACTCATGCTCAACCTATTCAAAGTCAAACAAATGATCCTATAACTCCATGAACTTAGTTTCTACATGATTCAATTCTAAGAAATTAGGATGAATCACGATACCTAATATTAATGAATTTAAGTGTATTATGGCTCCAATCTCTGAATCTTCCACAAATTCTCTACAAATCTCCTCTTTCTCTCTAAATATATTTGAGTTCTCCTCCTTCTATCTCAATTCTTGGCAAGAGTTATAAAATGAGCCTATAAGCTTAATTAGAGCCTTATATAGGGTGTAATTAAGTTAGCCTAATCAAATATGATTAAGGTTAATTAACTAGGCTAATTCTAACTAATTCAATCGAGTTTATTCTAATTATTTTGATCCAAATCAGAAATTTCAATTAAAGTTGCCATAAAATTCTAAATATTCTAATTAGCCTATTGGGCTAGTCAATTTTGGTTTAAAGCTGGTCTGAGTTACGAATTCACCACTGTCTCTAAGTGGTCGAATTCGAATAGATATTCCATGTAATATGAGATAATTGCGAAATTAAACATGTAATCACATAGTAAACACACAATCATGCAATTAGGCTCATTAAAATAACATAATATACTAGTTGGAGGTCGGGTCCGTCCTGTCTCTCATCTTTAGAAAGTTTGGTCCTCCAAGCTTAAGTTACTACGATGAAACAAATGTGAATCTTTGTTCTTTGTATCTCTTCCTCTTTCTCCCAAGTAGCCTCCTTCCCATAATGTTCTTTTCATTCAACTTTAGCCATAGGGATAGTTTTTGTTAGTCAATTCACTTCTTAGATCGATGATTTGTGGGCAATTCTTCATACATCATATCCTCGTTTAAGGCAATCTGGTGGTGATCAATCACATGGGCCCGATCTCTAAGATACCCACGAAGCATGGATACATGGAAAACATTATACACTGTTCCATTCGGTGGCAAGGTATCTGATAAGCAACGGGACCCGATTTCTCAAGAACCTAAAATGGTATGTATAATGAAAGTCAATTTTCATCTTTTGCCAAATCTCATATGCCCCTTCATTTAGGGTCACCTTGACAAATACATGATCTCGCTTACTCTAAGTCTCTTCTTCGGCTTTGATCCACATAGCTTTTACCACATTAGCTTTGCACGTTTAAGCCTTTGCTAAATGATTTTGATCTTCTTAGTCGTCTCTTGCACAAGTTAGGCCCATAAATAGCCTTATCACCAACCTCTATCCAACAAGCTAGGGATCTACATTTTCTTCCATATGGCGCCTCATATGGTGCCATCTTGATCTTTAAGCTTGTTGTTATAAGGAAACTCAACCAATGGTAAATAAGTTTCAATGACCTAAAATCCAAAACACACATACAAAGTATGTATTCTAAGGTCTGAATAGTCCTCTCGGTTTGTCCATCGGTTTGTGGATGAAAAGTTGTACTAAATCTCAGTGCTGTTCCCATTGCCTCCTGCGGGCTATACCAAAATCGAAAACAAATTTAGGATCCTTATACGATATAATAGACACTCGAAGACATGCGATCAAATAATTTCATCAATGTAGATAGTAGCAAGTCTATATCTGAAAGAAGTCTTCTGACAAGAAAATGGATAGATTTAGTGATCCTATCAACTCAAATAGAATCCATACCTCTAGGCATTTGAAGGCCAACTACAAAATCCATGGTGATATGCTCCATTTCCATTAGGAATAGGAAGGGTAAGCAAACACTGCTAGTTTCTAATGTTTAGCTTTTACCTATTGGCATTGTAAGCATTTAGAGTTGAAGTTGGCAATATCTCTTTTAATGTTGGGCCACTAATACACTAACTTCAAATCTTGGTACATTTGGTGTTTCCTGGGTGCATAGCAAACATTGATTTGTGGGCTTCCTCCCAAAATTTCCTTTTCAAATCCGTATTATTTGGAACACACAATCTCCCTTGAAATTTTAACACGGAATCTTCAATTATGAATCCCGGTTTTGGCTTGGTGTCAAGTTCATCACAAATCTTTTCAAAAACTTCGTCATTCATTTGTTTACCTTAATTTCTCGATAATGGCGGTTGCGGAACATGACTATCAAGCTACCTTGTTCAAAGGTACTACTTCAATTTTGAGTTTTTCAAACTCTAGTAGCGATCTCTCTCGATGCAGTAAATAGGCAAGATTCCCCACATTCTTTCTACTAAGTGCATCACCTTTCTGATTGGCTTTACGGGATGGCGGTGGATTTGCAAGTCATAGTCTTGGATTAGTTCAGCCATTGTCTTTATGCATGTTCAACTCTTTACGTGTGAAGAAATATTTCAAGCTCTTATGATCTGTGTACACTTAGCATTTGGTCCCATACAAATAGTGGCGTCATATCTTTAATGCAAACACAAGTGCTGACAAGTTCCAAGTCATGTGTAGGGTAGTTCTTCTCATGTGGTTTCCAATTGTCGAAGGCATATGCAATCATCTTGCCATTACTGCATTAAAACACAACCTAAAACCTTATAAGATGCTGTAAAGATCATAAAGCTTGGTACCTAAGGGAATAGTGAGAATTGGGTATGGGTCTTGTCTTCAACTCTTGAAAGGCTGTTTCTCTATGATCTATCCATTCAAGTGGTTCCCTTTTCCGAGTCAACTGAGTCAATGGCACAACAATTTTTGAAAAGTCCCTAACAAATCTTGATAATAACACCAATCCATGAAACTACAAACTTTTGATACATTAGTAGGGGTAGGCGATTAACGATTGCTTCAATTTTATGAAGATCCTGAGATATACCATCCTAATGATATGCCCCAAAATTGCAATTTCATCAAGCCAAAATTCACACTTTTTGAATTTCCCATATAACTGTTTATCTCTAAGTATTTGGAGAATCTATCTTAAATGTTGTTCATGATCATCTCTATTTTTCGAATATATGAGAATATCATCAATAAACACTATGACAAATTCATCCAAGAAGGGTTTGGAAATTATATTAATCAAATCCATGACTGCTGCGGGCGCATTTGTAACTCCAAAAGGCATGACTAAAAACTCATAATGTCCATACCTGGTTCGGAAGACCGTCTTTTCAACATCTTCAGCCTTAACTTTCAATTGATGATATCCCGATCTCAAATCAATTTTTGAAAATATCATGCTCCTGCCAAAGTCAAAGTCAAAGTCATCGTCATTGTCATCATCAATAAACACTATGATATTTGTGCTCACAGGATGTGCTCAAAAGATGTTTATCAAAGTCATCGTCTTCTCGTCACACCTATGTCGCTCAATGTAATTATATTTTTCCAATTCAATTAATAACTGTTGCATTTGTGATCTCCCAACTATCTCTATAACCTTTTGCCTATGATGTAAGTTGTAAATTATTTTCATTGTGGTTATATTTACGATATCCCTTTGTTTCAATGTAGCCAAAATCTCTTTTGGTCTTACCAAACTCTTTGACAAACCCACAAGTAATGTAGTTTCATTCTCTGATAATCTTCCTGCATATGAATGTCCTTCTAAGATGTTCTATAGGTGGATTGTTATGCATTCCACATACAACCTCCAATATCCAATCATCACCCTCCACTAACTTGTGAGTCCTCAAATTGAAAGGACAACCACACTTCTTTGTCGATTAATTTTGAAGCTTTCTTTGAGTCTACCTTCAACTTCTTGTTTGCTCTATATTGTCCCTCCTCTCACAAGCAAGATACATCCTTGGCTATCTATAATGCTTTGCTATAACCTAAAAGCTTGATTACAACAACAAATCCATTTCTTTTACCAACTTGACTTACCCAAGCTGCGTAATGCTTCTTTATTTTTGAAAACCTACATATAAAATAAAAACAAGTTAGGTACATTTGAAAATTAAAAACAAAACAAAATAAAAACTATTAGTTTATATTGTCTTGAAACATGAGCATATCTCTTTAAGTAACAAATTCACTTTTGTAGTCAACAAGCATAATTAGTTTGAACATTGCTACATTGGGTGGGTATAGAATTCTAAAAATTTTAACAAATTTATCAAATTGGTCATGTTCAAGAATACAAATTGAACAAACTTAATGTGTTAAAAATTTATACTGAACAATGAAAAAAAAGTTTAATTTATTTTAGCAAGATTAACTTAAAATGTTCAATTTTTTATGTATGAACATTTAATATTTGTTCAATTTTAATAATTTGAACAAAATTGTTTTGTTCAAATATAAATAATCGAATATTGTGTAAAAGTTCAACTTTGGTTATTAGAACACAAATAACAAATTCATTTTCCCTACATCTGAGCTGAGATAAATAAAAAATCAAAAGGCTAAGTCATAAACTAACTTTTCAATGTTCAAATCAACGTTTTTAATGTTTATATTGGAATCAATCATCTCAGTGTCATCTATAGTGTGCAAATCTTCAAAACTAATTGATTTCAATATTCTTAAGCCCTAAATCTTCAAAAACAATAATACTTTGAGTTTGAAAAATAAGTATAATGAAGAAGAGAATGAAGTGAACTAATTGATAATGAATGATATTATTAGTATATATTAATGATAAAGATGATGAAGAAATTACAATGTTTATATCTAAAACCTAAACCCTATAGGGTTGGCTGATTGTGTGAAAAATATTTTGTATTTTAAATATGAAATTTTGAATGGGAAAATACACCCCATGTTGTCCTTAATGGTCATTTCATTGAAAGATATTATTGGATTATAAATTTAATCTATTAATGGTGTGTATTGAGAGTATTAGTGGTGTGTAAATAAATTATCTTATCTAAACTATTTAATAAAATCAATATTAAGTAAATTAGGTAAAAACTATTCCAATTTAAAACACTAACAAAAATATTACTAAGAATAATAATTTTGTGAGTATTCAATGTTTGTTGTTTTGTAATTATTTTGATAAGGATTCAACTTCATAATTACCCTTGCCAAATACCTTAATTAATTGATTTTAAGAAACTTACATAAATACACAATTATACAAATTTATCATCCAATTCAAAAAATAAAAAAAAAAAAAAAGGGGAGAGGGGGTAGGTGGCCGGTTGGGGGGGGGGTTAATCATCTCACCACCTGTTATGTTGTATGCAAGTCTAGGCAAATAGACTTCATTATTATTCTTGGGCAAGGTAAATATGATGGGATGCTTGATGATTGCAAATATTAGCTTATCATCTATATAGAAGTGTGTTTAGTACACTCTCTTTTTTACTCCACTGATCGGAGAGGAATGAGAGAAAAAAAAAAAAAAAAATGGTGGCAACAAGCTAAAGTTAGGAAGGAGGAAGAAGGATAGAGGAAGAAGAAGGCTAGAATTTTTCCTATCATTTCACCACCCCATTTCAATCCTACTACTAAGTAAGAAAACCCTTTTAACCCTTTATTCTTTTTATTTGTTTAAATTTCAACTTATATTCATATGATAATAAGGCTACAAAAAATAAAAAAAACTAAAATAGAACTTTGTTTGTAGTTGCATGTAAATTTGTGATATTTATATTAGATGTTTGAAGATTATTTATATATTAGTAGCCTTAAAATCATGATATAATCTTCAATTTATGTGTAATTTGTGATGTTAAATGGATGATTGAAGATTTTGTTTGGTTTGATCAAATGGTTCTTAAATAATCTGTCAGAGTTTTGTACGATTTTTTAAACAATTTCATACTCAAAATTTTGAGATGGCTTCTTCTATAAAGTTGTTAAGAATGATGTCTAAATCATCTATAAATTTTTGTATCAATTATTCTAGCTTTATACGAATTTGTATGAAATTTTAATTAAATATGGAATTTTAGATAGATTTTGCTTCTTGTTTGAAAAATCACTAAAAATCCTATATTAGATCAAATCTAATATTTTACGAGTTAAAAATGAAATTTGGGAAGGTCTAGTTTCATCTTCAAATTTTATATTATGTATTTGATTTCTAAGTTTCAATGTGGAATTATTTTTAGAAAATGTGATGAATTTGTGTCATGTAACTTCTTGTAATTTTGTAGAATTATTTATAACTTATTTTTGGAAAATGTTTTTTGCAAAATGACCATAACATGTTTATTGAACATTCTTGAGAATTATAAGAATTTTAAAATTGTCTAAATAATTCATTTGTAATTTTAACTATGAAAATTATGTTTTGAAAATTCTAGGCAAAATATTAAAATACCAAGATTACCACTTCAATTATTTATGAGAACTAAAAATAAGTGTTGTGCTAGTCTATTCAATTGGATCTTGTAAATTAGTAGTTTATGCATTTGTGTTTGTACATTGGTTGATTATTGTAGAACGTTTGTGCTAATATTTTTCTATTAAAAATTGTAATAAAATGGTATAATATCAACGGTGATTTAATTTTGTAATTATTTGTGATTAATATGAAAATTAACTAAAATGATCAACGGAATGTAAGAAATTTAATTTTGATAGTTAATACTGGTTGTTCAGGGGTGAGCTTGGTTTTTGAGAATTGTTACGTAATTTGTGTCGCGAAACCCTAAGATGGAACGAGACTTATTTGAACCCTTATAAATTCGATTTTGGAATAAGGGTGGATGTAGGTGGCAAGTAGGGAGGTTATATACCCGACAAACTATTCCTTGAGGCGGACACGATGCCACTACGAGGTATGTAACTCGGATGTGGGTATCCTGAGAATTCTGATTGGTAAAACTTGAATATTTGACCAATGAGGGGTTTCAAATTAACTGTGGCCATGACTTAGTGGTTGGTAAGTTAAATCTCTTTGGTGAGATTTTGAGTGTTACCTAAATTATTAAAATTATTTTAATGGTTGCAATTCATATTTGTAATTATATTGTTATATCATGTTTATAATCTCATTATTTTTGTTAAAAAGAAAGGTAGGTTTGTTGTGTTTTTCTTCTTTGTGTTGTGAAACTCATGGCATATGTTTTGTTGCTCGGCATTTTACCCGATTTTGACGAGGAATGAATGGAAGCTAAAAAATTGAGTTGACGCTAACATAGAGCCTTGACTGATTTGATGCCATGACTATAATGGAATAAATTTTATTATCTTATATATTAATAATTAAGGACGTTATATTTTGTTTAATATTGTATTTGGACATTTTAAGTTTTTATTAGGTGTCGTTGGACTTTTGATTGTATGAGAGTTGGAATTTCTAATTAAAATGTCAAGTGTTTAATTTAGTAAGTCATTTTGTTTATTTAATTTCCCTTGATGTTCCAAAAATTTGGGGCGTCACAGATATACTAAGTTAAAAGTACCCTTACCTTGAGAATGAGAGTGAAAGGATAAAGGCCTAAAGAGGAAGTCAAGAAAATATGATTCAATCGGTCAAAGTGTTGATCTTCACTTTTAATGCAAGATCTATTATGAATACTTACTGAAAATAGGTGAAATCAAAGGCTTAAGGCTAGGGTTTCTCAGACAAGAAGAGAGAGAGAGAGAGAGAGAGAGAGAGAGAGAGAGAGAGAAAAAAGCGAGCAAAAGTTGATTTTAATTGGTTGAACTCAGCAGCACCACTCGAGTGGTAAGTCTTGGCGCTTTAGTTGTGTGAGAGCTTTTGCTCAAGTAGTAACTCCATCGCACAAGTGGAGAACTTATTCTCCTAGAATCTTAAACCTGTAGAAGAAAAATACTGGTTGCCTCAATTGACTGCTCGAGCGGTAACTCCACCGCTCAAGTGGTCCCTCTTTTTCAAAAGCATTACGTAAAAAGCAACGAAGAAGGGGCGTGATTGGAGATAGCGACTGTTCGCTAGAAAATGAGAGGTGTGACTGGTTTGAATTTAAATTCAAATTCGAATTCTGGAATTTAAATTTTTCTGGAAAAATGTGAAATAAAATTAAAATGAATTTGGCTAAAAAAGATATATATGGGTCATGGCTAATCTCAACCCGACCCACATCTCACACCACGGGGGCACACTTGTGTATGTTGTTTTTTGGTCCAACCCAACTTGGTCCATAACTGCCCTCCTTACAAAACTTGTGGTGCCCAAAGGGCCCAAACTCAAAAGTCCAACTTGAAGTTTATAAACACTTTATACTTCTTCTATGTTTCTTTTGTGGGATAAGAGGATGTCACTTAGTTTCAACAATCTCGCACATGAATGAAATTCACAAAAACACATATGCAACAAATTCGTTTTATGTGAGTACAAGATTGGAAACATCCTACATAGGATATGTGATGGCTTGGGTCTCAAACCCAACTTGAACTTATGTATTTGGACTTATCATTTTACTTTCGAAGCCTTGAATGATGTATCAGCATGATGGTTGGATAAGGTTGGACCAAAAATCCTAAATTCATATTTTTATTTTTGAGTAGTCTTAACTATTTTTCTCTTTTATCCCTACACTCTTTGAATCTTTATGTGACGTTAGAACCATTGAAAAGCTTATTTTTGAGGCTTCATTTAGGCACAAGAAGTACCTAAACCGAGTTCGGATGAAGAAGTTATGGCTATTCAAGTTTAGATTGGCCACAATGTGGTGGGGTTGGTTGCGGTGTGAGAAATTGGCGATGTGCGGTGGAAGTGCAAAATCTAGGTTTGCCTCTAAAGTAATCCACAGTGCGGAAATTTACGTGCACGTAGTGGAGGCTCATGACTACACGGAGGCTCTACATGTGCGACGATTTTTTTTCAACTCGATTTTTGTGCCCAAACTCATTAAACCGATGCTTTCTCTCCTTTATTTTCTCATTTCTCTCATGTCTCTCTACATGTCTTCTTCTCTCCCTTCTCTCTAAAACATAACCCAACACCCACATTTTCTTTTAAGAAATCAAAGAAGATTTTGGTAATAGTTCTTTATACCAAAATGACGATCGTGTCCAGAGCTACATTTTGGTCGGTGGAGATAGAATTCCGATGAAGTTGATTTTTGGGCTTTTCTTCTCTTCTAGTTTTTGAGGTAGGAATTCTTTGCTTTTTTCAATACCGACTATAGATAGATGTGGTAATTTTTATTGCATTAAGAACATGATTTTGTTGAGGGTTTTTGAAAAGCTTGTTGATGAGAGTTAGGGTTTCAAGTTGAATGAGTTTAATTTCTTGTTTCGTTGTTATTGAGGTAAGAATTGAGCTAGTTAAACATGTTTATGAGGATTGTGGTGAAAAGTCCTAATTTTAATGATTAGATAAAATGAAAAGAGTTAATGTTATGTAAAGGTTGAGCCATGTGCCATCGTAATGAATTAGAGTTATGATTCTTAAAAGGAATTAATAGAGAGTTGTGATCGCTTGGAAAATGTTGTAAATGTTAGGTTTTGTATTGATATTAACAAATTGGAATTTGGTAAATAAAGAGGGTATTGATAGATAGTTGTGACTAATTGGAAAATGTTATAAGTATTGAAGGTTGGGAATAACGAAATTTGGTTTTGAAATTAAAAAGGTGATTGAAAATGTGTGTGTGTGTTCTTTTTTTTTTTTTTTTTTTTTGTAACTTGGGAAATGAAATGGGTTTATGCATTGTGGTAAACGTTTGTTACATAGTACATTTTCATAAGAGTTGTGTTGTGAGGGTTTTGTCCTTGGCTATCGGTGGAGGATGATTTTTCTTATTGTTAAGTAGAGTACACGTATTATGTGTTGTATTTAAATTGTATAATTTAGAATGATGTGTTATGTGATGAGATGGATAATGAATGTACTATATAGAGATAACGCTATCCTTTCTGGCTACCTATCTAAGAAGCGGGCTAATGCTATATAGAGGTAATGTGATCCTCCTGCTAACAACCGTAAAGTAGACAATGTTATATAGAGATAATACATTCCTTTCTACAGCAAACCCAGTAAAACATGATGTGCTATATGTAGGTGCCGCGTTCCTTAGGCTACCAACCCGGTAAAGTGGGGTGTTATATAGGGCGTGGTGAGACCACAAGAATCTTTATGTATTTGAGATTTTATCGCTGGTGTATATCCATAGAGATATTTGTTGATGAATATATGTATTGAGAATGTAGTTAAGATTGTGTTGTGAGATGGACATCAAACTTGTTAATAATGTGAATATTATTTGGTGCAAATGAGTAGAATGATAGTACAAAAGATTAATTGTGGATTGGTTTTGGGAAATAAACAAAGTGATGAAATTATTTGGATTATAAGGATGGGTCGAAAGATTTCAAAATGGTTAATGTGTGTGTGTTTTTTTTTTTTTCCTTTTTGAGATGTGATTTAGGTTTGGAAAGGTTTTTGAATTGAGAATGGTGAATTGCAAAGATAAGAAAATGATTTTTCTTGAAATGATAATGAATGATTCTTTTGAGAAAGATATACTTATGTATGTATATTTAGGATATAAAAAGTCACATTACATATACTTTTATATTGTGAAGCATTTATGATTATAGCTATCCATGTGTTGTTATTGATTAGATCATTGGAATTCTTACTAAACTATATGTTCATCTCACGTTGTTGATTATTTTTAGGTACAGTTCGGTAGTTTCTTTTGAAGTTGAAGTCTTTATTTATTGGCCATCGTGCCTATTATTTTGTAGGTGGGATGCCAATGTTATGTATTGAGGTAAATCCCTTTTGTTTACTTTCTTCAATGTAAGTCTAAGAGCATTGTAACGAATGTATTGACGTGTTATCATTATTTATATGAGAGAGAATATGTATTATTTATTCTTTTATTTTTTCTTTCACATTTATGTTATGGAAATGAATTTTATAAAGATTTTGGTAATGGATTCGTATAATAAAAATCAGGCATTATAGGATATGTAATCTTTTGGCCTTAAACCTTTCTTGTAAAAGACTATCTAATTTGTTAGCCAATCAATGAACCTAATGTCTTAAACGTTTCTACACTAGATGTAAATTGAGACAAGAACTTTTAAACAATTTTATTTCCATAACTAACTTGGTACTTTCTTTGTATCTATTTTAGCATTGACAATTCCGCTTTCACGAGTGCTTTTAGAGAATTAGCCTTTTCAATTCTCATAGAACGGACCTAATTCACACTCATATAGGTGATTATCATTAAGAGTATCCTCCTATAACTTACTTGGATTTCTAGGCTATGAGTCTCATTAAAAGCAAACTTAACCTACTTATTGTTGCAGGTATCACTATCACATAATAGAAATGGGTAGGAGATTTCCTCCTTGGTGAATATAATGAGTCGCATTTGATTCAGCTTGTCCATTTGAATCTAAATCTTGGGATCTCCAATCAACTGTTGGGTATCCATTAAGATAACTCTTATGTGATAGGCTTAATCCCATTCACCTTGATGATCGCAAAACTTGTTTCTAGTCGTTTTGTTAATGGATTTGCAATGTTTTCTTCTAATCTTATCCATCGCAACTCCCCATGCCGTAAGTTGCGTCAGCCTCGACACTATTGGTTCCAACATGCGATATCAAAATGAGTCTTGAGGTCTTGGAAGATATGCTTGGGTGGAAAGATCGGCAGTGGAGTAGCATATAAAAGGAATAGAGGATTTGCTCATATACTCAATGGATGATGTAGTAGTAGATCTAGCCATTACTATCAAAGCTATTGGACATTAGTGGTATACTCAATGGATATTATTCCATTAGAGAGCAATTGTCTAACAATATTATGTTTATGACGGATGTGACGAGGACTCATCATCACGCCCCAAATTTTATTACTTGGCTACTTTTACCAATTTCTTTTTGTAAGTCCATTTCAAATTATAGTTGTGGAAGTAAAGCAAGATGAATAGAATAAGTAAGGTCATCTCACATAAATACAATGATAGAATGTTTAATACATTGTAGGCGCGCCTTGGGCCAAACTACGCTCGGACTCAATTTTGTGTTACGGTTTAATCAACCAAAGAGTCTAAATGCAAATCATTTTGAGAAAAACAGATTTTGAAAGAAGTGTCAAACATGGACCGCTGCCGATACAAAGTCGCCATCTAAATATTTTTATGGGGAATTTAGGAAACCTCGACTGGGTGTCAAAGGCCACGGTTCATTATCACCAAAGTTGCTCGCCGAACTTGGGTACGATTGGGGAAAGTCGCCTATGAGCATTCCCTCGCCTAATCCAAGATCGCCTCTACTAACCGTGATATCTTGTTTTGAAAAACATTATGCTTCTTATTCCTAAGTATTAGCCTATATTTACTATGTTATGACAAAGAAACAAGTATAGACCAACGCTTAAATCGAACAAAACATTTCATGTTTGTTTTGAAAATGATTTGCTACTCGTAAGTAGGCTAAAATGCGTGTTTTGCCATCCTCGAGTGGACTTTTTAGAAAATATGGTTTTGCCACTATCTAGTGGGCTTAAAACTCAGCTTTAATGCATTATTCCAATTCGTAATTCGACCTCCACCCATAGGCATTCACAGCTTATATCACATATACATCTAGCCTCATAGTAAGCATGTCGTCATGGCAACACTACATGCATGCGCTTATGCTAAAGCATAAAAGCTACCTAGTACCCAAGCCAAAAATAAACCGCTTAGTAATCATATGCATGATCCTAGTCCATGTTTAAACTAGCTAATGTAACACACGCCAAGATGCAATCTAGACAAAGCTTGGCTATCCTAATCATGGCATGTGAAATGCAACAGATAACACGATTCAATTTGGAATTGAAATACAATGCGCTTAGCGTGATGCATCGAGCCCTGTATGTAATACGATGAATGATGCACGATGCATAGCATAAGGTATGCTAATTTAAATATGTCCTAGCCTAACCATCAAAAGTGTAAGTAAAAGGAGAAAGAAGTGGGGTTGGAAGACATGCACACACGCATCATACTTATTACAATTCGCCCTCGCCGAGGGACCAAAAGAATACACAGCCAAATAATAAATCAACTATCCTAGCTAATTAATTATTACGCACTTTAATTAATTAACTAAATAAATGCAGAAAGAAGGTGGTCGCAAAGATCGCCGATGCGAGATGATGCATGCTTGATCTTTCTCGCCGGAAACTCGCCGCCATAGCATGTTTCTATTTACACCGCTCCTCGAAAACTACACAAATCTCGTGACGATTCTATGCACACTTTGAACACCACCGGTTGGGGAATGGCCACCGCCATGGAAATTGCCACCGCCAATCGATAAATCTATCGGGTTATTCATTGATGGCCTACGGCACTAGAGATGGTCGTCGCCAAAACTTCCTCGCAGAATCGGCTTTTGACAAATCAGAGGACAAGCAGCAGTATGGCATGGAATTTCAAGCAATGTAAGCATGCCACACTCCCTATCATGCAATGGACTCAAGGAGCATGGCCTCGACTTCGCCATCAATTATGCATGATGGCCTAAGAGACCAAGTTTGCTATTCAATGTAAATGCATGCAACAATCAAATGAAAGCTAATGCCTTATCATATTGAGGTCAAAGGCATCGGGCGCATCGAGGATTGAGATGTGTTTTCACTTTGAGTATGAACACCCTCAACCATCAAGTTTGGCTTGACTTCAAACCAAACAATGCAAAGCATGTACAAATTTGGCTCAAAGATGCAACAAGAATAATGCAATGTACCAAACATACAGATGTAATGCTATGTAACTCACCATGCAACCGTGACATGAAATGCAACTAGCTAACAATATGCAAGCATGCAATTATGTTACTAGGCAAACATGAATTCAAAACAATGCAACATGATCATGCAATACAAAGGGCAAACCTTAGCCCACCCCAAAACAAAGGACAAAAGATGCCTAGAATGATGAACAAATACTCATGTAGGCATACACACCAATAGGCCCAAGATTAAGGCATAACCAAGGGGTGTTCTACTCCACTACCTCAAGCAAACATGGCATGAGCCATATGACCAAAAAATGTAGTTTGATGCACCGAAATAAGTCCTAAATCCTCTCGATATGGTAGCCCCAAGGCTTAAACACTTAGGCATGCACAATGCTCACTCCAAGACATAAAAGACCAACTCTTCAAGGCATGAAAGGGATGATGAATGTAAGCATACAAGCATGGATTAGGGACTCAAATAGCATGGGAAATAACTCCAAATTAATGAAACCATCCAACTCAAGCATGTTCAAGACTCACATCTTCAAGGCTCACAAGCCCAAATGCAAAGAGGCTAAACTAAACATGGAAAATATGGTCAAAACAAAGACTCAATGCACCTCAAGCATGGTAAGACATGGCTAAGAACTTCACAAAGTTAGGCCAAAACATGAGGGCATGGTGGGCTACATGCATGATGCATTTCTAGGCCAAATAAGGGCATACAAAGCAAGTATATTAAGCATGCAAGGTATGGATCCCACCAAAACAGAGGCATAATATGATCCAACAACACTCAAAACCTCTCAAATGAAGCCAAGAACAACTAATCATGTATGCTACCCTTATGAGCCAAAAACAAGGACAAAGAGAGACAAAGGAGAGGGTGTCCTCCCCATGCAAGATTCAGTCCTTCTTCACCACTTAAAATCCACTAGATTTCAGTGGTGAGAAGGCCAATACACAAAAGCAACCAAAGCTTAACAAAAGAGCACAAAAAGGGGGCCAAAGAGGCCTAAGAAGGGGAGGTCGGCCCCAAACAACAAAACAACCTTAATGAAGTATCTTAAGCATGAAAATACAAGACTTTTTTTCAGTTATACACAAAGCTTAAATCAGTATACAAGATAGGCAAAAATCTAGTGCAACATTGGGAAATCTAAAGCAAGTGTGTTACCCTTGAAGAAGCTCTTGAAGAACAAAGAAGGCTAGCCACCTTCCTCTCGTCAAAATCAGTCCAAAACCTTAAGAACAAACCCTCAATGCCTCTCAAAGTCAAGTATGGTGTAATAGTGTGTGTTTGTATGCAAAACTAAGGATGAAATGCACTTTAAGGCCCTAAACACACACAAATGATGAGAGGGAGATATAGAGAGAGAGTGTATATATCAGATGTATATATGTGTATTGCCCTGGTTTTTGCTCAACCCCCTACAATGGAGAAGGAGGAGGTCTTATATAGGCAATGCAAAAGCTTAAAGCTTCTCAAAGAAGCTAAATAAGAAAATGGCAAAGGGGGCAAGGAGGTCAAGGCTTCTGGAGGAAGTTAGGATACTGCAAGCTTCTGAGGAAGTTTTGACAAAGGGTCAAGCTTCTCAAGAAGCTTTGACCAAAAGGGTGCAAAAGGGCAAAACACCACAAGTATGCACCGGGTAGTTTGGTGCATTCCACAAATGCATGCACCATGCCCTAAAAAGGTAAAAGGTGCTACCGCCAAAAATTAGGTCATCAAGCCAAACAGATGGTCGTCACATATCGAAGTGCCGACCGCCAATGGTATACTCCACCAATGGCGGTAGTTCAACACATGGTCGATGGCCTCAAGCCACGGCCGGTGGGTCCTGTGGGTAGCTAAAAGTTACCTCGCACTCGTATAACAAGTGTTTGGTGCAAAACCAAACACGTAATCTGTCGAGTTGAGAGATCCCGAGGCAAGATAGCCGAGACCTCCGGACTTCAAAATGAAACACAAACAAGGATGATCACCGAAAGTGTTCAAACTATGACGCCCAAGTCTTGAGGACGCTCAAAAATGGGGTGTCTACATACATATAATAACAATACATGCCCCATGGGCTTACATTAAAGATTACTAAATAAATATTTACAATAGACTTAACAACATCATCTCTACAATAGTTTAATCTTTCATCAACAATCTATACATGAAGGACTCATAACAAAATAAATAACTTCTTGATCTTCAAACCGTGTAATTGTTTCCGCCCTGAAAATGGTTAAACAACATGGGATGAACAATATGTCTAGTAGAGATCTATAATGATTCTTGACAATATGTCTAGTAGAGATCTATAATGATTCTTTATTTTGTGATCATGAATGCTAACAAGAGATAAGTAGGTAAATAATGTGTTCTTTTATATCCAAAATAAAATATACATAGGTAGATGCTCTTCACCAAATCCCACTTGACATTTCAAAGAAAAATCATTTGTTATCTTCTTATCTTATCACTATTGATTCAAAGAATTTCTAAATCATAGGCCAACTAATCATGCACCTCATATTCACAAATCATACATATTGATTACACTACCACTTGTCTCCTTGCCATAATCTGCATAACCCCAATCATACGCACACTGACATGTTTCATATAACTAAGTGATAAGATTTAATTCATTAAAAACATATTCCAATTACACACTTCAAACCTCTAACTGCAAATCATCATGTTCACATATAACTATACAATCACATGACTAACAACGAGCACCAACATACCAATAACCGGCTTCGTTAAGCCATTTCAACACAGTTTACTGAATGGTACTTCGAGAGGAAATCTGGAACCTATCTCAAGAGCCATGCTTTACTGATGGCTAACTGGAAGGCAAACAGAACCTCCATATTGCCCAACAGTCCACATGCTTTATTGGGAGCCACCTCAGAAGAAAGGCAGAACATTTGTCAAGTGCCACGCTTTACCGATCACAAGTTGGAAAGAAACGGACCCTCTTTCCAACGCTTTTAATCCATCGCCTTATATCATTAATCATTTCAATTTATAGAATTATACCAACAAAGACATTACACATATAATTTTTTTCTATTGTATAAAACATCATACAGTCCATTTAGTATTGGGCCTTCTCCTTGTCTGGCTAGGCCATTGCACAAATAGGCTTTAGTAATTGTGCCCTCTTCATTTGCCCCCTGGCTTGCACTTGAATTTGTCAAGTGGAAGCCAAAGATAAATGTAGCTCAACCCAATTACTCATAAATGGAGCTCGACCTTTGTGCTTGGTCATCTTCCACTTTTAGTTTGCTAGCTTGGTCTTGACAAGTGTTATTTCTCCTTCCATAGACCCACGTGTAACTTTTTGATTGGTTTATAGGGTAGGTTTGACCAAGAAGATGAACGCAAATTAGGTTGTTTAGCTTGTTTTGATCTTCTACAACTTGTTTGGTCATTCAATAGTGATTAATTCAGCAAAGTTCGACCCATTTCACATTTGTGAATTGACTATCACTACTTTAGAGTCAAGACTTTCTTCTCGTGCCTTTTGCAAGGTCATTTGGTGTTAAGCTCACTTCATGCATGTCCAAACTCGGTCTTTGTAATTTTTATGAAGGACCATCTCAATCAGCCAAGCCATTGATGTTCGATTGAACTTCGACATTGGTCAAGGAGTTCAACCAATGCACCTTGGAGTCACTTGCTCACCTAGTCATGCCTTTGGTGGTTGGCACTAGTTTGGTCATCACCAAGTTGGATTGAAATTGCATTTTCAATGATTTGCTTGGTTTTGACCTTTGTTACAAGGTTGTTCATCGCCATCGGCTTAAAGCTCTGCTGACCTCAACCATTTCGACTTGCACTTTCTAAGCTTGGTTGGCTTTGCTTAGGCCTTCACCTTTGGTTCTGATGAGGGTAAGGGATAGCTTAGTCGGTCACGAATACTATCTCACCTCGATCCCAAGCTCAGAAGTCTTGTTCTATTAACTCGGTTTGCTTCTTCTTCTGTTAGTAATCCTCTAGATGGTTCGATGTAGTCTTTGCTTTTCCTTGTAACTTTACAAGATTATCAATGTAATATGACAAGTCTTTTTGCCCTTCGTCTTTGCATTGCACGAGTATTGTATGCCTCCGTAGCTAAGAAAGAAATTTTTTTTGGTCTTACTAGACTTCATGTGTTGAAACATTTTGAGTAGAAGAAAATATTCTATTCCTTGGCGAGCGGACCATCAATTCAAGCTAGACTAGGCTTCGCCTTTTGAAAAATTTTGAGTAGAAGAAAGTCTTCTATGCCTCATGGCGAGCAGAGGCCCTATGGCCCAATGGATCTGCTATTTTGTCGACTAGCATTCGCATTGAAAAATTTCGAGTAGAAAAGTCTTCTATGCCCCGCCAAGCAGAGGTCTGTGGTTGAATGGATCGCCTGCTTAGTCGACTAGGCTTCGTGCCTTGAAACATTTTGAGTAGAAGAAAGTCTTATATGCCCCAGCTGAGTAGAGGCTTTGAGACTGCTTAAGTATCTCGATTGATTAGTTCAAAGCCAGGCCTTTAAAAATTTGTTGAAAAGAAAATTTTTGAGAAAATCATATGCCCCCAATGTGGAAATTATCTTATGAAAAGGGTTCGTTTAGCTTAGATTTGTCCGAAAGCATTTCATTGCTTGGCCTTTACTGGTTCAGTCAAGTTTTATTCATTAGAGAGTGTAACTCGGCTCTTTGTAAAGCACAAGGTGTTATCATGGAGCATTGTAGACACCCTATTTTGACCGACCTTAAGATTTGGGTTCTCTTTTTCAACACCCAATAATGAAAGGAATGTGCTAATCTTACGAAGTTCTTCAAAGAAGAAGTCTAAACTTAGGCTTTAATTCCAACCTTACAATCTGCTTTTGGCCAAAAACATTTTAGACCAAATTAAATCCTTTTTCAAAATACATTTGGTTGCATAGTCGCAAACATTTCTGTAATGTCCTGAGGCTCGCCTTTCCAAATTGCAAATGTTGTCTTTTTCAGTGGATCAAGTAAAGGATACAGTGGGAATGAATGGAAAGGGTAAAATCCCCTAAAATACTTGTTTCTCCTTTCAAATCATGTTAGCTTTGCCCTATTGATGTAACGGTGTATTTCATCCGCTCAGAATAACTCATGACTAGATGAAAAATGTAGTCGGCCAGATGAATAAAGTTACAACCGGCTAAAATGTCCGGGTACAGAGGTTTTTCAGGAATTTTGACTTTTTCTATGACTTTTTTTACAAATATCTTAGATATTTTGACCCCTCAACTCTATATAAAGATGTCTCACTTGCTTTTGAGGGTTACAAAATTTTCAAAAGCCAAGAGACTTGCTTTTGAGAGCTTATCACTCTACCTCCCTCCAACCTCCATTTTTCACACTAACCACCCAAACTCCATTAAAGCTTAATTACAAGCTTCTTGCGAGGATCCTAAGAACTATAACCCATATCCGAAGGACCTTGAGGGTGCCAAGAAGGAGTTAGACAACCAAGAAGCTCACTCTTTTTAAGAGGTGAAACTTTTGAACTTTTATCACTTTCTTTTTGTTTCTTCATCTTTAAGCTCAATTTCATTATCGCCTTGTTGTAATCATGTGTAAGTCCTCATAGAAGTGGATGAAAGTAGAAAGTAGCCACTTATCCATTGAGTTGATTGTTTCTTCCCTTTTCTATTTGTTTGTATTCCTTTCTTGTTTTCTAGAGGTATAATTCAATGTTGTTGTATATAGATATGTTGATTGGAACCTTGTGGATGTGGTTGGGAGTTAAAGGTAGCCACCCAACCACAAGTTTGATTATGTTGTGTAATTTCTTTGTTTTTTACTCACTTTATCATTATCTTTCTTATCATCCAAACATGTGGGTTGGGGTTGTGGTTGTGGCGTGGAGCTAGTTGGATCAGTCTTAGGATTTGGTGTTGGGAGAGTTGTTGATTTTCATTTTGTTATTATTCTCTTGGAAGTGTAGTAAGAGGTTTTTGGTCAAAGGTGCTAATAACTCTTTTCTCAATCTATGTTGAACATGGAAAGGGATGAAAACATTCTTATTCCATGGGTAGAAGAGGAATTTTCAATATTCTTTGATGAATCTCTTACTTTCAAAGTAAAGTTTCCACTAAGAAATAATGGGCATTAATCTACTCTCTCCAATTAATAGCATGAATTTTGGTATTAACTTGCCCTTATTCACAAAGAGAAGGTTGTAGATTCTCATTAATTTCTTGGGCTTGAGTTCTTCTAACCCTAATTCATTTCATTTGATTAATTGTTGTAAATATTTGTTGTTTGTGTAGTTAATTGTTTTTTTTTGGGGGGGGTGAAGCTTATCTACCTCTTCCTTGAATACTTTCTAAAAGAGAAAAGGGGTAGAAAGGATGACCACTCTTTAGAAAATGTGTTTTGGTTCTGCTTGGTGTTATTACACAAAAACAGAGGTTGTCTCGAGGTTGTACTTGATTGATCTCTTTCCATTCCTAATAATGTTATATACTGCCTAGTGAATTTTGTCCTGACAGAGCATAATGTAACATGGCGCTTCGGAGAGTGCTCTCCTAGGCATTTGTGGTTACTGTTATAGTTTGCTTTTAATTTTATTATGATTTGTTAGATTCAGCTTAATTTGGCTGAATCAATTCAATTGTTGTAATAATTTCCAACCTCACGTCTTTAATCAATTCAATTGTTATAATAACTTCTAACCCCACATCTTCTATTTATTCAATTGTTGTAATAATTTCTAACCCCACATCTTTCTATCCCTTCTCTTTATACGCTTTTGTATATACAACATCATGTTTTATTCATCATATCCATGCGGTGCATTCATTTTTCATGCATATGGATTCGGTTCATTTGCATTTGTGGGGTTTATCAATTTTAAAAGTGATTTTATGCACTACCTCATGCCATAAGATGATACACATGTCACTAGTCGGTAGTGGAATCGTTAGTTGCATTTTGTGGATGTATTGCATTAGCTATTTGTATATAGGATCATGCATATTCGTCTGACATGTTTTTTTTGGCTTACCACGGAGTGGTACTAGCTGAGCATTGTTTTTAGTTTTAGCATCTTGCATGTACATGTTACTATATGTGACATTATACCATGTGACTATATGTTTAAGTGGAATATCTGTATGAATATGAATGGATAGAGGTTGTGTTGTTTGTGTTGAAAAGTCGTTAATTCTTATGCTTCTGAACTCCTTTTTTTTTCTTTTCTTTTCTTTGTGAGTTGTGCAAAAAGGTTTTCCAAAATGCATGCAATCAAAGCAAAACCAGAACAAGTGACACAATCTAGACTTATTTGCCCCAAATAGTAATGTTCGTGATTATTAAAATCGAACATGAACATATGAAGACTATAAAACTCACATCATGACTTAGTAGAGGTCGATTTTTGATCGGGTGAGCGGGTGCTCAATTCATGACCTTCCCTTCATACCTAAGTTCCTAACTAAGACACTTTGGTTATGATGGATGTGACCTTGGCATGAGTCATAGGTTTCTAGTTTTCCTAAAAAGATTAAGTGGCGATTTTAAGATTTAGGATGCAATCCATTTTCTAGCAAAGGTTTTGCAATAAAATGGATTTTCTATATAAATTGTCGATCTAAACTCTCATTTATGTTTCACATTATACTAGTGAAACTAGATAAGAGATTAGGTATCTTGTCGGTACTCGCTTTTTGACTAAAACCACCTAGTGCATGTACCGAGCTACAACACCTTTCTAATTTGGGACAAGATACCCGCCTGTATCTAAGATGTGATGATACCACTTGTTTGAATAGTGAAGCCCTAGATCGCTCCAACTCTAGGACAAGGTAACCCTAAATCCTCAGAGGGGTTTTGTTCGCTTACCTACTATATGCTAGGTGTTGATCCAGATAGGGTTCTCAATTTCAAATTAGTGGTTTAGGCATATTTTGTGTGGGTAGAGTTCAGCTTTATCAAGGGGCATATGGTGACTTTTGCAAGAGCTGCAGGCCAGCTTGTTGAGTTGTGCCGAAATGTTGCCGAATCTGTGTCTGATTATGGCTTTTTTTTCTTTTCTTCGGCTAGGTGGTTGTTTTATCATAGCTTCAGAAAGTTCTAACATCCCTAAAATTCTGTGGACTCGTGCTGGTAGACTTTGCAAGACTTTAGATCTAGTTCAAGGTCAGCTATTGTTTGTGTCACTCTTACCTAAGGAAACTGCTGGTCCACCATTTGTGAAGAGGGTCTACAAGGGTAAGAAACTAGTCCCTTTATTCCCCATTTTTGCATAGCTTATTTGCCTATCTTGCATCTATTTTTGGGCTTAGTGTATAACATAAAAAAGTTCTGTTTTTTAGCCCTCTAAATAGTTGGTTAAGGTTACTTTAAACTTTGGGGTTGTTTGACCCCTCTTAAGGCTTGTTTGGTCTTTGTTTTGTGCCATTTTGGTTGAGCTTCGGGACCATTGTGTTTTCTCACCACTGAAATCTTGAGGGATTTCAGAGGTGAGGATGGTGCCTTGAGGTCCTAGGAAGGAGAGGGCCACCCCCTCTCCTTGTTGTCCTTGAAAAGGGCCATTTAAGCCTCATGTATGAGCATCATTTTTACGTGAATGTTGGCCATGTCTTAGCTAGTATTTGTGCTTATTTTGCCATGATATAGCACTGTTTTAAGTTGGTTTGGACACACCTTGCTTGTTTAGCATACATGTCTTGTAATGCCATATTGTAGCCTTAACATGCATCTAGGTTTTAACCCTTGTTCAAGCATGCTTTTAGCCTAGCTTTGTGAAGCTTTTGTGCTTGTTTTTCCACGTTTAAGGTCTTTTTTTGGTTGTTTTAGTCAATCATAACATGTATTGCATAGCTCCTTTGCATTGCTAGCTTGTAGGCTTTAAGTATGTGGAGTGTTGAGCATGCATTGTTTGATTTATTTTAGTGGTTTGGCACCACTTATGGCATCATTTTAGTCTCTATGACATGCTTGTATGCTTACCTTTGATGCTTCTTTGATGCCTTATGAGGTTATGCCCTATGCTCCATGATTGGTCATTGTGCATGCTCTTGAATTTAAGTCATTTAGATGTCATCTAAGTGATCTTTAGGCTTTGTTTTAATATGCTAAAACTCTGTTTTTAGTCATTTAATTCATGCCATGTTTGGTCTTGCTAAATGTGATCCCATGCCCCTTTAGCTTGCCTTGAGTTTTGGCCAAGCTAGCATGCTTTGCTTGTGTTAATTGGTAGGTTTGGCACCTCTATTTTATGCATATTCAGAGCTTTCAATGTATGCCATTAGTCCATGTTTAGTATCTTTTAAGTGCGCTTAGAGGTTGCTTATTTGATGCTTAGATGCCTAGGCCTTAACATGTGCATGCTTGTGTGTGTTTTGCCTCTCATTCCTTAGCTTTTGGCCACTGTTTTGGACCTAGTTTAGGGCTATCCAATTAGTGTAAGTCCCTCCATTTGCATGTCTAGCATGCTTGACTTGTACATTGTTGCATACTTAGCCTCCATGTCTAGGTTGCATTCCATTTGCATGCATGCTTGGCCTCTTGAAATGCTTGTGATAGAGGTTGAGTTCCATTGGCTTGTTTATGTACATCGCATTCCATATCAAGATGCACACTTGATTCTTTGGGCCATCATGCATAGAAATGCGCGATTGGTGGTCCGAGAATCGAGGCCCATCCTTCTTTGAGTCATTCACATGATAAGGGGTGTGGTAGTGCATACATAGCTTGAAATGCACTGCCATGCTTTGCTTTGTCCTCTGTTGCTGTCAAACAGGATTCTGCAGGAAGATTTGGCTGGCCGGACATCTTCAGTGCCGACCGGCCATCAATTGTTGGCAGATGGATCATTTTTTGGCCGGTGACCATCATACATGGCCGGTGACCAATCCCTTCAGCTGGTGGTGTTCCACAGTGTGCAGAGAAGCATTTCTGAGATTTGTGAAGTCTTCAGAGAAGAATAACAGTCAAAATAGAGGCAACTTGTGTATGGTAACGGATTTCCAAGCAAACCCGAGCGTGCATGCATTGGACCCTCTTCCCGAGGCCATCGTTTATTTGCTTAAATAAATTAGTTAATTTGCTTAGCTAATGTAATTGATTTGTAATATTTAATTAGCTAGTTGGTTAGTTAAATTGTATTATTCATTCGACCTCTCCGAGCGAGGGCAAATTTGTAACAAGTGTGGGTGCGTGTGTGCATGTCTTCCAACCCCTACTTCTTTCTCCCTTTTACTTACCTGCTTTTGATGGTTAGTATTAGGGCATATTTACTTTAGCATACCTTATGCTATGCATGCGTGCATCATTCATCAGTATTGCATGCACCGGGCTCGACGCATCATGCTAACTACATAAGCATTTCAAATCTAACTTGAATACATGCTACCTGAGCATTTTCACATATCATTTATAGACTAGCCGAGCCTACTCTAGTGACATTCCGTATGCGTTGCATTAGGCATTTAAACATGGACTTGGATCATGCATGATTGCTAACATGTTCTTGTTTTGGCGCGGAGTACTAGGTGAGTTTTTTTTTATGCTTTAGCATCTCACTTGAGTGTGAATGTTAACATGATAGCATGATTACCATGAGGCTAGATGTTTATGTGATATGAACTACTTGAATGCCTGTGGGTGAAGGTTGGATTGTTTGAATTGGAATAATTCATTGAAATCCGTATTTTAGCCTACTTGCGAGTAGCAAATTCCAAAGCGTTTTCCAAACAAACGGATATGCAATGCTTTGTTCCAAATTAGGCGATCTGATCTATACTTGTTTTGCTGTGCGCATAACATAGTACTTCTAGGCTAATAACCGGAACAAGAACATATAAAGTTTTCAAAATAGGATATCATGGCTAGTAGAGGCTGATCTTCGGATCGGGCGAGAGGGAGTGCTCATAGCTGACCTTCCCCAATCGTACCCAAGTTCCCGAGCCGAGGCAACTTTGGTGATGACGGACACGTGGCCTTTGGCACTGAGTCAGGGTTTCCTAAATTCCCCCATAAAAAATATATTTAGGTGGCGACTCTGTATCTGGCGAAGCAGTCCATGTTTGGCACTTCTTTCAAAAATCTGTTTTCTCAAAACGATTTGCCGGATTTGGACTCTTTAGTTCAAGATTAAGAACCGTGACAAGACGAGTCCGAATTGTAGTATCGAGGTCCCCCGCGGGCTTGTTACACGCCTAAAGACCACCGCACCCTCCACCATGTGGATGAGATACGACATGCCCCTATTTGTACCAGGGACGAGCATAGAAGTAGGGTAGAGGCAGGGGTGCTTGGAGTCAGAGCGAGGAGTCTCAGGCACATGAGACTTTTTCATCCTCGGAGATGGTTTTGGATGGAGATGATGTCGAGACCAACGACACTAATCAGTCGATGAGCGGGCGCTCCGAGTCTGGGAGCGAGGATGATGATGCTGGCTCTGGAGCGGATAGCAGAGAGGATGATATCGACTCTGAGTCCCACTCCTCCGATGATAGCAGCATCGATGGTGACAAGGTTCTAAGTCCCTCATTGGAAGAGAATGAAGAGTGCCTCTCGACGTGTTTGATGTGATCAGCACTGATTTTTGTATCCTTTTTCCTTTTCTTTTGCTTTGGTAGTTTAGCACTTTGTATAACTTTAGATAGGTCTGTTACTTTTGTTTTAAACACTTGTATTTTCTTTTGTAAAAACTATGATCGAGGTAAAACCCTGCAGTTTTATAAAAGAAGGATTTTGTTTTGCACAGCATCTCGAGAATGGCACCTCACTTGCATGAAATGTAACTAAATTTGAAATTGAAAATGCTTATATTTTGAATGATGTTCGTAACCGGATATTGAGCCTTCAACTGACTAAAATGGAAAATACAACTATTATATCTAGATTAAATTCTAGATATATTTAAAAAGTATAAAATTTGTATAATTTTTTTTTAAAAAAATCATTGAATAAAACAAAATTAGATAATGTATTTAATTTTTATATTATTTTATTTCTTTGTATTAGGTGAATTAAAAAAAAATCACAAAATATTATACTTCTTAAGTATATCTAGATTAGATGTATCTAAAAAATTTAAAAAAATACTTAAAATATTTATAAAAAAAAACTTAGTAAAAATAAAAAAATTAAAAAACACGAAAAATTAAAAAATTTTTAAAAAATCAATTTTTGTGAGTTAAATCAAAGAAGATGATGTTATTCCTTAAAATGACATGAACAAAATATCTGCATTATTTTATTATTTTTATATATAAAGGTTAAGGGACAAATATGTCATTTTAATATGACAAGGGTAAGTGTAATTTTTTAAATGTGAGAGTGTGGGATTTGTATGAAATAGAAAACTCAAAAAATGTCAATATAATATACCTTACCTTATTTATTATTAACGATGTTAGTAACCAATTCCTTAAAATGAAAAAAGAATTCCAACAAAACAAAAGCGCTTCTACAACATAAAGAATATTTCTAAATCGATCCACTTAAATTGTGGGAATATGATAATCCCTTCATGAATTATTAGAAATCAACTTGTCGATTCACATTTTATCGATCTTCATCATTTTCTAGCCCGAAGCTAATAATGGATAAAAATATACTATTTTGAAGAATTTTCTATTGAGTGGGATATCGTTTTATATCGACAAGTAACAAGGAAAAGAAGAAAGAAATTATCTAGCACTTTTTCACTATTGATTGAAATTATCTAGCACTTTAGTTCAAAATCATAAGGAAGGTTTTTGGTTATTTTTAAATGTGAGGAAGGTTAAATGCCCCAAGGCAATACCATGAGGTGGCAAAATAGATTTTGCCCAAATTATAAATACTCCCTTCTCAAAAAATTTATTTAACAAAATTAATTTAAAAAATAGAATTCGTAATTGTTCTCCTATATAATAATAAAATTGTCTGAATTATTAATTGAAATAAAATTTTGATATTATTAAAAACTGTTAATTGATTTGATAATTTATTAATAAAATGAACCATTTATTATGAAAGTAGAAATTAGAAATTAGAAATTTTAAGGGGTAGAATGTAATTTCTAGAACTATAAGGAGCAATTTGTATTTTAAACAAGCCTTAAAAGTTTTATTTATAATTTACCCTAAAATAAAATTCAATTGGAGAAAGGACATTGTACATTCAAAAGGTGAAATTTTTAAAAATTAAGCTCAAAATGTGGGATATCATAATAAGTGGACTAATTTATGGGAGCTGAGACTGGTTCGGTCTTGACTTTTGTGGAGATGTATGTTCTTGAGGAGATAGATGGACTTTTGTCACATGATTTGATCTTGATCTGGGCTCGTTTAACTAGATTTATCATATAGTTTGATACTGGCCGTAAAATTTTTAAATTTTTTTATTAGTCTCTATATTTCATCAATATTAATTCCTATAATGTATGTATATGAAATGACCCCCTAAGTTTTTGAAAAATTCATCTATTGGTCCTTTATTTCATGAATATTCCTACATTGTGGCCTATTTGGTATCATTTGTAAGTCTAGTTAACTTATTTTCTCAAAAAAAAAAAAAAAAGACACTAATAGTATTTGGTTATAATTTATTTGACTTTTTTTAATTTACTTGGCCTAAAAAGTGAAATTTTTAAAAGCTACATTTTGTAACTTTTTTCATTATTTTTAAAACTCTTAAATATGTAGACATAAAAGCCCAATCTCTTTTGTAACAATTATAACTTTTGAGAATATTTTGAATATTTGTACAACAAAAAGTTATGAGACAGGGCCCGTTTGGTAAGATGGTTGTGACTAATTTAGTCCACTAAAAGACACAAAAAAAAAGGGCTAAAAATTCAATAAGATAAAATGTCACATTCAAACCATAATTATTTCATTTTTTTGTCTCACAAAACTATTAAAAAAAAAGGTTAAAAATATATAACAAACGAAACATTTTAGCCAAGCTAAAATTGTAAAAAGTTTTAAAAATCAAAGCTAAACAAATTCTTCCCAAATGAAAGGTTTTTAGACAAATTTAACTTTTTTTTCACTTTATTATGATCCTGTATATGAGATGATTTTCAATTGTTTTTTACTTGGGGAATTGACAGGTAAATCCCCCTTTTTGAACTTATGGTCCAGATGTTCCTAAATGTTTTCTTAGGCACCACTTGGTCCTCATGTACATAGAATGACTAAAATGCCATTGAGTGTTATAGCGATTCCAGTTTTGACCCCACTCTTGTTGTATCCCAGACTCGGTTTTAATGGTTTTATATTGTTGGCCATATCTTGCTCTCCTTGTAATCCTTTAAATTTGGCTTTTAGGTTGTTGTGGTTTTGTTTGGGACATGTTGGTTGCTTAGTTTCCAAACTTTTGTTGCCCATATTTTTGTTCCTCCACTCAAGCGACACTTCTTGCACTCGAGCGGACTTTGCAAACTCTCAGTACTTTTGAAGGTCTGCAAAAATACTGGGGTAGTGTATTCTACGTTTGAGCGGTTCTTTCTGCGCTCGAGTGGCCTTTCTAGCGCTTGAGCGTTGGTCTATTGTCTACAAAACTACTAGGAGTAGTAATCTACGCCGAGCGCCCTTTCTTGTACTCGAGCGAACAACTTGTTGTCTCGACGCCGAGCATCTCTCCTTGCGCTCGAGCGGACTGTGCCTATATCAATTCGAGAAGGTCGCTTTTTACATTACTTTTTCATAACTTTCTCTCTTAAAACCCTAGATCTAGAGCTCCTCTCTTTATAACTCACTCTCTCTCTACTTTTCTCCTAGATTTAGTGGTTTCTCCTCCCTACTCTCTTTATTAAAAAGGTAGAGCATCTCAAGAGCTCCGTTTTGATCCAAATAGATCTTGATTTCGCATCTTGAAGTTCCTCCACTTTCCCTTGGTCTTCTAAGCTTGAGGTAGCAATTTTCCTCACTCTCCTATGATTTTTAACTTAGTTAATTGTTGTTGGGTAAAAGATGTTGGGATTTGGAGGATTTTTGACAAACCTAGGGTTTTGGTTTAAAATCAAAAGAGGGTTTTCAAATAAGGGTGTTTAAAATGGGTATGGGCATAGATATGAGGATGTGTTGTGTTAAATTTGTTGATTTTACACACGGGTTGGATTTGGGAGAGAATGGAGTTTTGTCCTAAAATGTTTAAAATAATTGTTTTGTATAAATAATGAAATTGGTATTGAAAATATGAAATTGGATGAATGTTTATATAAATGGTAGAGTTGGTTATGAATTATCTCTCACCTATGGAAATTTGGATAATCTATCCACCTTGGAGATTGTATATCTATTTAGAAATATCTATTTTGGGCTATCGGTGAAGGATACCTATGATTGTTGTAGAAATTGCATGAGGATTAGGTGAATTAAAACTAATCTTTTAACTGTTGTCATTGAATATAATCATGTTTTAAATACATTGCATATGTATGCTATTTGGAAGGAGAAAGGGGATGTATTCCATGTTTGGGAGAAGAAAGAAGATGGACTCCACTTAAGTTGGTCTGTGTTTATAGAAAGTCCCAAAATCGCGCGTATACATGGGTGCTGATTCCCGTGGACGAAATTTTCATAAAATGGCAAATTGAAGTGTTGTGTAATAGTTGTGTTGATTAGATAACCACTGAGTTGTAGCCTCAGTGAGGTTGTTTGCATAACTATGGATTTGACCCATGAATTGAGGTGAAATGAATTGTCATGAAATGAATTAAGATAAAAAGGATTATGATATAAAGTTTTGCAAACTATAATCCTATAAACTATGAATGATTTTATCGCAGGCATTGTATATGCACATTTTACTTATATCTTTGTTAAGATTCATTTATTGTGGTAGATTGTTTCTACTGGGTTTTGGCTCACCCTATTTGGGAAAAACCATTTTCAAGTGCTGGTGATATGCCTCCGCCAAGAACTTAGCTTGGAAGGATTATAGAGCTGAAGGCTCACTTTTGTTTATTTTGTATTTACCTTTTGTAGAAGCCTAGGGCTTTATTTGTACTAAGCTTATGACTCATTTTGTTGTAACCAAGCATGGTCTTGGAACGATGTAAAGCCATTAGGGCATATGTTTATCTGTTTAGCTTTCATTTCTTATTACCTCCTGTAATAAAAGTTGTAGATTCAGGATGAACGATTTATGAATGTATGTAATGTGTCACCTTTTGTATATTAACTGTGATTAATAAAAGCTTCTGATGTTATTTATATCATATTGTACTAGTGTTTGGGGTTGGTTTATTGTATTTATTTTTGGAGGCTTTACAACTTGGTATCAGAGCGTACCGGATTTGAATACTTTGGGTGTGTGGAAGGGGTTAGTACCACAATGGGTTTATCTCGCTTGACAAAGATGATTATATGTTTGCAATGCCATGTGATAACATGTTTATGTGATTATGTGGGTATGGAATCTAATTTCTAGGATGTTGATCGATCCTATGGGTTTCTGGAAGTCCTATTAGAAAGGCACTTGATCATTACTATTTCTAATTAGAACTCTGGCAACGCCACGGGACGGTCATTATCCAGGAATGAAATTCGTATGTGCTTATGTGACTACGTGCTTATGTAGAGTGAATTATTGTTGTCCACCGCATTAGGATGCGAGTGAGTTAGCTTCAGCACATTTGTAAATGTGATAATCTTTTCTATTACCTTCATTAAGATATCAGGACATGGACGTGGTGGTGGTAGGCGTGGTAGGCCTAGGAGGCATGAGGTACCTTTACCGGATGAAATTCTGGCATAGGAAGAAGGGGTTGGTCAGGCCAATATGGCCGAACCAGTTGGTCAACAGGCCATGGGCGCCTTAGCCCGCAAAATGGCCGAAGCATTGCGAGAATCTATGGACATTATCAAGGCTGACAATCAAGTCTAGGCCTAAGTAGTTGAGGCAGGGCTGTCCTTCTGGAAGCGAGAGTTTTTCAGGTTGAATCTGGATGAGTTTGTGGGTGATCCCAAGGAGCCACTGAAGGCAGATGAGTGGTCAAAGCAAATAGTGAAAACGTTCGAGATGCTTGGCATCGAGGACGACTAGCTGAGAGTGACCTTGGCATCCTTCCAACTGAAGGGAGATGCAGGTCAATGGTGGAAGTATGCAAATGGGCGACTTTTGTCATTGCCTTCCAGGATAAGTTTTTGCCTCCTACCGTTAAGGAGAAGTTGAGAGATCAATTCTCCAAGCTTATACAATTGAATGCTTCAGGGGCCGAGTTTTAGGCCACATTTACTAGCTTATCGAGGTTTGCTCCAGAACTCGTGGCAACAAAGGAGCGCCGTTGTTTGGAGTTTGAAAAGTGGTTGAGGACCGGGCTCATGTTTAAGATGGCTGAGTTGATGATTAGAGATTATGGACGCCTTGTGGAGGTAGTGGCTCGTCTTGAGACCGTGATACAGATGGAGGATGAGAGGATGAGGGGCTCCAAGAGGAGTTAGGATGTTCAAGGGGACAGTAAGAGGTAGAGGGGTCCTGCCCCACAGCAATTCCAGGGAACACAGTTGAGGTCTACCTTTCCATTGCCGAGTTCGAGTTCTGGAAGAGGTGATCAGGGAGATTTTACCCGTTACAAGTGTAGTCAGTTAGGCCACAAGTCTCTAACTTGCCCACAGAGAGGAGAAGGGCAACGGTCTGCATCGTCTTCAGCTTGCTCTCAGAGCCAAAGTTAGGGGAGAGGACAGTCGCTTACTTGTTATCAGTGTGGGCAGGCAGGACACATGAAGAGATTTTTTTCTTAGTTGGATGGCACACCTGGTGCGTCTGGTTCAAGACAGACACATAGCCACCAGCTTGCACAGTCAACACAAGTCTTGGGGGGCAATCAGGGAGCCTTTCGACTTAGTCAATGCCTTAAGCTTATGCTCCGAGGGATGAGCAGGTGAAGCAAAGATCAACAAGGTGTGTGTATGCTGTTACCGCGCCAGATCTAGTACCAGCGCCTTCAGAAGTAAGAGGTACCTTCTTGTTTTTGCAATTTTGTTGCTAATGTGTTGATTAATACGGGTTGTAACAAGCCCGCGAGGGATCTCGGTGCTACAGTTCGGACTCCCGTTTTTGTTGTGGTTCTAAATCTGAATTAAAGAGTCCAAATCTAGCAAATCGTTTTGAGAAAAACAAATTTTTTTAAAAGAAGTGCTAAACATGGACTGCTTTGCCAGATACAGAGTCGCCACCTAAATATTTTTTAATGGGAAAATTTAGGAAACCCTGACTCGGTGCCAAAGGCCACGTGTCCGTCATCACCAAAGTTTCCTCGGCTCGGGAACTTAGGTACGATTGGGGAAGGTCAGCTATGAGCACCCCCTCTCGCCCGATCCAAAGATCGGCTTCTACTAACCATGATATCCGATTTTGAAAATGTTTGTGTGTTCTTATTCCAATTATTAGCCTAGAATTACTATCTTATGCGCGCAGCAAACAAGTATAGACTAGATCGCCTAATTTGGAAACAAGCATTGCATATCTGTTTTGTTTTAAAAATGTTTTGGAATTTGCTACCCACAAGTAGGCTAAAACACGGATTTCAATGAATTATCCCAACTCAAGTAATCCAACCTTCACCCACAGGCATTCAGGCAGTTTATCACATAAGCATCTAGCTTCATGGTAATCATGCTATTATGGCAACATTCACACGCATGTGAGATGCTAAAACATAAAAGACTTACATCGTACTCCGTGCCAAAATAATAAACTAGTTAGCAAACATGCATGACCCTAATTCATGTTAAGTGGCTAATGCAATGCATACAGGATGTAATTAGGATAGGCTCGGCTAATCCTAAAATGGCATGTGAAATGCATAAGTAGAACGTATTCAAGTTAGATTTGAAATACTTATGTAGTTAGCATGATGCGCTGAGCCTGGTGCATGCAATACTGATGAATGATGCACGCAGGCATAGCATAAGGTATGCTAAATTAAACATGTCCTAATACTAACCATCAAAGCGGGTAAGTAAAAGGGAGAAAGAAGTGGGGGGTTGGAAGACATGCACACATGCACCCACACTTATTACAAATTTGCCCTCACTCGGAGGGACCGAAAGAATAATACAATTTAACCAACTGACAAGCTAATTAAACATTACAGACAATTAAATTAATTAAGCAAATTAATTAATCTAAGAAAACAAGAGAATAGCAAATTTCTGGGAGAGGGCTCAATGCATGCGCCTTTGCCCACCCGAAAATCCATGCCATGCTCAAGATGCCTCAGATTCTCGCTTCGCCCTCCGATGACCGCCAAAGTCTCCGGTCTACTCTCTGGATGCTAGGGAACACCACCGCTGAAGGAGAACACCACCGCCATGTAGAATGGTCACGGGCCACAACTTTGATCCATCGGCCAAAATGATGGCCGCCGCCAAGACTATATTTAGCCGATCGGACAAAAGTTCCTGCAGAATCTGGTTTGACAGCAGCAGAGGGCAATACTTGGCATGGCAATGCATTTTAAGCAATGTATGCACCAATCATATCTCTTATCATGTTTATGACTCAGTGACATGGGCCTCGATTCTCGAACCACCAATCACGCATTCCCATGCATGATGGCCCGAAGAATCAAGCCTGCAACTTCAATTTCAAATGAATGCAAACCAAATAAACACACAAGGAGGTCCAACCTCTATCATACTCATTTCAAGAGGTCTAGCATGCATGCTTATGTAATGCAATCCTAAGCATGTTGATTAGTGTGCAACATGGAAATGCAAGGAAGCATACAAAACATGCAAGGCATGAGACAATGCAACTAACAAGTATGCAAGGCATAATGTGCGATTCAAGCATGCAAGCAAGCATGTGACTTCATTCAATCATGCAAGTTCAATCATGCAACAACTCACCAATATGCTACAACATACAAGGAGTACATGCAACAAACAAAGAGATGGACTTAAACATGATTTAGGCAGCCCTAACTAGGCCTAAAACAAAGGGCCAAAGTACTCAAAGTGAAGGACTAACACACACACACACACATGCTCATGTTCATGGGCCACCACCTAAGCACAAAGAGGGACTCTCAAGTACACTTAAGAGAATGCAAACATGGGTGTATAGCATGCATGGAAAAGCTCAAGTCATGTTATAAGAGGTGCCAAACCAAGCAAACAAGACAAGCATAGCATGTGACAAGCAAAGCCAAGAACCCAAGACAAGCCAAGGGGCTTAAACCAAGATCATGTGACACATGAAGCAAATGACCAAGTTGGATTAAAACAGCCCCAAATCATGCCAAAACAGGAACAAAGGCACACCTAGATAGCATCTAAATGGTCAAAGTATGGAGGCATTCACAAATGCTTAACATGGAGCATGCAACACAAACTTCTAAAGCATCAAAGAAGCATTGAAAGGCAAGCATGTAAGCATGATATAAGGACTGAAATTGCATGTTAAGTGGTTCCAAACCACTGAAATAAATTGAGCAATGCATGCTCAACACTTCACATATTTAAAGCCTACAAGCTAATAATGCAAAGGCTATGCAATGCATGGCAAGTATGACTCAAACAATTTAAAACATAGCTAAAGCATACAAAAACATGCACTAAAGCTTCACAAAGCTAGGCTTAAATCATGCTAGAACAAGGGCTTACAACCTAAGGCATGTTAAGGCCTAAACATGGCATTACAAGGCATGTATGCTAAACAAGCATGGTGTACCTAAACCAACTAAACACAATGCTATATTATGACATAATAAGCATGAAAATTAGTTAAGGCATGGCCAACACACACTTAAACATGGTGCTCTCTCAAGAGGCAAAAATGGTCCTTTTTAAGGACAACAAGGAGAGGGGATGGCCCTCTCCTTCTTGGGACCTCAAGACAACATCCTCACCTCTGAAATCCCTTAAGATTTCAGTGGTGAGGAGGCCCAAACACTGTGGTCCCGAAGCTCACACAAAATGGCACAAAACAAGGGTCAAACAAGGATTAAGAGGGGTCAAACAACCTCAAACCACAAAACACTCTTAACAAACTATTTAGAGGCCTTAAAAACAGAACTTTTATGTGTTATATGCAAAGCCAAAAAACAATTGCACGATAGGTAGAAAAGCTTTGCAAAAATGGGGAATAAAGGGACAAGCTTCTTACCCTTGAAGACCCTCTTCAACAATGGAGCTCCAGCAGCTTCTTTAGGTTAAAACCAGCTCCAAAACTCCAAAACAACCCTCAAGGGCCTCAGCTCCAAGAGATGGTGTGATGGTGGGTGTTTGTGAGCACAAATGAGACAAAACACACACTAGCGAGAGATATAGAGATAGGATATGAACCAAACCCTAACCCTAGAACTCAAACCCTAAAAATGGCTGTCTAAAATGTCTAACCTCTTACCAAGAGAGAAGAAGCTCCTCTTATAGAGCTTTTAGTCTTGTAAGCTTACAAGACAAGCTTCTAAAGAGAGAGATCCCTCCATACACGTGTATGGAGGGGAGCTAAATGCATGCCAGCTGTGAGAAAATATCTGCAAAAGCAGATGCATGAGAGTCTACCGCCAAAAGTGCAATGACCAAAAAGATAGTGGCCGGCCATCTATAGTGCCGTCGGCCAAATATTTGGCCAAGGCCACAAAACACAGCTGGTGGCCTCAAGCCATGGCCGATGATGGGTGGGGATGGTCTACAAGCCCTACCCTGCCTCTCAAAGGCAAAACACAAGTGTTTGGTGCAAAACCAGACACAAAACAGTCGAGTCGAGAGGTCCTGAGACAAGGCGCGCTGCCAAGGCTTCCAGGAACTCAAGAGGAACACAAACAAGGGTGATCACTGAGTGTTCAATCAGTGACGTCCAAGTCTTGAGGACGGTCAAAAATGGGGTGTCTACACGGGTGCATCCCATTCATTTATCTCGTCTGCATTTGCATCAGTTTTGGGATAAGTGTTGGCTCAGTTAGCATCTCCTATCTGTGTAGAGTCACCTATTGGTGGTGAGGTTATTTTGAAGCAAGGGTATCGGGTTGTGACATAGAGGTTTCGGCCGACTTTATTTTGCATTTGTGTTGATTGATATGTCTAGTTTTGACTTTATATTGGGTATGGACTGGTTGTCATCCTATCGAGCTATTATAGACTACTATCGTTAGAGGGTTATTGCTTGTACCTTGAGTGGTGATTGCTTTTATTTCCTGGGAAACCACGTGGATAGAGTCTTATCATCAGTTTATGATCCGCGTGGGCGGAGTGAGCTTAGTTGCCTTCTTGCCAACTTCTTCAGTAGTGAGTGTAATGAAGTTCGAGTTGAGTTGCCAAGGGTAGTTTGTGAATACCCGGATGTTTTTTCAAAGGATCTTACCAGTTTATCACCTCATCGAGAGATCAAATTCTCTATTGATTTAGTGTCTGGTATGGCACTGATTTCCATGACACCGTATAGATTTGCGTCTGTCGATTTGAGTGAGTTGAAGATTCAACTCTAAGAACTGCTAGATAAGGGTTTTATCCACCCTAGTACTTCACCTTGGGGAGCACCGACTCTTTTTGCTAAAAAGAAAGATGGTGCGTTACGGCTTTGTATAGACGACCGGAAGTTGAACTGGGTAACTATTAAGAACAAGTACAATGCCTCGTATAGATGATTTGTGTAATCAATAGAAGGGGACTTGTTGCTTCTCTAAGATAGACCTGAGACCGAGTTGTCACTAATTGAGAGTAAGGGAGGAGGATATCCCGAAGAAGGCATTCCGTACGTGGTATGGCCATTATGAGTTTCTAGTGATGCCCTTTGGGCTAACCAATGTGCCAGTTGTATTTATGGATTTGATGAACTAGATCTTCCTTGAGTTCTTAGACCGTTTTGTGGTCGTCTTTGTGGACGACATCTTGATTTACTCACCCTCTGAAGAGGAGCACGAGGAACACTTACGAGTGGTACTCGAGTTGCTTAGAGCCCACAAACTGCATGCTAAGTTTGGGAAGTATGAATTTTGGCTAAGAGAAGTTAAGTTCTTAGGTCATGTGGTATCTGGAGAAGGGGTGACTATAGATTCATCGAAGATAGAGGTAGTGCAAGATTGGGAACAACCTAAGAATGCTTTTGAGATTCGTAGTTTCTTGGGGTTGGTGGGGTACTATTATCGGTTCGTGAGGGATTTCTCTAGATTAGCATCACCATTGACTAGATTGAGGAGGAAAGGAGCCAAGTTTGTGTGGAGTGAGATTTGTAAGAAGTCGTTCCAAGAGCTTAAGTTTAGACTTACTATTGCTCTAGTTTTGATTATTCTAGAGAGGGGTTTAGGCTACTCAGTGTACTGTGATGCCTCACTAGAAGGTTTGGGTTGTGTTTTGATGCAAGAGGGGAAGGTAGTGGCCAATGGCTCATGGCGGTTGAAAACACATGAGAGGAATTACCCTACTCACTACCTAGAGTTAGCAAATGTGATCTCAGGCCTTGAAGATTTGGAGGCATTATCTCAGATGGAGAGAAGTTTGAGGAGTTTTCTGATCACAAGAGTCTGAAATATCTATTTACACAAAAAGACTTGAATTTGAGGTAGAGAAGATGGATGGAGTTTATGGAGGATCATGATTTTGAGTTACATTATCATCCGGGAAAGGCTAATGTTGTGGCCGATGCCTTGAGTAGGAAATCCATTAGCAGTGTAGCCAGTATTGCCATCTGGGAATGGAAGATATTGGGTGCTAGTGGGGAGTTTCACTTGCATCTTGGCGAGTCTGTTGAGTCTGCAGCCTTGTTTTCGGTAGTTGCATAACCTACACTTGTGAGTCGAGTGTTAGAAGCACAAAAGGGGGACCTTAAGATAGAATCCCTTCGGGAGAAGATTTCCAGTAAGAAGGTAAAAAGAGACTTGAATGTGTTTCCCGACCTGAGTGTGAGATACTGTGACCGTCTTTTCGTATCGAAGTCTTGCCGAGAGGAAGTACTCCGAGAGTTTCATCATTCATGCCTTGTAGTGCATCCGGGAGGCACAAAGATGTATCACGACCTTAGCCACCAATTTTGGTGGAGGGTAGTGAAGGAAGATGTGGCCGTGTTTGTTTCAAGGTGCCTTACTTGTCAACAAGTGAAGGCCGAGCATCAGAGGCCAGCAGGTTTGTTGCCACCATTGCCTATAGCCAAGTGGAAGTGGGAGCATGTCACGATGGATTTTGTTGTGGGCCTTTCGAGGACTCAACGGGGTAGTGATGCCATTTGGGTGGTAGTTGACCGGTTGACCAAGTCGGCACACTTTATACCTATGCGTGTGAGTGACTCAATAGATTCTCTTGCCGACCTTTACATTAGGGACATAGTGAGGTTGCACGGGGTCGCAGTGACGATTATTTCGAATAGAGATCCGTGTTGGCTCAATTATGGCACAACCTACAAAGTGCCTTCAGCACGAGATTAACCTTTGGCACTGCATATCATCCTCAGACTGATGGGCAGTCCAAGTGTACCATTCAGATCCTTGAGGATATGCTTCGAGGTTATATCCTTGACTTTAAGAGGTCATGGGAGAAGTAATTGCCCTTAGTGAAGTTTGCCTATTGTGGGGGCCGAATAATGAGAGACATAAATAGGCCGAATAATAGGACCAGGAAAGTCGAAATATATACATCGCATTCGGAACTATTCGGCCAAATAGCCGGTTAAGTAAGGGGTCGAGTGGAAAGCAGTTTTCAGCAAAAGGAGCCGAATAAATAGTTATACGGTGAATCAAAAGTGGGCCCAGCCCCGAGGCCTAGGAAAGAAAAGATATAAATGGAAGAACGTCAGCCATAAAGAGGTATGTAAGAATTAGTACGCTTGACTTAAGATACAAGTAACTAAGAGAGTATACACTAACTTAACCGTCGAAATGCTAATTTTGGCACCCCCGACCGGAGTGTTTGTTTCTTTTCAGGTCGTCCAGGTAATCAGTTGAGGATCTCGAGCATCCTAGTGGATCAAAGAGTATTTCCAAACCACTTCCCCACAATTGGTGCCATCTGTGGGAATACTCAAGTACATCCATGGTGGGCGTAACAGAAGACCCTCCGATAGTCACTGATGAGACCACACAGAGAGACGACCTTACTCCAACAAACATGCTTTGACCGGAAACTATCGCCACAAGACGCGCCTTGAACTTCGACTCACCCTCGACTTCAGCGCATGAGACAATGCAAGCGATCATGGAACAAGCAAAGCAAAATGAGCAGAGGTTGAAGAACATGATCGCTGAGAACGAACGTCTCCATCAAGGTTTGGCCTTGGAAGTAGCGAAGTCCAAACAAGTTGTATGCTAAGATTCGGAATGACCTTTGAGGGCAGGTGGTCGACGACCTCGAGCCCGACAACAAGACATTGACAGCGACTTCGACTCGTTATCCCTGGAGCCCAAGAAGAAGGGACGACCCGAAACTACCAGTTCTTCTAAAGAGAGTCCACGTATAAGGCATAAGGGAAGACGAAATGGTTCAGACGAAGAGGACCAGCACGATCCCTTTGTGCGACGGATCGCAAAGGCAGTACTACCCAAGAAGTTCAAAGCCCCGTCGTTCACCTTGTACGATAGGAAATCGGACCCCACTGATCATATCCGTCATTATAAGCAAGCCATGACGCTGCATGCGCATTTACGAGGCTCTCATGTGTAGAATATTTTCAAGCAATTTGGGGCCATTGGCCGTCAGATGGTATTATAAATTGGAGCTGACGTCAATTAAGAGTTTCCATCAACTACAGAAATCCTTCAGGGCAAGATTTATGACCAACGAGGTCCAACCGAAGCAAGCCGACAGATCTAGCCGGGAGAAACTCTACGAGCGTATTTGGCGTGCTATTGGGAATGCTTCAATCTTGTCGATGATGCTTGCAACGACTCCATGGCCATTATCGCCTTTAAAATGGGTTTGCATCCTGATAGTGCTCTTCGTAATTCCTTGACTAGGAGACCCCCCAAAACAGTCTGGTCGTTGATGAAGAAAGTTGAGGAATACTGCAAAGTGGAAGATGACGCCCTGCGGGTTAAAGCCGGAAACCTGGCCAACAAGATAGCCCCTTCTGAAATTGCTCAGCCGTTAAATTCTATTGTCAGAGCCGATCAGCGTAGTTATCTCCAAAGTCCAACACCTTCCGTTCTTCAAATGGCCGTCCAAAATGGTGGGACCTCCCGACACGAGAAGACGGGATAGGCGGTGCGAGTATCACAAGGATCATGGCCATGATACTGAGAGTTGTTATGCATTGAAGGATCATCTGAAGGAATTGGTACAAGATGGTCGGCTACAACAGTACGTCCAAAAAGGCAACTTAACCAAAGCAATAGCCGTAAGACAGGATTCACCTCCACTCGGCGTGATCCACATGATATACAGCCTGCCAATGTCATCCGCGGTGCATACGATTCAATCGAATCCCGACCCTCAAAATCAACTCACTCCGGCTAAACGGCCCCATGAAGCCGTGAGCATTACTTTCGATGATTCAGATTTGGCCGGAGTGACACTTCCCCACATTGATCCCTTGGTAATCGAGTTATGCATAAACCGATTCACCGTTGAGCGCGTACTCGTTGATTCGGGAAGCACATCGAAGTTATGTATTACAAAACATTTACCAAACTCGCTTCTCGAATTGGATCTTTCTCCCGCCCTTATCCATTATTCGCTTTAACGCTAATCCGCATCACCCGCTGGGAAAAATCACACTACCCGCTCGAGCGGCTTCCAAGCAAAGGATATGGAATTCTTGGTCGCTGTCGCCATCGCCGTATAATCTCATCATGGGGCGAATTTGGTTGCATACTATGCAGGCCGTGCCAAGCACCTATCATCAGCTGCTACGCTTCCTGACAGAGTGCAACATTGAGCAAATTCGTGGCTCCTAGAAATCGGTACAAGCGTGTTATCTCCTTGCTAGAAAGACGCCAAAGGAGTTGCAAGTGAATTCTATTGAGGTGTTGGATCTGGAGAGCCTCGACGATGTTGGGCGGCTCCCAAGTGAAAAGGCCACAGAAGCCCTAGATCGGGTTGAAATCGATGGAAACCTAAACAGGTTCTTCGTGGTCGGCGCCTCCCTAAATCAAGCCGATAGGCAGCAGCTAATTTCCTTCCTGCTCGGCAACCTTGATGTATTTGCGTGGACTCCATATGAGATGCCGGGTGTAGATCGGTCTGTTTCACAGCACCATTTAAATGTTGACCCTAAATGCAAGCCGATTATTCAGAAAAGCCGGTGGTCAGCCGCAAAGCACACTGCCGCCATTGTTGAAGAGGTTGACCGGTTGCTTGACACCGGGGCAATCAGGGAAGTGACCTACCCAACGTGGCTCTCGAATATTGTGGTTGTAAAGAAGAAAAATGGGACTTAGCGAGTCTGCATTGATTTCACGGACCTAAACAAAGCCTGCCCCGAGGATTGTTTTCCCCTCCTCAGAATAGACCAACTTGTGGATGCGACGGCACGCCATCAGCGTATGAGCTTCCTCGATGCTTACAAAGGCTACCATCAAATTGCCATGCATCCGGAAGACCAAGACAAAACTGCATTCCTTACCCCAAGAGGAACCTATTGCTATAAGGTTATGTCTTTTGGGTCGAAGAATGCAGGGGCAACTTACCAAAGACTGGTCACTGCCATGTTCAAGGAGCAACTCGGCCACACTATGGAAGTGTACATTGACGATATGGTGGTGAAGTCCAAAGAAGAGCAAACTCATCTAGCCAATCTCGAAGAGACATTCGGCATTTTACGCAAATACAAAATGAAGCTGAACGCTTCCAAATGTGTGTTTGGGATCGGCTCTGGCAAATTCTTAGGTTACATTGTCAACCACTGAGGAATCGAAGCCAACTCGAGGTAAAGGAGGTTCAAAAGTTGATGGGGATGGCCACCGCACTCAACAAAGTTCATCACCACCCACGCATCGTTGTCGACAATTCTTTCATACTCTCATACAGAGCAAAGCTTTTGAATGGACCAACGAAAGCGGTTACTTTCAACTACTTTAAGACCTACCTCCGATCGGTTCCACTCTTGACAACACCTTCGCAGTGACCCGCTCATTGTGTATCCGGCACTTCGATCACGCCGCCACCAGATCGATAAAGGAAGAGCTGGGGGAGCAGCGGCCAGTGCATTATATGAGTAAGGCAATGGTTGACGCCGAAACACGCTACCTTCCGTTGGAAAAACTCATTCTGGCCCTCATCGTGGCAGCAAGAAAGCTGATGCATTACTTTCAGGGGCATACCATCGGGGTACTAACGGACCACCCCCTCCCGTCGGTACTTTGTAGTATAGAAGCATCAGGGCGCGTTTCAAAGTGGGCTCTTGAACTCGGCCAGTACGATATTCAGTTTTTGCCTAGAACCTCAATCAAGGGATAGGTGCTTGCCGACTTTGTAGCCGAATTCATTGAGGGTCTTGCCGACTTCAAGTCTGATGAAATTCAAGCTAAGCCGAATTGGAGAATTTATGTTGGTGACATTTGGCAGTTGTACTGTGATGGATCATCTAATCAACGGGGTAGTGGAGCTGGAGTAGTAATCATGGCTCCTGACGTCGCAATAATTGAGCAGGCCGTCAAGCTCGGCTTCAATGCATCAAATAACGAAGCCGAATACGAAGCCCTTCTAATCGGTTTGCGGAATGCACATCTTCTGGGTGCTCGGCATTTGCTTGTATTTTGCGATTCAAAACTGGTGGTCAATTAGCTAAAAGGGAAGTACGTGGCCAAAAATGACCGTATGGCGGCTTACATGAAAATGGCTTACTCCTTGCTAGTAAAATTTGACCATCATGAATTGAGTCAAATAACACGAGATTAGAAGACACATGCAGATGCCCTGGCTTGCCTAGCCTCTGCCATTAACTCAGAGATTAAATGGACCATCGAAGTAGGTTTTATCCTGGAGCCGAGCATTGGCCCTTCGGAGGAAGTCGGCCAATGTCATAGAGTCGATCGAGTTGATGGACCTCATTGTCAGATTCTTGTATTCAACAGCTCCCCGGACAAGAAAAAGCGCATAAGTCAAAAGCAAAGCCTTGCAATACTACTTAGATCTGCAAGGAAAGCTTTATAAAAATCCTTCGTCCATACCGAATGCATACATCCCGACAAAGTCAAGAGCTTCGATCAAATACATGAAGGCGCTTGGGCGACATTCTGGGGACGCTTGGCTCATCGAAATGCAACATAGGGGTATTATTGGCCGACTATGAGAGCAGATGCCGAATGTTATGTGAAAAAATGTGAACAATGCCAGAAGGTCTCCCCCTTAACCCATCTCCCTGCTAAAGAGTTAAGCTCTATCACCAGTCTCTGGTCGTTCGCCCAGTGGGGACTTTATATCGTCGGACCATTGCCAAAGGCCCTAGGGAACAAGTGATACTTAATTGTCGTGACAGATTACTTCACAAAATGGGTCGAAGCGGAGGCATTAACGCACATTCGAGATGCTGATGTTGAGCGCTTTGTATGGAGAAATATCATAACACGATTCGGCATTCCAAGGGCACTTATCTTAGACAATGGCACCTAATTTGATTGTGGCGTCCACCAAGAGTCAGGCAAAGAAGTATGGTATCCAACCTTACTTTTTCACGCCAGCTTACCCACAAAGCAATGGTCAAGCTGAAGCCTCTAACAAATCCATCTTGGGCGGCATCAAGAAGAGGCTGGAGAAAGCTAAAGGCAAATACGTCAAAGAATTGCTAAGTGTGTTGTAGGCTCATCGAACTACGTCGAGGCGATCCACTGGGGAAACACCGTTTGCTTTATGCTTTGGAACCCAGGCAATCATACCCTTGGATATCGGCCTCCCAACCTTGAAATCGAAAGTTTTTGATATGGGCCAAAACGACATGATGCTGGCCTTAGATTTGATTCTGATTGAAGAACGAAAAGACCGTGCCCTTGCATCCATGGCACGATATCAGCAGCAGCTTGCTAAGTCATATAATCAATGTGTTCAGCTGCACCGCTACACACCAGGAGAGTTGGTCCTGAAGAAAGTACTCACCGCCAGAACCCGCTGATGGAAAATTGTCCTAGCAGGACGACCCTATCGTCGATTCGTCATGAGTAGGGGCATATCGGCTCAAAGATATGTCTGGAAGGAGTCTGCCACGGCCTTGGAATTCAACGCACTTGCGTAAATTTTATCATTAAACCCGACTTGTGGGGAATGATATTGATTTGAATGGTTCACCATGTACATATTTCACTTTTGCAATGCAAAGTTTCCCGTTTCCTCATCGCGCAATTCAGTTCAAAGCCTCCGGATTCGGAGTGCCTTTCGTGGATATCACGATTGGTCAAGTCTAGTCTCCGGATTTGGAGCCCCATCGGTCCATGTCACCTTTGGGCCGATTAAGCCTTCGGATTCGGAGTGCCCTTCGTGGATATCACGATTGGCCAAGCCAAGTATCCAGATTCGGAGCCCCGTCCGTGCATGACACCTTTGGGCTGATTAAGCCTCTGGATTCGGAGCGCCCTTCGTGGATATCACGATTGGCCAAGTCCAATCTCTGGATTCGGAGCCCCATCGGTGCATGTCACCTTTGGGCCGATTAAGCCTCCGGATTCGGAGCTATAGACCGCCCCGAACTCCGCTCCGCACGCGAGGACGCAAATTGTCGTTCTAGCTACTATAGTTCGGACTCATGTCACGGTTTTGAATCTAATCTCACAAATTGCAATGTAAGACTGATAAATCACCAAAGAGTCCAAATCCGGCAAATCGTTTTGAAAATTTGATTTTAATCAAAAAGCGCCAAACATGGACTACTTTGCTAAATTTCAGAGTCGCCACCTAAATATTTTGTTTTGGGAAAATTTAGGAAACCCTGACTCGTGCCTAAGGCCATGTGTCCGTCATCACCAAAGTTGCCTCGGCTCGAGAACTTGGGTATGAGAGGGGAAGGTCCTGAAATGAGCACCCACGTTCGCCCGATCAAAGATCGGCCTCTACTAACATGATATGTTTTTTTTGAAAACACATGTGCTCTTTTTCCGGTTTATTAGACTAGCTTATTACGTGATGCGCAGATATAAGTATAGACTAAATCACTCAAGTTGGAATAAAACATCTCATGTTTGTTTGTTTGAAAATGGTTTGAAAGTGCTACTCGCAAGTAGTCTAAGTTGTGGATTTGCCAGCCTCAAGTGGGCTTAAAACATGATGATTTTGCCACTCTCAAGTGGGCTTAAATGCACATTTTGATGAATTGTTCCAATTCAAGCAATGAAGCCTTCATCCACAGCATTCATGCAATTAAACGCTTAGTCGATAGCCTCATGGCAAGCATGCTATCATGGCAACACTTACGACATGTAAGATGCTAAAGCATAAACACTTACGGTACTCCAAGCCAAAATGGTTAGTTAGAAATCTTGCATAATCCTAGCTATGTTAAGATGCCTAATGCAACACATGCAAAATGCAACTAAGATAGGCTCGGCTATTCTAAGATGTCATGTGAAGTAATTTGATAACATGTATTCAAATTGGTATTGAAATACAATGCAGTTTGAATGATGCGCCGAGCCCGATGCATGCAAGACAAATGAATGAGTGCAAACATACAAAGCATAAGTATGCTAATTGAAACATGCCCTAAACTAACCATCGAAAGCGGATAAGTAAAAGGGAGAAAGACGTGGGGTTGGAAGAAATTCACACACTCACGCACACTTATTCATTTGCCCTCTCGACGGAGGGTCCGAATGAATAAGCTAAGCTAATCATTTACAAGCCAAATTGAAACTAGCTATACTAAGCTAATTATAATATTACAAAGATGAAATCAATTAGATAAATACATTAACTAATTAATTTAAAAAATTAGCAAATTAACTAACTACATAAAGCAATTAAAACAGCCTCGAGGGGAGGGGTGTATGCATGCTCGGTCGGCTTCGCTCGGAAATCCACAACCGTGCCTCGTGATGCCTCTGCTTGCATATACGGACTTCAAAATTGTGCCAACTTCCAAGGTACTTCGACCCACCTTAGGAACATTCTAATGGACGATCGGGTTAAGAGGAATGGCCATCGCCGATTTTATGGCTATCGGCCAATTTTGATAGCCGATCGGCAGACTTTGATAGCCGGCCGGCAGCTTTTATGGCTGGTTGGCCACTACTTCCTGCAAATTCTCCCTTTGCTGCAACAAAGCACTAACAGAGGGATGGCAAGGTATTTGCAAGAAAATGTGTGCAACCACACTCCTTATCATGTCTAAAGCTCAAAGGAGTGTAGTGCTCTGCCCCCGAGCCAACAATCATGCATCCCAATGCATGATGGCCAAACAGGCCAAGTTGCACAAATCAATGTCAATGAATGCACATAAATACCACATAAGACTCGATGAACCTCCACCTTATCATACATGATCAAAGGTGTCGGTGACTAAGAAATGAGGCACGATTCATCACTCTAAGTATGAACGGCATGACATTTCTCATGTTTGGATTGACGCCCAACCCAAACACAATGCAACATACAACATGCCAACACAATGCAATGCAACAACATGCAAACAACAATGCAATGCAACAACATGCAAACAACATGAACATGGAGAGGGCTATGTAATGCAACACTCAATGGACCAAACCAATCTCAAACAAGCTTCATGCATGCCAAGACAATGGCCAAAACATGCTGAAAATGAAGTCCAAGAATAAATACAAGCATGCATACATATTGGTTCATAAACAAGACATGAAGACACAACTCTCTAACACATTGAAGGAGTGGAAAATATGAGAGTGTGGCAATGAAATATGCTCTGAAATCATGTACGGAATGATGCCAAATAATGCACATAACATAAGCATAGCATGCTGGGAGGCTCAAAGCTTAAGGCTAGCAAAGGGACTTGCACCATGGCCATATCAATCAAGCCCCAAAGAGCCAAGATGACTCAAAACAGTCCCAAGGCAGGTTAAAATAATGCCAAAAACATGCTTGAACATAGCCAACACAAGCTAGAATTAAAGGCATGAAGCATGGAGCATACTAGGCCAACAAAGAGGATTACACTACACCTACCAAAACCAAGCTTGAGATGACTTCACCGACTAAAATCAAAGTTGTAACATGGCAAAAAAAGACCAAATACACACTGAAATGGTGGCCCAAAAGCTTAGGTAGGATGGCATACACATTGGCTCATACTTAAGGCATAAAGCAACAACCCTCCAAAGCATTGAAAGAGTGAAAGATGTGAGGGCATGACACTGAGACATGCTCTGAAATCACATATCAAATGATGCTAAATCATGCAAATAGCCCAAGCAATGCATGCTAGTGACTTAGAAACTCAAAGCTAGCAAGCAAGATTGAACTATGGCTATACAAAGCAAGGTCCAAATGACCAAAACCACCCAAAAACAAAGTTAAGGCATGGCAAAACATGAATAAAATCTTGCTGGAGTTGAGCCAAAATCATGCTAGAATGATGGTCCAAAGCATGATTCATGTTAAACCTATAGAGAGGATTGCACTACAAATACAAGAAGCATGCAATAGGCTATCAAACCAATGCAAAAAAGAGTTAAGGCATGCTAACATAACACCAAAAACTTGCTGAGATAGGACCAAAACATGCTAGAAAGGCATGCTACTTTGAAAAGCTTCAAGTAGGATTACACTGCACATACAAGAAGCATGCAAGGGGTGACCAAGACAACCAAAAATAGAGTCATGGAAGGTCTAAAAGGTCACAAAAAAGTGCTCAAACAAAGCTTCAAGAAGATAGAGCTACATGCTCTTTTGGTGAGCCATCAACACAAGTAAACAAGAGAAGAGGATGGGGGACAACCCCCTCTTATTTTGGGCTTCAAAACCACATTTCTACCACTGAAAATCCACTGGATTTCAGTGGTGAAGAGGCCAAACAATGGTGATCCAAAGGCCTAAAAGAGATGGCTCAAAACAAGGCCAAATAAGGCACAAAAGGGGGTAGACCATCCCCAACACCAAAGAGGCCTCAAACAAACACTTTAAGCACTTCAAAACAAGACTTTTTTTAGTTGAAAGCTAAGCCAAAAGAAGCATGCAAAGTTGGCTAAATAAGTTATGAAAACAAAGCTTTAAAGAGGTAAGAGACTCACCTTTGAAGAACCTCTTTAGAACAGCAACTTCATAGGCAAAAACCAAGCTTAAACCACTCAAATGCAACCTCCAAGAACCTTAGCTCAGTAGTGAAGGTGTTTCACTAGGTGCTTTAGTGCAAAAGTGTGAAGAAAAGACACTTTTGAGCACAAACAAGTGCAAATATATATATATATATATAGAGAGAGAGAGAGAGGAAGAAATATAGAGAGATATATATGTTTTGTATCTCCAATTTTCAGAACCTCTGGAAAGGGAGAGGGACCTCCCTTCTTATAGAAATTCAAGTCCTAAGCTTGTTGGACAAGCTAAAGGCTTGGTTCAATCCCTCCATACACGTGTATGGAGAATGAAATCTGTGCTCACCAGCTGTCACAGCTGGCACAAAAATATCTGCAAAAGCAAATAAAAAGGCCTCGGCCAACAAACAAGGCCGACCAGCCAAAAATGGTACCGATCGGCCATAAAAGGTGTCGACCAGCCACCACTGATGGCCGATGAAGAGAGGGCACGGCCGATAGGCACAGGGCCTGGCCGATGGATTGTAGGGCTGGCTAACAAGCCACCCCCTTCCCTCAGAAACAAAACCACAAGCTCTTGGTCCACAACCAAGCACAAAACAGACAAGTTGAGAGGTTCCAAGGCAAGGCATGCAGCCGAGACCTTCAGAAACTCAAAACGAACACGAGCATGGATGATCATCGAGTGTTCAAACGATGATGTCCAAGACTTGAGGACGGTCAAAAATGGGGTGTCTACAGTTGCCCCTCTTTGACAGAACTCGAAAGTCAAAAGATGACGAGAGTGAATGTCAAAACCCAGAGATGACCCATTTTTGACAAGGCCGAAGACTTAGACAAACATACAAAATAACAATAAGATGCGCCCATAGGCAAGGGAAAATGCAAATGACATGCACGATGCGGAATATAACTTATGATTATGCAAAGAGGGCTGCAATGAAACATTTATGCAAATGTTATGCAAAGAAATGCTACAGCAAACTCGTACATAAGCAAGTAAATACGAACCAAATTACATCTCATGCAGAAAGGATGTAAGAAAATTATACAATTCTCACTGCGTCTCACACGGAGAAGGCTAAAAGCGACTACTGAGAATACCAGGAGTCTCAAATGAAACACCTCCTAGCATATCAAACGCAAAAGGAGAAAGGCATCCAAACACGTGTCAAACGCGAGAGAAGAAGGGTACGTCCAAAACGCATGTCAAACGTGAGTGGAGAAGGGTACATTCAAACTGAACCAGAACTTCTCTTGAATGAACCGTACATACAATATCGTCTGGTTTCACCATCTTCAAATGAACCGTACATACAATATCGTCTGGTTTCACCATCTTCAAATGAACCGTACATACAATATCGTGCATGCACAAAAGAGAGATTTTGACAAGTACAATATAATAAGAACACATGATCAACACTATATTAAGATACAATTTCAATACAAGATGAACGTGTGCACATATGATGCTAATGGAAAGGTGCATAGCAATGCAAGTGAAAAGTACACAACAATGTAAGTGAAACATGCATAACAATGTAGGTGGAACGATGCATAATAATGCAACTGAAGAGGTGCATAACAATGCAACTAGAACGTGCATAACAATGCAAGTGAAAAGGTGCATAACAATGCAATTGGGATGTGCGTAACAAAGCAAGTAAAGAGGTGCATAACAATGCAAGTAGAGTGTGCATGACAACGCAAGTAAAGAGGTGCATGACAATGCAACGAGTGTGCGCGACAATGCAAGTAAGGTGTGCATAACAATGCAACGAGTATGCGTGACAATGCAAGTAAGGTGTGCATGACAATGTAACGAGTGTGCGCGACAACACAAGTAAAGAGGTGCATGACAATGCAACGAGTGTACGTGACAACGCAAGTAGAGAGGCGTATGAAAATGCAACGAGTGTGCATGACAACGCAAATAAGGTGTGCATAACAATGCAATGAGTGTGCGTGACAACATAAGTAAGGTGTGCATGACAATGCAATGAGTGTGCACGACAACGCAAGTAAAGAGGTGCATGACAATGCAATGAGTGTATGTGCCAACGCAAGTAAGGTGTGCATGAAAATGCAACGAGTGTGCGTGACAACGCAAGTAAGGTGTGCATGACAATGCAACGAGTGTGCACGACAACGCAAGTAAAGAGGTGCATGACAATGCAACGAGTGTATGTGACAACACAAGTAAGGTGTGCATGAAAATGCAATGAGTGTGCGCGACAACGCAAGTAAGGTGTGCATAACAATGCAACGAGTGTGCGTGACAATGCAAGTAAGGTGTGCATGACAATGCAACGAGTGTGCGCGACAACGCAATTAAGGTGTGCATGACAATGCAATGAGAAATGAATGCTCCATGCAATATTATGGTGCATATTCTATGCAAGAGGGAGAAATATATATTTTATGAAAAACATGGTGAACGCATGCTCCATGCAATGTAATTGTGGATACATATCCAATACAACATGCATATGCTATGCAAGCGTGATGATGCATATTCCAGGCGATGACGCAAAATGCATGTTCCATGCAATGACATTGAGATGCACATATTCAATGTAAGCATGGTAAAGGCATGTTCTCTACAATGTCAAGATACAACCTCAAAACGAGATGAGGCATGCTCAATGTAAGAGTGAAAAGGCGTATAACAACTGTGCACCTTGCAAACATGACAAAAACACTGTAATGCAACATATTCAAAAGCAATTTTCGAATCTTGCAATAAACAAAAGGATACAAAAAAAAGGATATACCTTGTATGCATCGAGTGCCACGCACGGAAGACACGGTTCGAGGTCACCACGGAGGCCGCTTAAGCTTCGAAAGTGTATTTTCTTGCACTTTCTTGAGAGATGAGGGTACAAATCAACAAAAATACCCAAAACAAGGGCATTGCAGGTCCATTGGCCACAAGGGGGAGCCATCGGCCATCCATCGGCCATCAAACAAGCTTATCGGCCAACAATTTGGCCGGCCGGCCAATAATTTGGCCGATCTACCAAAAATGGCAGATTCAGGGCAATTTTGTCCATTTGCCTCGGGTCTTTAAGTATAGGGTTCAAAACCCTATTCTTTCACTTCTCCCTTGCCGAAATCCTTCCTCCTCTCTCTCTAGATCATTTTCCTCCCTTCAATCCGAGCTTTACACAAGTTTTCAAACCTCCCGCAACTTTCGATTCGCAAAACCCTCATTCTTTCGAACACTTTGAACCGATTGGAAAGTGTATCCGGTGTTCCTTTCTTGATTTCCACCACTTGGGGTTTGTTTCCCCTGAGTTATCCTTGATCTTCGTGCCTTCTTCCGCACTTCGATCTTTTCTTCCATTTTTCACCCCTCGGGGTTGACTTTTGGTTGACTTTTTGCATTCTTGCTCATTTTTCATACCTTCGACCATTTTCTCACTCTTCTCGAGATGGCGGATGACATTCCAAAGGGTGGGGCTCCTCCAGGGATGGAGATGGATCTCGAGTTCGAGCTCTTGCCGCTCAGTGTTTGGCCTTTCGACCTTTCGACGTACCGGACCGAGGTACATGTGTTGCCTCTCGACAAGATTCCGCCACTCAGGAGCTTCACGCGAGGTGCTTCGGAGGACCTCCTGCTACGCGAGCCAGAGTAGCACTTATCCTTGGCCCCGCTGAGGTATACTCTTCCCCTCTACTTTCTGTAATGTTGGTCATATATCTTGGATAGCCAATACTGCTCGTTATCTGATCATCCCAAACACACTTGTACATCACATGCCTAGTTCACCTTGAGCACATTCATACATGATATCTATGTCGACCCAAACATATGCACACACTGCACTTCTATCAATTCTGAACACATGCATACATTGTATTCCTGGCACTGCTTCGTATCTGTTTGTCTTGAACACAGGGAGATTCCCATGCCTTCTGGGGTTATGGGAACACCGTTGCTTGAGATTGGTACATGGAGCTACCTGATGATGTCCACCACATCGTCGATGGGGCCGGTTTTGGCATATTCTACATGGGACTCTCGCGCCTCACTGCGAGTCGGCCTCTTCTAGGTGCTTTAGTGGAGAGGTGGTGGGACACCACTGATTCCTTCCACCTTTCTACAGCAGGGGAGATGACAATGACTCCCTTCGACTTCTCCATGCTCACCGGCATCGGAGTATGGGGTGATCCGATCCCCGTCGACACTGATATGGGCGAGTGGGATGCTGCCCAGATCTTTCTGCTCGGCATTCACCCACCTCTCTCCTGACCAAGGTTCGTGAGATATTCATGGTTCGACGACCAGTTCGAGCACTACGCCCGGGGGTTCCTCATGTTCATGTTGGGCACCACTTATTCGCCGATTGGGTGAACACCGCTGGCCTCTACCTTTTGAGCGACTGGTGGACGTGACTCGATCCCGCTTATGATCAAGTGTGCAGTTCGCCACACTATATGGATATATGAGTTCCTCATCTCGCTAGAGTGGACACCTCCTAGAAGGCTACTGGAGAGCCTGGGAGGTACATCTTTCCCTTCTACTTTACAGTTCTATCAGACACTATCCAGACACCACACACATCGCATAACACACAACCGCTTTACACTAGTTGTACACCGCATTAATAATCGCATGACACGCAATCGCTTACACTAGTTGTACAACGCACAATCGCACACCATTCTCTGATTTTTGCTTTATCTGCATACTGCTTTACTGATAAACATACTCATTATTACCTTTTTACATTTTGTAGTTGTGGGTATATGCCTACTTCCCGAGGCTTGCTCCAATGTCGGAGGTAGAGATACCCCCCGTTGTTCCATATTCTCATAGGTATGATGTGAGATGCGAGCGGAGGCCGCGAGAGTCTTTCTTGTTCTTCCGCAGATATTTTGACACTGTAGTCACAGCAGAGGTATTTCAAACCTTACAGTTCATTTGAACTTTACTTTATATTGCACATTCAATAGCAGATAACAAACTGTATATCTATCATTTGCAGATCACCTGGCAGCCTTGGGTAGTGTTGCCTGACGTAGTTAGAGACCGATATATGGGCGCTCGGGAGACTTCCTGATTCTTGATTTTGCTTGAGGGTCCGGTCTGCCGGGCATGGTACTTGGGAGAGCGATTCTTGTGACAGAGCCTCGGCCTACCCAAGCCAGTGGTTCCGATGCCACCTCCTTCGCACATGAGGCATACAGCGACATACACCCCTCAAGAGATGACCGATTTCACGATCGGTTGGGATGCCAACTTTTTCAGAGATGATGGCGACTACCCTGTCTTCATCCAGACTTATCTTATGCGGCCTCTGGCCAGTGCTCGCCGAGGTGAGAGAGAGGGGTCTGCAGCCACAGTAGGAGGAGCGGGAGGATCAAGGGCGACTCAGGACCATGGCAGGAGGGGTTCTATGAGGGAACGGAGAGCGGAGTGGCCAGACTGCCCACTACCATGACATGCCGAGGACGGGCTGGAGAGACTTATCAGATACCCATCGCTCCTCCCCCGCTGATCATGAGCTCGTCAGAGTTCAAGGCTCGACCCCGGTATATACTATACTTTTCATTCTGTACATTCATTTCATTTGAGTTAATATCCCGCAGAATACTAATTACCTCAACACTTTTGCAGGCTTTCATCCAATACACTGGGAAAGCTCTGGAGCTGTCAGCTTTCGTGATGGGGATGCTGCAAAGGAGTATGGACCTGCTAAGTATCTACGGTATTCTGGTAAGTTCTTTCAACCCCCATTCCAAAACGTTCTGTATAATCTGATGCATACAGACCTGATGCATCACATTACCAATACTGCATTTGATACACCACACTCATATACCACTCACGGCACTAATACACTACATCTCATACACTGGTCACGGCCTTCATATACTGCAATCATCCACCACTCACGGCATTCATATACTGCTCACAGCATTCATACACTGTAATTATACACTGCTCACGACATTCATACACTGTAATCATATACTGCATTTGATACCATACTCAGCTTTGCATAGCATAACTGACGCATCTGCCAATTTGTTCTTTTCAGGCCCCATTCCAGATACTGTACCACAATGGTGCCTCAGCGGGACCATCAGCACCTCCCTGAGCAATAGGGAGAGCAGGACGAGGGACTCCAGTGCGCAGCCGCAACAGAGCTGGGCATGCTCACTCCGGGAGTAGTTTGCGGGAGCTTGCCCAGATGACGATGAGTTCGACGAGGAGGCATTGAGTCCACAGTCAAAGTCATCTCAAGATAGAGATGAGGCTGGAGACGGCTCGAGTTCAAACTCTGGCAGCGGAGCTAACGGCGGTGGTTCCGGGCCTTCGTTGAGGAAGAGGGTGAGGAGGGTTTCCCGCTCTTGAAGCGACTGGCGCAGATTTCAGATGCTTTGTTTTTGCTTTATTTTTCTTTTTGCTAGTAGTTTTGCACATTGTACTGCCTCAGGCAGGTTTTATGTTCTTTAAAACTTTGTACTTTTTTGCAAAAGAAAACATGATGGAATGAAAAACAGCTTTTGATTGAAAAAGTGTTACATTTGTATTCTAAGCATCGCATCGCATCGCATTGCATTACATCACACAACATGTAAATGAGATTGGATTTTGTTTGAAAATTGCACACTCGAATTGCATTGCCTTAATCAAGTAGTGAACCAACTGACAACTGAAAGAACAAAACAACTCGATAAGCAAAACCAGGACTTGACAATGCTAATCAAATGTAAATACAACTCGATAAGCAAAACAAGAAATTAACAATCAACGCAAAATACAACTCGATAAACAAAAACGCAACAACTCGATAAACAAATTGAAGTAACACAGGCACAACTTCGCGAAATCGTCACAAAAAGCATTCGAAGAGGAACAAGTCAGAAGTTCTCAACACCTCCAACACATGGACAGCTCAGAGAACAAAAGGAGAGGCCATCGGCCAGAGTAGAAGGCCATCGGCCACAAGAGATGACCATCAGCCACCAATATTAGTCGATCGGCTAAAAAGATGGTCGGTCGGCCATCATTACTGGCCGATCGGCCAAAAATGGCAAGAACCTCCAGAATGCTGCCACCTGTCTTCCACTCAACACCTTATCTTCTACAAAAGCCCCAGCTTCGTAGTTTCTCCATTTCAATTCAGTTTTTTTGCACCAAATGGAGGCATTTCTTGTCCAAAATCTCGCAAATTGGATTGTTAACTTGGATGGTTCGGAAAAGCTGAATTTCCGGGGCTTCGGAATAAATGCACTATTCACGCTGAGTCAAGACCTCCATGCGTTTTCCGTTCCTCCATGCCACGGCAAGGTGTTGGAATCCGATAACTCATGTTTTTAGCTTTGGCGGACAAGAGATATGTCCCACTTTTGAAGACTTCCAAGCTTTGATGGAGTCCGAGCGCGATGAAGAAATCTTGCCCCAATTCCACTTTGGCCATATCCAAGCCTTAGGGCGGATATGTGGGCTCACTTTGCATGACGCTTGGTCTTTGATCCGCGACGGGGAGTTGGACATCTCCAGCTTGATTCATCGGTTTTCTGATGCCGGTGACCGCGGCAATCATCACTGGCAGGGTTTTTAGTGACATGCGCTTTGCTTGTGCATGCTGTCTCATTTCTTGCTTGCCCCAGACTCTGGAGGGTCTAGCGTCCGTTTGATTGAGGTAGCCCAAGGCTTGAAAGAGGGTAAGAGCTGCATCGCCATGACAGTAGCTGAGACATTGATGGGTTTGGATGCTTTCCATCGCCGAGAGACGACTAGATTTGCGGGGAGTCCATTACCGCTGCAGGTAATGTTTCCCACCCTATCTCACATATATTTTCACAACACTCAAATTTCACTGCTTTTCCTCTCAAAACCCTTTTCTCACTTTTCTCTCCACGACACCTCTCTATTCTTTAATCTCTCATTTTTCCCTCTCCGTGATATGGTTGATGGATAAGTTGAAGGTTGTCGACTCATGCCCAAAGATATTCACTGTGGCTATTTTTTTTCCAAAGGACGCCTAGTCGATGCCCCCGCCGAGGGATGGTGGTGCGAATGGATGTGTAGTTTGTCTGCCGTCAAGATTGCTTGGCCGCCCTTGGCTCAATCTAGAAATCGAGACGCGCTCCCAAGAACCCTCCAACATCCGGCGGTCATGCGCGGCGTGAATCTCGTTTGTTCTCGAAGCTACTACAGCCAGACTAATTTCACTGCTCAATCTAATCTTGCAAAGTGCAATACAAGACCGATAAATCACCAAAGAGTTCAAATCGCAAATCATTTTAGAAAACTGATTTTTATAAAGAAGTGCCAAACATGGACTGTTTTGCCATATACAAAGTCGCCACCTAAATATTTTATTTTGGGGGATTTAGGAAACCCTGACTCGTACCTAAGGCCACGTGTCTGTCATCACCAAAGTGCCTCGGCTCAGAAAGTTGGGTACGAGAGGGAAAGGTCATGCAATGAGCACCCCCGCTCGCTCGATCAAAGATCGGTCTGTACTAAGCATGATATTTTGTTTTTGAAAACACATGTGCTCTTATTCCGGTTAATTAACCTAGAATTACTATGTTATGCTCACAGCAAACAAGTATAGACTAGATCGCCTAAGTTGGAACAAAACATTGCATGTTCATTTGAAAATGGTTTGAAGTTTGCCAGTCGCAAGTAGGCTTTGGGATTCAATGAATTGTTCCAATTCAAGTAATCCAACCTTCACCCACAGGCATCCAGGCAGTTAAACATATAAGCAGTTAGCCTCATGGTAAGCATGCTTTCATGGCAACATTAACACACATACAGTATGCTAAAGCGTAAACACTCACAGTGTACTCTGAGCCAAAACAGAGAACTAGTTAGAAATCATGCGTGATTCTAGTTCATGTTAAGATGGCTAATGCAACACATGCAAGAGTGCAATTGAGATAGGCTCAGCTATCTAGAATGTCATGTGAAATGCAACTCGATAACATGCTGTTTGAACACGTATTCAAGTAAGTGTATTTGAAATACAATGCAATTAGCATGATGCGTTGAGCCCGGTGCATGCAAGACAGATAAATGGATGCACGCATGCAAGCATAAGGTATGCTAAATGAAACATGCCCTAAAACTAACCATCGTAAGCGGTTAAGTAAAAGGGAGAAAGAAATGGGGGTTGGAAGACATGTATCACACACACGCACGCTTATTGCAACAGTTGGCCCTCTCAACGGAGGGACCGAATAAGAAGCTAACTAACTAATCTAAGCTAATTACACTAATTATTACAAATCAACGAAGCTAATTAACTAATCCTAGTTAACTAACTATTACAAAATAATTAAGTAGCTAAACGCATTAACTATTTAAGTTACAAGCCAAAGCATAAAGTAGCTAATCACATTAGCTAAGTAAAGCAGTAAACAAAGGTGCCCTCAGAGGAAAGAATGCATGCATGCCCGGTCGCCTCGTTCGGAAATTCGTCGCGATGCCCCAACTTGCCTCTGTTTGCAACTGCTCTCAGAAACTTGCACCAAGCTCCAGAAAGCTTCTAACACATCTTGGGGACCTGTGGGAGGGTGGCCGACAAGTTGTTTCTCTCTCCAGCCATTGGCCGACCACTTTTTGTTGTTGCAAACCAGAAAAAGTGGTCGTTCAGCTAGTTTTTCTGACCGTCGACCATTGTTGCCGCTAAACTCGCTTTTTTGCAACAGAGAGCAAGAAAGGGCATGGCAATGTATTTGCAAGGTATAGCACAACCACCCTCCCTATCATTTCATAAGCTCAAGGGAGTGTGGTTCTCGACCCTCAGGCCACCAATCGCGCATTTCAATGCATGATAGCCGAGAGGCAAAGTTGTACAATTCAATGTAAAAATGAATGCACAAGTAAACACATAGGGCCTAGAACTCTATCATGTAGGATCAAGAGCGTCGGCGATCGAGAATTGAGGCACGTTTCATCACTTTAAGTATGAAACATCCCTCGTTTCCCGTGTTTAGACTAACACCTATTCCAAACAAAATGCAACACAAGCATGGCATACACAATGCGACTTAAGCATGCAAACATGCAATGCAATGAAATAAGCATGCAAACATGCAATACAACATGAACAACCTAACAAGGCTAATGGCATGCACAATGCTAATGCATGCATACACAATGCAATGCTACAAGGGCAACTTAGTAATGTTAGGAATATGCATACTCAATGCAGAGGACTACTTGGCATACACAACGCAAAGAACTACATGGCATACACAATGCAATGTGGCAACATCGCATACTCAATGCAATGAACATGATCAACTATCAATGCTAAGGGACATGCATACTCAATGCAAACAACAACTAGCATACACAATGCTAAATGACAACTAGCATATGCAATGCAATGAACATGGCACACTCAATGCAATGTGACCTAAACATGCAAACAACATGGCATGCTCAATGCGATGGACCTCATGGTATATGCAATGCTCAATGGACTTAAACCAAAACTGATAGACCTCGGTCATGCCCAAATTAGTGGCCATAATGATGAAAAGAAAGGCACAAAATACAAAGCATGCATGCACAATGCATTGGCCAACCAAGTAGGCCTAAGAGCACAACCCTCAAGAAGGCTCAAGGAGTGATAAACATGAAAGTGTGACAACACTAAATGTACTGAAATAAGGTATGAAAAGATGCCAAATCATTCAAACAACACGAGCATAGCATGCAAAGGTCCTAAAGCATGAAGGCTAATAAAGAGGACTACAAAGGAGGCATGCAATACATGGCAAATATGCATGAACCAAACCCAAACAGAGCTCAAGTAGGTCTAAACATGGACCAAAACATGCTAAGTTAGGGACTCAAAGGTCAAGGCATGCAAGCACACATGCTAGGCCATAACTAAGGTAACAATGCACAACACTTAAAGGCATTCAAAGCATGAAAGAAGTAGGAACATGGCAATGCTATAAGCTCTGAAATGAAGTATTAAATGATGACAAATCATCTAAATAGCTCAAAGATAGCATGCATGAGTCAACAAAACGCAAAGCTAGCAAGGCCAATTGCACTACAGCTATACAAAGCATGAAAGACATGGAAAAGGCAACCCAAAATAGTCCTAGAACATGCCAAAATGATACTAAAACATGCATGGAAGAAATCCAAAACAAGCTATCATAAAGGGCATAAGGCATGATGCATACAAGGCAAATAAGGTGGATTACACTACACCTATTAAGACCAAGCATGGGATGACTTAACCAATGAAAATTAGAGTTATGTCATGGCAAGATAACCCCAAAAACACATTGAAAGGATGGCTCGCAAGCTAAGGCATGAAGGCATACGCAATGATTCATGTTAAGGCATAAAGGGGCAAACCCTCCAACGCATTGAATGAGTGATAAATGCAAGTACATGAGCATGAAACATGGACTGAAATCACATAATAAATGATGCCAAATTATTCAAATAGTCCAAGTAAAGCATGCTAATGGATTTGGTGCACAAAGCTAACAAGATAGATTGAACCATGGCTATACAAAGCAAGTCATGCATGGCCAAAACAACCAAAATCAGAGCTAAAGCATGTTAAAACATGGACAAAAGATTCATGAAGTTAAGCCAAAAGTATGCTAGAATAACATGTTAAAGCATGATGCATGTTAGGCTATTTCATGGAATGCATTACAAGTGCATGGAGCATGCAAAGGCCAACCAAACCAAACCCTAACAAAGGTATGACATGGTAAAAAAAACCCAAGAACATGCTGAAATGGACTCAACATAAGCTAGAATGACATGCTACTTCATGAAGCATACAAAGCTAGTTTGTGTGATTTACACTACAAGTGTATAAACCATGCATGGAGTGACCAAAGCAAGTAAAAATAGTGGAAAGCCTCATAAAAATAACCACAAATACATGCTAAGATACAAGCTAACAAAAGCTTAACAAACATGCTCACACATGAGACATTCAAAGCAAGTATTGAAGACACAAGGAGAGGGAATGACCCTCTCTTTTTTGGGACCTCAAAACACCACCCCCACCACTAAAATACCCCTGGATTTCAGTGGTGAGAAGGCCAAAACAAGGTGATCCCAAAGCTTAAAAAGAAGGCACAAAAGCAAGGCCAAACAAGGCCTAAGAGGGGGTAAACAACCCCAAACACAAAAGTGACCTTAAACAAAGATCTTAAGCATACAAAATTAGAAATTTTTATAGTTTAGAGTTAAGCTTAAAACAATATGAAAAGGGTCCAAAAGCTTAAGCAAGAATAGGGGTTTAAGAGGTTAAAGGCTCACCCTTGAAGACCACCTTCAAAACCAAAACTCCAACAGCTTTTTCTAACCAAAACCAGTTCAAAAACTCCAAAAGCAACCTCAAGGGACCTCAGCTCCAAAAGGATGGTGTTTTAGTGTGTGTTGGTGTGCAATAGTATGACTAAATGACACTTTAAGGCACAAAACAAGAGCCAAAAGAGAGATATAGATACAAGATTATATGTATAGCTCAAGGGAGATTTTTCTGAACCTAGAGGATGGAGGAGGTGGTTCTCTCTTATAGAGAACCAAAAGCAAAGCTTCTTGAAGAAGCTAAGGTTCAAGGCCATCCCTCCAGCTGTGCCAACTGGAGGAAAATATCTCCAAAAAGGTGACAAAAAGTGGCCGACCACTTGAAGTGGTCAGCCAGCTACTTTAAGTGGTCTCCCAAAAAGACAACTGGTCGGCCATGGTGGGAGATGATCAGCACACTGAAAACAAGCTAGGGGTGGGGTGGCCGGCCAGAAAAGGTGGCCCAAAGACCAAGGAAACCAGTTGTCAAACCAGAAAACTGGCTGGCAGGAAGAAAAGTGGTTTGTGGGGAGAGAAATTGGTCTCCCATCCTTGCACCACCATCCAAACAAGGAAAACAAGGTTTGTACCAAAAACAAACCACAATGGATGCAAGACAAAGTTCGGGAGGCAAAGCGCGCAGCCGGGAGCCTCGAAAACTAGCTGACAAGCACCAAAAGTGGTTTACGACCACAAAAGTGGTCTCCCAAACCACAGTGGTCCTCTAGGCCAAGGAAACAAGGTGTGGTTCAAAAACCATGCCAAACGGAGAATGTTAAGTGGTCCCAAGACAAGGCGCGCGGTCGAAGGCTCCAAAAACTGAAAACTAGTCTCCAAACGGGAAAAGTGGCCTATGACCGCAAAAAGTGGTTTACGACCACAAAAGAGTGGTCTACAAGACCTCTCCCTCCCTCAGCCAAGGAAAACCAGACTTGGTTCGCAAACTGAGTCAAAGCATAAAGAGTTCAGAGGCCCGGAGGCAAGGCTCTCAGCCAAAACTCTGAAACCTTGAAACGAGCACAACATGCACTATCATTGAGCGCTCAATCGATGATGTCTGAGTCTTAAGGTCGGTGAAAAATGGGGTGTCTACAGTTGCCCCTCTTTGACAGAACTCGGAAGTCATAAGTGACGGGAGTGAGTGTCAAAGCCCAGAGACAACCCATTTTTGACAAGGCCGAAGACTTAGACAAATAGGCAAGATAATAAAGAGATATGCCCGCAGGCAGGTGTAAGATGCAAATGATATGCACAAAGTTGAACATAACTTATGATCATGCAAAGAAAACTGTAACGAAGCAATTATACACAATAAATGCAACAGTTTAAGCAAGCGAATACAAATCAAACTACATTACATGCAGAAAGGATGTAAGAGAATTATACAATTCTTGCTACGTCTCACGCGGAGAACATACAATACCGTCCGGTTCGTCTGGTCGCGCCAGCTTCAAATGAACCATACATACAATATCGTGCCTGCATAAGAGAGAAACTCAACAGGTACAATGTCGTTAGAAACATGCATAGAAATGCAAGCGAAAGTGCGTGATAACAAGAAGTGGAGGGGTGCATGACAATGCAACCCAAGTGTGACGCATAACAATGCGGAAAGGAGTGCATGACAATGCAACCTAGGTGTGACGCATAACAATGCGGAAGGGATGCATGACAATGCAACCTAAGTGTGATACGTAACAATGCGGAAAGGGGTCCATGACAATGTAACCTAAGTGTGATGCATAATAATGCGGGAGGGGGTGCATGACAATGCAACCTAAGTGTGACGCATAACAATGTGGGAAGGGGTGCATGACAATGCAACCTAAGTGTGATGCATAACAATACGGGAGGGGGTGCATGACAATGCAACCTAAGTGTAACGCATAACAATGCAGTGTACTAACAAGTGTAGGTGAAATGCGCCAGATAACGCGAATGTAATGCAATGCACTAACAAGTGTAGGTGAGGTGCACAAGATAGCGCGATAAAATGCATGCACAATGCAAGTAAGGTGCACAAAACAATGCGAATGCACAAGACAGTGCGATGCGCTAAACAGCGCGATAAAATGCAAGTAAGGTGCACAAAACAATGCGATACGCAAAATAGCGCGATAAAATGCATGCACAATGCAAGTAAGGTGCACAAAATAGTGCGATGCTATAGATAATACAGTAGATGCAAAAGGGGGGAAAACTCCAACCATGCTGGAATCACGAGAAGAGGAAAAACAAATAATCAGTCGCGTACACAATGCAACCTGAACAAATTCCAAACACGCTGAAAACGTGTGGGGGAAAGGAGCACTCAAACCACGTTGAAATCGTGAGAGAAGGCCCAAAACAACCCGCCCAAGCGTGTACACGACGCAACCTGAGATAAATTCCAAACATGCTGAAATCGTGTGAGGAAAGGGACACTCAAACCACACAGAAATCATGAGAGGAGGTCCAAGACAACTCGCCCAAGCGCGTACACGACGCAACCTGAGATAAATTCCAAACACGCTGAAATTGTGTGAGGAAAGGGAACACTCAAACCACGCTGAAATCGTGAGAGAAGGTCCAAAACAACCCGCCCAAGCGCGTACACGATGCAACCTGACATAAATTCCAAACACGCTGAAATCGTGTGGGGAAAAAGAAAACCTCCCAGCGTAGCACACGCGAGAGGGAAAAGGGAAAACCTCTCAGCATAGCACACGTGAAAGAGGAAAGGTAAGCCTCTCAGCGTAGCACACGCGAGAGAGGAAAGGGAAAACCTCTCAGCGTATCACATGCCAGAGAGGAAAGGTAAAACCTCTCAGCATATCACACGCGAGAGAGGAAAAAGAAATCTCTCAGCGTAGCACACGCGAGAGAGGAAAAAGAGTGGTACAAACACTGGAACGTATTCCAAATGCTCTTAACCAAAGAAGGAGGAACAGAGGGACATATCCTGGTGTTTAGAAAAGGTACAAGCATTGGAACGTATTCCAAATGCTCTTAACCAGAGAGAGAGAAACATACGGACATATCCCGGTATTTTGAAAAGAGGGAGAAACATCGGGACATATCCCGATGTCTCCAAAAGAAAGAGAAACACAGGGACATATCCGAGTGTTTTGAAAAGAAGAGAAACATAGGGACATATCCCCGTGTTTCAAAAAGAAGAGAAACATAGGGACATATCCCCGTGTTTCAAAAAGAAGAGAAACATAGGGACATATCCCCGTGTTTCGAAAAGAAGAGAGCATGCATAACAATGCAACAAGTGGGAAGGCACACCTCTCAGCGTATCACGTGAGAGAGAAAAGGGAAAACCTCTCGGCGTATCACACATGAGAGAGGAAAGGGTAAACCCCTCAGCGTATCTCACGCGAGAGAGGAAAGGTAAACCTCTCAGCGTATCTCACGCGAGAGAGGAAATGGGAAACCTCTCAACGTATTACACGCGAGAGAGGAAAGGGTAAACCTCTTAGCGTAGCACACGCGAAAGGGGAAAGGAAAACCTCTCAGCGTATCACACGCGAGAGAGGAAGGCGAAATCTCTCAGCGTAGCACACGCGAGAGGGGAAGAGGCTGAGAAAGAAAGCGCAGTCATCCAAACGCGTGTCAAACGTGAGAGGAGAGGGGTAGGTCCAAACGCATGCCAAACGCGAGAGGAGAAAGGTATCCAAATGCGCGCCAAATGCGAGAGGAGAAAGGTATCAGTCAAACTGAATCGGAACTTCTCTGAATGAACAATACATACAATACCATACATGAATGAGAAAGAAATTTGATAGGTACAATGCAATACGATGCATGATTCTTAAGGAACGCAATAGACAGCAAAGCGGCGCTTTAGAAAGCACCTCACGAGGTGAGTGGTGGTGAACCACTCTACTCTGACGGGGATCTCCCCCTTGTGTTCTTCGAACTCTTACCTTCAACTCGCAGTATAAAGCTGCTGAAATGCTGACAAGGAGCAACATCTGCTAGGGAAACCAAGGATGCCACTTTTCTTCCTGATCATATTCACAACTTTCCCTATTTTTCAGCGGGGTGACAGACTAGGTTGGTTCAGTATCCAGAATTGAGATGCATACCCGGTACCTCAACCTATGGGGCTTCCATAAAGATTTCAAGCCGGGGATACACCCCTGGGCATTTAAACCAGACTTTAGTCTCGGAAATTCCAAACCTTTGTGTTCTAGGCAACAACCATTCGAACTCTAGTTTCCACCATCACAATTGGTCTCCTAGGAACTCATCGCCATAAACCACCAAGATGCCCCGCATGGGACGATACTTAGAGAGAGCACTTCTAATCGCCATTCTGGCATTGAAAAAGTCAACACAATATTCTGTTCACTTCGTACACATAGCTTATACAACACACTGCTCATTCTGAACACACAGCTCATAACACAGTATTCTTGTTTATTTTGGCACACAGCTCATTCTAAACACACAGCTCATAACTTAGTATTCTTGTTTATTTTGGCACACAGCTCATTCTGAATACAGCTCATAACACAGTATTCTTGTTTATTTTGGCACACAGCTCATTCTGAATACAGCTCATAATATAGTACTCGATTTATTTGGCATACAGCTCATACAGCACACTGCTCGCTCTGAACACACAGCTCATTCTGAACGTATGGGAACACACAGCTCATTCCGAACATATGGGATGTAGTGACAGAACTTGCAGAAGTTGAAGCAAACTCAGATGCTCCAAATTTTTCCTCTTTTCTTTTGCTTTGCAGCCTAGAACCCATATAGCTTCAGATAGGTCCTGGTTTTGACTGCTCTCACATGACTCGGGTTAAACCCTGTAGTTTTATGAAAGAACAAATCCTGTTTTGCACAAATGTGGAGAATGTCACAGCACTCCGAGCACAAAACGATTCATTTTGAAATTAAGAGATGAGTTTTTAACCGGGTATTGAGCCTATAACTGAACACCATCAAAACGACTCAACACAGGAAAACAAAAGGTAAACAACCAAAAACACATCGAGAAACACTCGAAACGACTCAAAACAAGAATCGAGACAAACAAAACACACAAACAGCACTTAGATGTGTTCCAATGGCAAGAGACCTCTCATTCCATGAGAGCCGCTTCTTCTACATTATTTCCCACCCTTTCTTATTTGTGATTCTCACATCACTCTGGCACTCAACCTCTTGTTCTCTGAAAAAGCTCTTTTCTTACTTTTTCTCTCAGCGTACATCTCTCTATTCTTTAATCTCTCTTCTTTTTTATCCCTCCCCTGGGTAGTTGATGGATAAACAGGAAGTTGTGGGCTCATGCCCAGCATATTCACCTCGCGGCTATTTCCTCCGACGACGTCTAGTCGATGCCCCAGATGAGGGAGTGGAATATATTGATCCATTCCAATTTGTGCTTCGCACTTAGCTTGATACCTCGCTGCTCGGAGGATATGAGAGCTTTCAACCCTTTGTTGTTAGCTTCGGTTGTGCCCTTTTCAAGTAAAGTGCCCTATCTGGCAAGTATGTTAACAATGGGGAAAAGACAGAACACCTGACTCAACTGTGCCCCTAGTTCATCATTTTGACCATTTTTTGTTTTTTCTTTCTACTAAAACAAATTTGACCAACACGTGAGTTAGATTAACATACTTGTTCGATTTTCCGATTTAAAATCATGCAAGTTAGGTTATGAGCACTGAAAATTTTCCTTTTTCGAGTCCAAGAAATGGTCCAGTTTCAGAAAAATAGAATAATTTTCGAGAAAATTAGTCAACCTCAGTAAAAATTCTCAAAAATTGTTTTTGCAAATGCTCACTGCTCAATGAGCACGGAACCTACTCTTGAGATGCACAACCTCAAATCCATAACAATGGAAAATTGCCCCTTGTCTGAACGGCACTATATGACAATGGAAAGTTGCCCCTTGTTTGAATAGCACCAAGAAGATAATCGTATGGCAAACGAAAAGTTGCCCCTTGTTTGGATAGCATCGCAATGCAGTAATCACCCTCAAAGTAACGATCACAACCGAATTCTCGGATACAGCGAAGGCAAAGATGATCAGAACCATCATATGGACACAATTGATTTGGAAGTGTTTATGGCTAGACTTCAGAATGAAGTTGCCCACGTATCCTAAACATGGAAATCAAGCCGTCGTAGTTTCGGTGTTAAGGTGCACTCGGTATTAACCTCTCCTTTTACGCCTAACTTTTGCCAAAGGCCGCCCTTCCGGGTTTTCGACCTTGCGAGCTTTGTTTTTCTTTTTCTTTTCATTTCTTTTTTTCTTTTTCATCTTTTCTTCTAATTTTCTTCATTTTTCTTCTTTTCTTTTTCATTCTTTGCATTTTTTCTTTTTTTGTTCTTTTTCTTCTTTTTCTTGCTCTAACTTTTGCCTAGGTCGCCCTTCCAAGTTTTCGGCCCAGCGAGCCTCTCAAGGGTAAAAGTGTAGCTTTGTCCATGTCAAATGGTTTTAGGATCTCGAAGCCATCTGAATCCAGGAGAATGGCTACTATTTGCTGATGAGGTAGAAGTCCATCCAATGGGGGCTGAATTTGCCCCTAGTGTTGTGGATAGGAACTCGGTTGTCCTTCAGCAATACTTTCTTCTTTCCTCCCTTCTGGGATTTGGCATTTTTGAAGATCTTCATTAGCTTGAGAAATGCCCCAATTCTTGACTCTTCGAGCACATCTGGCATTTTTGCCCCAACTTCGAGGGGGGGCTTCTGATCTAGCTTCGCAAGCCTTTTTTTTTTTATCTTATCTAATCTTCTTGATCTGACTTTTCTTGCCCCTAATTCGTGGGTCGCTTTTGATCGGGCCATACAGGCCTCACATTGTGATTGACCGTTAAACATTCTGGGTCCAAGTTCAAGGTTTAAAAGCGAAGGGGGTCGAGTCTCGAGGCTGAGAGCGATCCTAGGCTGCACAATCTCAAGAGCGATTCCACACGGGTCTTCGCAGGACCACGCAAAACATTTTTTTGAAATCATTTAAGAAAGTTTAGTCACTCGTGCAGAAGACAATGTAGAACCATTCTGGATCAAGCCAGGATCCTTCTCAGTACTCATATTAACAAGCATGATCGCAATCATTAAGGGCTTAGCACGCCTCTCTTTCTCTCAGTTTAATCAAATTTTTTGCAAATCTCGAGGAATTCCTTCCTCTTCGTTTTTCACCACAGTGTTCAAAAAGTTTTGAAAAAACTTAGGTCAATGCAATAATTTCAAGGCACAGAAGAGCGGGTGAAATGCACTGCCGCTTCATTCTAAACTTGCTGGCACAACAGGCTCAAAGTAGAAATAAGCACAAAATATGAAAAAAAAAAAAAAAAAAAAAACCACGGCTATTTCATTCAGATCTTCTGGTGTAACTGGCTCCACGACAGAAACAGACTCAAAAGAAAGGGAAAAGACAAACACAAGACAAAATAGTGATGTCCGAGGTAACACTCCCGGAATCACCTAACTCCTATACAACAGGACTGACTCGATACAACAAGACAGACCCGACTGACTTAGTACAAAAAGGCTGACTCTATACAACATAACAAGACTGACCCAAGTACCCAAGTCAGAAAGTACAAAACTAGCATTCGCAAATGCTCAAAAACAGTGCGTGCCATACGCCACATCCGGAGTAAACTGAGCGCCGCCCGTAGGTGGTTCATCCCCGATCACATACTCGCACTATCCTCCAAGTTCACTGACCCAGTGACGATAGACTTTGCTGAGCTTGGTGGGATGATGACCCTATTGTCAAACAAATCCTATACTTCGTGGCGAAGAAGAAAGCAATTGTCAGTGCTATGACCGGTTTGTTGATGGTACGCGCAGTACTGAGTAGTATCATGACCGGGTGGAAGGCGACTAGGGAGAGGCCGAGGCTCAAGGGGTTTGAGATGGCCTTTTTCAGCAAGGATTTGAAGGGCCTTGGACAAAGGCATATAGAGGGCATAGAAGACCTGTAGACACCCCATTTTTGACCGACCTTAAGACTCAGACGTCACCAGTTGAGCGCTTGGTGATATTGCATACTGTGCTTGTTCAGAAGTCCCAGAGTCACGGCCGCGTGCCCTGCCTCCGGACTTCCGAACCATCTTCTCTACCTTGTCTCGGTTTGCGAACCAGGCTCGGTTTTCTCTGTTTTCTCTCTTGAGGGAAGGGAGTGGTCCCGTAGACTACCTCCCGGTGGCCGTGAGCTACGTTTCGTGGCCGTAGGCCATTTTGCCCATTTCGGAGCCCGGTTCCCGGTTTTCGGAGCCGTCAGGCCGCGTGCCTCGGACCCAACCATCTCCGAAGTTCTCCGATTTTTGGCATGTGCCTCTGTTTTAGTGTTAGGGACAGGGGCCCCTGATGCCCTTCTGCACGAACACCATAGGTGCTGGCGACCCATTTTTGGGACCCCAAACCGAGCGGTTTTGGTCCCGAGCATTCATTTTGCATCAGCCTTCTCCGGTTTTTGGCGGAGACCTCTGTTTTAATGTTTCGAGGAACCCTGGGGCCCCCGATACCCACATCGTGGCCGTATGCCACTTTCGGTGCTCATAGCCGGTTTTCGGGACCCCAAATTGAGTGGTTTTGGTCCCAAGCATTCATTTTGCATCAGCCTTCTCCGGTTTTTGGCGGAGACCTCTGTTTTAATATTTCGAGGAACCCTGGGGCCCCCGATGCCCACTGTGGGTCAGTATGCCACTTCGTGCGAATAATGGGTTTTCGGGACCGCAAATTGAGCGGTTTGGGTCCCAAGCATTCATTTCGCATCCATCTTGTCCGGTTTTGGCGGTACCTGCTTTGTCATTCCAGAGGACACCGGGTCGCAGATACCCACTTCGCCGAACACCACTTCCCACAACCCCCATTTCGGGATCCCGAATTGCTCGGTTTTGGCTCCGAGCGTTCATTTCTCATTAGCTTTTGTTCAAACTTGGCAGGTACCTCTGTTTCAACATCAGGAAGATCACTGGGGGGGGGAGAAGCCAGCAATTATCTCAGATAACCAGTTTCGCTCATCCGGAGCCCCTTTTTTTCACTTCCGGGCCAATGTTGAACACCCTAGGGGTATTTTCTTCCAACCAAAGCTACATATCTGTGATCGGGACATCTGGGAGGACCCTTTGGTATCTTGGTCGGCCAGAAATTATGGAGTTCATTTTGGGCCTCTCCTTCAAGCTCTATGTTGTGGCTCTTGGTTCAATGTTGCCAAATTCCAACCTTGGATCCTTGCTCTACACACAGGAGGACACTTTGGTATGGTGGTCGGCGTAAATGGTGCATTTCATTTTGAGCCTCTCTTTCAAGTTCTATGTTGTGACTTCGTTCGGTGTTGCAGATTCCAAACCAGGGCCTTATCCTACACACTTGGGAGGACACTCTTGTATGGTGGTCGGCGAGAAATTTTGAAGTTGGTTTTTGAGGTGGCGGTCGGCTAAGTGGGTGGTGGCCGACCAGTGGGGTGGTGGCCGGCCACCTCCCTAAATTATACTGGCCGGCCAGATTCTTGCTTTACAGCCTGTCCCAGCTGTCCGGATATCTTCCAACATATCCCGGGGCATCCGGGGGATATTTCGGGAGGGAAAGATTGGGTGCTTTCCCTCCCCTTTTACACCCCATTTCTTGCCTATTTGAAGGCCCCTCCCCCTCCTTCTTCAAGGTTGGAAAAACTTGTCTCAAGATCACCCCACCAAAATCCTCCATTTCCAAAGCTTTAAACTCCAAAAAAGCTTCAAGTGTCAAGGCCATTCCTTCATCAACACCTAGCCTCACCATCCCTACCATCATTTCAGCAGCAAGGAGGTGAATTTCAGAGGTTGAGAAGCTACAAATCAAAGCCAAGAAGCAAAGAAAGACAAGTCTTCAAGGGTGAGTATTCAAAACCAACTTTTAGGGCTTTTTCTTGGTTCAATTTTATACTCTAATTGGTCGAGAATTGGGGCTCCGACCCCTACTGCTTTTGTGTTTTTTTTGAGCCCCTCTACAACTTTGTAGAAGGGCTCAACTTCATTTGATGCTCCTATGATATACTTGTTTCAATACCTAGCTTTTATGCCATCATCTTGCATGCTAGTTTAGGCCTATTTCCTTTTGTTTTTGGGGCTCCGACCCCTACTGGTTTTGTGCTTATTTTGAGCCCCTCTACAACATTGTAGAAGGGCTCAACCTCATTTGGCCATTCTATATACCACCTCTCTTGGAAATTCACTTTAGGCCCTAATTCTTGCATGCTTTGTTAGGCTTACTTGGCTCCGGATTTCAGCCTTCATCAGGCTTATAAATAGCCTTGTTTTTGTCTCCTTTTCATGTTATGTTGAGGGCCTTAAGCCATTTGGTGTATATTTTTGGTACTTCCTTTGAAATCCATCAAATTTACCGTATTCTTGCATGTTTTGTAGCCTCTTGTGCTTTTGGTTTTGGCCTTTGGTCAGAACTGAAAGGGGTCTTATTTTTACCCCCTTTACAAATTTCATGAAGAAAGTTTTGTCATTTGGTGTGTGCATTGCATGTCTCATGATATAGCCTATTTGGAAGCCTACTTTGCATGGATTTTATAGCATGTTTGTATTCTGATTTTGAGGATGTCACCTTCTTCAATTGTGCTTATTTTTATCTCATCTTCAATATTGTAGAAGAAAGTTTGTCCATTTGGGGTTTGCATATGTCACTTGTCTCAATACCCCTCTTTTGGCCACTAATTTTGCATGCTATTGTTGATCTATCTATGCTTGCATTTTGGCCATGTTTGTTACTGAAAAATGCCATATTTGGGACTGCCTTGCTACTGTTCTTGCTTCCATGATCATATTTTGCATGTATAGCATGGCTATAGGCCATTTCGGGGCTTAATTTCACATTTTCGGGATGAATGCATGCTTCGAGTGTTATTTCGAATTGTTTCGGGGCTGTTTTCCCCTTTATTTAGGTGCTGAAATTCTATTGCCATGCTTGCATATCATTTCCCATGCCATTTGCATCATTTTTGCATTGCCTCGGTTTGCGTGCCAATGGGCACGCACTTCGAGGCACCTCATTCTTATCATTCCGGCAGCCTATGTGAGTGTGGTTGAGGCCCTCTCATGTCGGCGTAAGCCCAATTTGCATTTTCATGCTTCTACATCATTGCCTCGATTTGCGTGTCCGCGGGCACGCGTTTCGAGGCAGCTTTGTTTTTACCCGACGGCCTCCTATGTGAGTGAGCCGAGGCTCTCCCACGTTGGTGTAAGTCCATTGCGGCATTCCGTATGCCATTTCATTCTTTCATCATCGCCTCGGTTTGCGCGCCTGTGGGCACGCACTTCGAGGCACTTCGGTTTTATCCGATTTTCATCTTTCATCATCGCCTCGGTTTGCGCGCCTGTGGGCACGCGTTTCGAGGCACTTCGGTTTTATCTGATTTTCATTTCATCATCGCCTCGGTTTGCGCGCCTGTGGGCACGCACTTCGAGGCACTTCGGTTTTATCCGATCTTCATCTTTCATCATCACCTCGATTTGCGCGCTGTGGCACGCTGCCGATTTCGATTATCCGATTTTCATCTTTCATCGCCTCGGTTTGCGGCGCTAGCACGCAGCGTTTGAGGCACTGCCGGTTTTATCCGATTCTCATCTCATCATCGCCTCGGTTTGCATGCCCGTGGGCACGCACTTCGAGGCACCTTCCATTTCTTCCGTTTTGCATTTTACATCATTGCCTCGGTTTGCGTGTCAAGTGGACACGCTTTTCGAGGCACCTCCTTTCATCATTTTGGCTTCCTATGTGAGTGGGCTGAGGCTCTCTCATGTTAGTATAAGCCCATCATTGCATTTCGCATGTCATTTTGCTTTTCTCGGTTTGCGTGTCTGTGGATACGCATTTCGAGACATCTCATTGTCATAGCATTGAGCATGCTAGATTTGTATAGCAGTTGCATTTCATGCATATCATGTATATTACATGGGAAACGAGGCACGTTTCGTACTCCGAGTAACGGAACGGGTCTCAATTCCCGAGTCGCCGACACTCCGGATCATCCATGATGGAGTTGAGTTTTCATTGTAGCATTCATATGTATTCATCCCAATATTGAGTTGTGCGAATCGGCTCCTCGGCCATCATGCATCGATATGCGTGATTGGTGGCGCGAGGATCGAGACACGCATATATTTGTGAAATACACTGCTATGACCTTTTCCGCTCTCTGCGGCAAAATCAACAATCAACAACTTTTGAGGTCGCACGCATTTCGAGAAAATTGCAACGAGGCTAATCGAGGCGTCGGTGGATTTACTCGCATAAGCAAATCAATATGCAACATCTATCGAAGCGAGGCGATCCACGGCTTGCACGCCAGTTTCAATTCTTTTGTAATTAATTTGTTAATTAATTAGAATTTGTATTATTTCGGACTGTATATTCTTTTATTCGGGTCTGTATTATTATTCATTCGGACCCTCTGCGCGAGGGCATAAATGTAATAAGGGTGTGTGAGTGTGATGTATGTCTTCCAACCCCCATTTCTTTCTCCCTTTTATTTACCCGCTTTGAATGGTTAGATATAGGGCATATTTCAATTAGCATACAGTATGACTGCATGTTTGCATCATTCATCTGTATTGCATGCATCGGGCTCGGCGCATCATACAAACTGCATTTGTATTTTAATTCCAAGTTGAAGACATGTTAGTTGTAGCATTTCACATACCATGTTTAGAATAGCCGAGCCTGTTATAGTTGCATTTTGCATGTGTTGCATTAGGCATTTTAGCACATTTAGGATTCATGCATGATTTCTAACAAGCTTCTGTTTGGCTCGGAGTACTAGGTAAGTTTTATACTTTAGCATCCTTGCATGCGTGTGAGTGTTGCCATGATAGCATGCTTACCATGAGGCTATGTGCTTATGTGATATAACTGCCTTGAATGCCTGTGGGTGGAGGTTGAGTTATCTGAATTGGAGCAATTCATCAATTGTTTGTTAAGCCCACTAGATTGTGGCAAAATCTGCATTTTAAGCCTACCTGCGGGTAGCAAACCATCTTTCACAAACAAACATGAGATGTTTATTTCCAATTCAGACGGCCCAGTCTATACTTGTTTGCTGCGAGCATCACATAGTAACCTAGGCTAATAAACAGAATAAGAACTCACAATGTTTTCAAAAACAGATATCATGGTTAGTAGAGGCCGGTCTTTGACCGGCGAAGAGGGTGCTCACGATGTGACCTTCCCCAATCGTACCCAAGTTCGAGCCAACTTTGGTGATAGCGGACACGTGGCCTTTTGGCACCGAGTCGGGGTTTCCTAAATTTCCCATTTTAAAATATTTAGGTGGCGACTCATTATCCGGCAAAGCGATCCATGTTTGGCACTTCTTTCAAAAAATCTGTTTTTCTTCAAAAGCGATTTGCGGATTTGGACTCTTTGGTTCAAGATTTGGAACATAACAAAAATCAAGTCAGCGTGGCGAGGTCCCATGGCGTTATTCTGTTCTGGCGACTCTGCTGGGGAATTAGAGAACTTGACTCGAACTCATGATATTTGGTTTTGACTACACTTGTGTGTTTCTTTGCATTGCATTTGCATTGGTGCGCCTAGGACACCGTGTTTGCCATCTGCTATTCTGGCGGTTTCTTTGGAGGCTTGTCTTGTCAAGGCATGTCCATAAGGCTTGCGATTCTGAACTCTGCCCGATGTAGAACACAAACCCGGTTTCTGGGTCACCCTTTTTGACCATTCGACCTAGTGCATATTCGGATCCATAGTGACTATTCCAAACTAGGACAGGTTGCTTACCCGTTTATAGGTTGTTTGGAGCATTGCGTGCGTGGTGAAACCCTAGTTCGACGAAATAGGACAGGAAACCCTACCCCAACATAGGGGTGTTTTGGCTCTCGTTTATACGCTATGTGCTTGCTAGAGTGCGCCTCTCTGAGGAATGCATGTATCGGTATGAGTTTGGGCATCGAACTGCGGGCATCGCTTTTGAATTTGGGAATCAGGCCTGCGGGCATTATCCAGTATTTGGGAATCAGTTGTCGCGGATATCGATTGATTTATCGTAATGTCTGATACAGAATATTGACCAAGATTTGAGACGATGTATAATGACTTACTAAGCGTGTGTTGTTGTATACCCGACTGTGTGTGGTGTATTCAATTTAAGCCGTTATGCTGCCCGTTTTATTTCTGGTTATTTATTTCTTTTTCGCTTTATTTATCTTTTGCTAGGGACAGTTTGTAGCACAATTGCTTCCGAACCCGTCGATACCCTCCAAGCAATCTGGACACGAGGTCGCCGACTCAACCGATCCGAGGATCTAGTTGACGGACATCCGGTGTTCCATTCACTACCCCCGGTTATTAGAAGGAGACCGAGGAAACGCAGTCCATCAGAGCAGAGGTTATTGGTACGGCAGTCTACTTTAGAGACAGATAGTCGGGTTGAGATTCCCATTTCTGCTATAGAGACACCCTTGCGCTTTTGAGATGGAACAATGAACCCAACAATAGAGGCGATGATCGCCAGATGGTGAAAGCATGAAGCAAATGCAAGATGATGCTATCCGCCCGGTAATTTTCTGACAACAAGCGCTGTCATGGCCTTGATGCGAGTTGATCACAGTTAGCAATGAGCGGCGTCTGCTTCAAATCGCTTCTCCTCCACGGGGCCCCATTACGAACAACTACTGGCGGCGAATGCCTCCAAACCCTCAAAATCCCGGTGCCCTGAATACCCTCCGAATCAGCAGAACATTCGCCAAACCCCCAAACGTTCAAGAGGACACAGGTCATCCAGCCGGCTCGCCCGCTTCTACCACAACCGTCCAAAAACATTACCCCTAAGCACCGGACTCTCCATTTGAGTTCGAGGTAGACGAACTCTGAAATTGAGCAAGTTGGAGAAGCTCTTTAAGAAGTCTCAAGGCGAAGGCCATCCCAAATATTGAAGACGGCTATCTTGATGTGGCCGTGACTCGCCACAGATTTAAAATGCCCCAGATCGATCGCTTTGATGGGTGCGAGGATCCTATGGTCCACCTCCGGCTATTCTCGGACGTCTTAAGACCAATGGGCCTAACCCGACCGCAAAAAGCTTTCTTTGTTCGGTCGAACCTGCCGGTGTGGCATCCACTTGGTACTCAAAACTTGATGATGATGTGAAAACAAAGCGGGATGAGATGGTGAGGCCTTCCTTGCACAATATTCATACAACACGCAAATCGAGGTCACGACTCGTGATCTCGAGGCAATGCGAGGAGCCTAAAGAGTCTTTTACGATTCGTCACCGGTGGAGAGCCAAGGCATCGATGATGACCTTGAGGCCAACCGATAGAGATCAAATTCGGATGATTGTCGCAATCTCGGTAGGCATTAATGAAGAAGATGATTTTGATCCCTTTCCCCACCTTCGCAGATCTGCATGATATGGGGATGCAGATAGAGGATGCAATGAAACAGGGTCTGTTTGACCAAGATCGGGATCAGCCCCGAAGAATATTTAATCGGAATACCAATGCAGGCCCGAGTGGCTCTGCCAATACAAGAACTTCAGAGGTCGGAATGGTCACCACCAATCCCCCTTCCCAACCAAGGCCCGCGGCGGCCACACCTTTTTCTGATGCCTCTGGGAGGCGATAATCAAGCCCCAAGATACCAACCCAGGGTCAACGAACCTTCTCCCCTCTATATGCCTTTGTCTAAAGTCCTCGGGGTTCTAGTCGAGAAAGGGCACTGAAACCCTTGGGCAAGGCCTCTACGAATCCACTCCCCCCCATAATCCAGCCAAATATTGCCAATACCACCAGCAGCATGGTCATGACACCGACCAATGTTACAGGCTGCGTCATGAGATTCAGGACCTCATTGACAAGAACATCATTCTACCTCCTCAAGGACCCAACGTCACAAACAACCCACTCCCCAAACACAACCAAGATCCACCAAAAAGAGTCAACCTTATCCGCACTGGGGGCGCATCTTACGATCCCAGTATCTACATAACTCCCTCCCACTTACCCAAGCCAGAGGTGGTCCTTCTCGACAGCACTGACTTGTGCGTGTTGGACACCTCCCCAACCCAACCTGAGCCAAAGGTGGTGACCACCGAGAATGGAATGGGGCAGGCTTCTGAGGAAGCAGCGTTGAATCTGGGGTGGAGCTATCGAGAATTCGTGGCGAGCTTATGTTCCGAGTGGATATATCTTGTCAATGAGCCAGTCTAAGTTGAGTATGGGGTTGTCGGAAGAGGCTGAGTTGTGTATGATCCGGGGGGACAAGCTTGAATCAGCGGGGGATGATTTGACTGCGGTGGACAAGGACTTCGCCAACCTTCGATCCTACGAGCAGGAATCAGGGGATGCATCGATTAACTGGTTCGAAGATGAGGAGTCGTGAAGTCGTCGGGTGGTTAGATGATCGGCCGATATTGTACCATTTGTGGCGGAAGGGCCGAGGATCGAATTACATTGCGGAGAGCGCAAGACGAAGAATTTCGCCAGAACGAAACATTTTGAGAACCGCCAGTTATTCTTGGAGGAACAAGAAAGAGATGGGACTACGAGAGAGCAGAAAAGAAAAGAACCATGAGGGAGTTGAGAGTGCTGCGGGCACGAAGCCGAACATCTTTGTGAGCATGAGGAAGGAATGCGAGGGCACAAACAAGCGAGAACAGACGGATGCTGCTAGGCGCTAATGGAATGTGGTGGGAAGATGACGACTTGTATCTTGCCCATTGAGGCATTTAAGATAGGCGGTGTGGCCGGACGATGCACAGTACCTCGAGGAGGTAGACCATATGACTAGAAGTGGGCGGTATTTCAAGCCCCCACACCTTGATCAACCCGAGGCATCGAGGAAAGATAAGGAGGCGAGAAAGCGAAGAAGCAAAGTGGAAGAAGAGGTCATCTTGAGCGGCTAAAAGAAAATACAAGCAGAACATCTCCATTTGGGGACTGCTTATGGCCGAGGTGCACCGTCATTGTCTTATCTGCCATGGATGAGCTAAACTTTCCATTGAAACTACGAGAACAACTAGTTGGTTTGGTCTTCCTGGAGAGGTTCCCGGCATTGACCTTCTGGACAAGAATTGCCGCTGAGGCGTGGATCATAACAGACCTCTACATCTCTCAGAGAATGCAAGGACAAATGGATTCGGTGGTCTTGTTGACAGGGTCCGCTATCAATGTCTGTCGGCGAGCGGCGTATGCAATCGGGTTAAAGCTGCGGACTTCACGACTACTCAAGTAATCGAGCATATGATAATACAAGCGAGGATGTCTTGGGGCGGTGAAAATCAAACCAAGATTGGGCTGGACAACACGAAATAGATTTTCATGTCTTGGAGGTCCTGCATCTTTCAACATGCTTTTGGGCGACCACAGTTTGCATCGGTGAAGGCCGTCTCATCTACTCTACATCAAATGGTGAAATACCCTTTGGAAAGGAGTAGCCATTGTTTTTGGGAACTCATCAATCCATCCCCTCCGGAGGTATCTCGCCGATCTGGAGATTGAACACGGCATGGAGGATATGTTTATATCGGGATTTACTTTGGTGAGGCCGGGTGGTGCAAAACATAATGGTGTGAATGAGGGTTTGTATGTCGGCGCTCAAGCCGTCTACCTCATGAACAAGCTCTGACATATCCCGGATGGGATTGGGAAGAAGCGGCGGAAAGGTGTCGCGGCGTTGGCGAAGTGCCACATAATCCACATACCTTTGGATTAGGTTATCGCCTACCAAAGAAGACCGGGCGTGGAAAAGGAAAGGAAATGGCCGGGGGCTGAGAAGCAGTGGGAAGCCTTTGATCTAATGCATAGGCCCATCTCGGGTACCACTGAGCAGACGCTTCGTCCGGGAGGAAGATTTTCCATTTGCGGCTTCCCAGAACCATGGTTGAGCGGGGAGGGGAAGCGCGTACCAGGTTTCGAAATCTTCTTCGACCTGCAACTATCCGGGGATGACGTTCTTGCGAAGCGAGCAGACCCAATAAGCGAGATTGGCGAGAATCTGGCAGAGGATCTGAGGGCCTTGAATTGGAAATGGGGTAGCTTGGCATGTCTCCTCTCGATCCTCCGTCGACGAGATTGCAGGGAATAACGTCGCGGTTTCCATGATTGGAGATGAAAGCAGTGCGGCCAACCAGCGACTATCTTGGACGATCGATCGCACCCTCTCATTTGGCAAGACTGAGGAGGATTCTTATCCGGCGGTTAAAGTCGGGGTAGTGAGCGAATCTGATTCCACCGAGTCTTCCGAGTGAATCGAGGTTCGGCTCGGTGAGTATGAGTCTGGTACTCTGGGATGTTAACGGATGCGAATCTTGTCGGTCGTCTTTTTCCTTTTCTTTTTGAGTCTGTTGTAAGATGAATTGGATGATCTGGATGAACTTAATGAGAATGAGGTGAATGTGGTTTCGAGTACTTTTACGTGCCCTAATTTATTGCATTAACTCGGACTTTCAAAATTTTGATCAAAACAGCGAGGACGAAGTGCCTCCGGTTTACAACGTTTAATTGAGCAAGAGCAGAGAGATTTGTTAAGCCTTTAACGGATGAAATCATTTCGTGAATATTAGTCTTGAGGAGGACCCGTTGGTCGGATCGGGTCCACGTTGTCTTCGGAACGCGGCGCTTAGTCGCTTTATTAAAAGATTTCAAAGATGTTTTCGCGTGGTCCCACGAAGACATGCACGGAATCGATCTGAGATTATGGAAGATCGGATCCCCTTGACCCCGAGGCCCGACCTATCAGCGAAGCTTCGGAAGGATCCGCCGGATTGGGCTCTCAAGATCAAAGAAGAGGTCACCAAGCAAATTGACGCAGCTTCTGCTAGTATCGAGAATATCCCACTTGGTTGGCCAACATAGTGCGGTCTTAGAAGAAAGATGGCAAGATCCGGGTGTCGTAGACTTGAGGATTTAAGCGAGCGTCAGAAGGGCGACTTTCCTGCCACACATTGATGAGCTAGTGGACTTTCTGGCGGGGCATGCCTTTGCTCTCGTTCATGGATGGCTTCTCGGGCTATAACCGATTGTGATGGCACGGAGGGCGGAGAAAAAGCGCATTCACCACCAGTAGAACATCGCTATCGGGTCATGCCGTTTGGGTTGAAGAATCTTTGGGGCTACTTATCAGCGGGCGACCACAATACTACATGATATGATCCACAAAGAGGTTGAGGTGTCGTGGGCGACATGATTGTCAAGTCCAAAGAAAGAGGGCCACTACACCGCCTTTGCAAGTTTTCCAAAGGATCGTGGAATTGAGTTGCGGTTAAACCCTCGAAATGTCGTTTGGTGTTCTGGCGGGAAAAATCTTTGGGGTTTACGATTACACAAAAGGGGCATCGAGGTCGACCCTTCCAAAATCAAGGCCATCTTAGAAATGCCACCACCAAAATCGAAAAGAGGTGCGAGGCTTTACGGGTAAAGTGCAATTCATAAGGCGGTTTATTTCAAAACTAACCTTGACTTGTGAACCACTTTTTGGTCTTCGAAGAAAGGCAAGAAATTCCAATGGGACGGTAGGTGCCAAGGCTGCGTTTGAGCAGTTAAAGAATATCTCTGAGAACCCACCGTTTTATCACCACGAGAATCGAAGCCGTTGATTTTGTACTGTCGATGTTGAGACCACGATGGTGCATGCTTGCACAAGAATCGAAGATAGGGTGGAGAAAGCCATCTATTATTTGAGCAAGAAAATGCTAGAGTATGAAACGGTATCTGCATTTGGAAAAAGGCTTGCTTAGCTCTGGTATGGGCTACCGGAAGCCGGCACTACTGTTAGCTCACTCTGTAATCTTTGGTTTAGCGACTTGATCCCATCAAATATCTTTTCGAGAAACCGGTAACTACGGGTAGGCTAGCTCGTTGGTTCTTTGTTGCTCTCTGAATTTGATCTTACATATGTGACGCATAAGTCGGTAAAGAAGGCGAAGCGATAGCGAGTTCCTTGCCGACCATCGGTTGAGGGATGAAGCGATTGAGTACCTATTCCCGGATGAAGCAATTCGCATATCGGCGAGAAAGTTGGACAATGTACTTTGACGGGCGTCAAATCAACATGGATGCAGGATAGGAGTGTTGCTGATAGCACCCGACAATTCCCGTATCCCTCTAGCCTTCAAACTCCGTTTCAAAGTCTCAAATAACGAAGCGAGAATCTGGCGTGCATTCTTTGGTATGGAAGCGACCACGGAATTAGGGGCAAGGCAATTTGGGCGTCATCATCGGAGATTCGAATCTTGTTGTGTCCCAAGCTAAAGGAGGCGGAAAGTAAAGAAGAAAATATGATGATGTATCACCAAACCTTGGATTTCTTGATTCCTCGGTTTGAAAAGTTAAGTTTTACTCATCTACTAAGAGAACAACAAGTTCGCGAGACGCTTTAGCAACTCTATCATCCATGATAGACATCCCGTGGAGTCCGAATCGTTCGGTCATTATCGACCGAAGTCGCTTTTGCCTATGAGTCGATTGCGACCATAGATGAAGTTCGGGGCGAACACCCACGGTATTACGACATCTGGAACTTTTGGAAGCGAAACATACCGCCAGGTAAATGCCAAAGACAAGAGGGCAATCGGAAGAATGTCGATCCAGTTCATCATCTGCGGGGTAAAGCGTATAGAAGAGGTCATCACGGGAATGCATAAATTGTGTGTTGATCTTTGAAGAGTCCAAGCGTCGATGGAAGCCATCCACGGGGTAATCACGGTGCACATATGAATGGGGTGATGTTGGCTAGAAAGATCCTTAGACAAGGTTATTATTGGTCCACCATGGAGGAGGATTATGTCGGTTTAGTCGGCGATGCCACAAATGTCGATTCATGCAAATCGCATGAACATTCCGCCGTCAAGGTGTACAACATGACCGCCATGGCCTTTTACATGCTGGGGAATTGATGTGATCGAATATTACGCGAAGGGGTCAAATGGGCATGAGTTCATCCTCGTAGCGATAGATAATTTCACGAAGTGGGTTCAGTCCCAATCTTCGCGGTGTTGAAAGCTTCTGCGTTGCAAAATTCATCGAAACAACATTATCGTAGCTACTGAGTCCCAAATGAAATAGTTTCGACAATGGTTCCACTTCAAGAAGGAGGTGATTGACTTGTTGGAGAAATACAGCGTGGCTTTTCATAAGTCGTCTACTTACCGCCGCAAACCAGCGGAGGCGATTGAGGCCGCCAACAAGAACATCAAGCGCATACTACGAAGATGGTGGAAACCTATCGGGTGGCGGATAAGCCGCCATTTGCTCGTGAGACTCTGAGGACTTGATCGAGAACTTCTCTTTGGGCGACTCGTACTCATTAGTCTATGGGATGGAGGCCGTTCTACCAATTGAGATTGAGGTCCCATCATTGCAGTATTGGCGAATGCCGGATAGCAAAGCGGATTAGCGAGAAAGGTTTGAAGAACTCATGCTTTTTGATGAAAGGAGATTGAAAGCAACATACCACGTTCGGGGTTATCAGCGAATCGGGCTTTCAACAAGAAGGTTAAGTCCGAGAACTTGAAAGAAGGAGATTTGGTACTCAAAGACAACCGAGCTCCCATCCACGACCCAAGGGCAAGTTCGGACAATTGGTGGTCCTACATCATCAAGTCAATGCGGTCGGAATTGGGCGTGGTTACGATGGATCTAGATGGCTTGGAGTTTTCCCAACCGATCAATATGGACAAGTTGAAGAAATACTACCCTTGAGAGGCTCGCTAGGCGAAAACCGAAAGGCGACCTAGGCAAAACTTCGAGCATAGAAAATTTGAAAATTATAAAAGCGAGCTCATAAGGTTGAAAACCATAAAGGCGGCCTTGGCAAAAGTTAGAGCGCAAAAGGAGAGCAAAAACACTCGGCGAACCTAAGCTGAACTACGTAAGACTTGATTCCCATCTTTGGGATCGTGGCGACTTCATCTTGAAGTTCGATCATAATCTTTTCCCGTTCAACTTTGTCCATTTTGACCATCTCAGTCATCTTTATTCATCAGCATCTATTGTGATCTCCGGTACAGTGCTATGCAAACTAGGGGCAACTTTCGTTGCAATGGAGTGTTCCGATGTCATCGGTAGGGGCAACTTTCGTTGCTATTGAATGGTGAGGCCCTTTTTCAGACTAGGGGCAACTTTCCGGTTGCTAGGATTGAGGTTGTGTATCTCGATGTGATTTGCGTGTCGATTCGATCCATATCGAAAATAGTTTTGAAAAGTTTTCATAAAAGTTGACTTTGTTCAAATTAATCTTTTCACAACTAAGACCATTTTGGACCAAAAGCGGAGGATTTTGATTACCACAACCTTCAATTTCATTAATTTCAAAAGCGAGTTCTTTTGCTCTTGCATACAATTGAAGTTGCTTTTTATTACATTCATAAAGAAACTTGAAAGTACTAATAAAGCAATAAATCTGGGGCATAGTCTAGTCGGTGTCCTGCGCCCCCGAGCTAATCGAAGCTTGAGATGCCAACAGGCCCAACTTGTATGACCGGTGGCGGAGTATGGGAATGGGAAATAAAATATCTGATGATTCAAGCCGTCGAGGCGGATCCGGTATCTGGAACATCTTTGTAGCTCATGTTGAAAAGATTAAGCGAGGATGGCGCCATGCAATGCGATTCTTGCGACAAGTTGCGCATCCATTCAAACCACCGGCTCTCATCGGGAGCATTAACTGGCGTTGCCGAAAAGAAGTAGCCTTGAAATTTGAATAGGGAGGCAAGAGTCCACAACTTGCAACTTCTCCGTCAACCATATCCGGGGGAGGGATGAAAAATGAGAGAATGAAGAATAGAGATGTGCGATGAGAAAAAGTAAGATAAGGGTTTTGCGAGAAAAGTCGAGCAGGGTCAGTGATGTAAGCAAATACAAGTGAGCTTGGGTGGGAAACATTACCTATAGCGATAGTGGACTCCTGCCGTCTGGTTGTCTCCGGCGATGAAGGCATCGAGCCTATCAATTTTGGATACACTCCACTATCGAGATAGTCCATCCGATGCATCGTGTTGTATTTTTGCTTATCGAGTTGTTGTTTTTGCTTATTGAGTTGTAAGTTTTGTCATTTGTCGCGTTTTGCGTTTTGAGTTGTTACTTTTTGATTACACAATTTTGTTAAGTCTTGTCTTTTGAGTCGTTAACATTATTGTACTTTGTTTATCGAGTTGTAAACTCGCTAAGATTCTGTTTTATTCCTTAGTGAGTCGTTTTGTTTTGCTTTGTTGCGTTGGTTCCCTACCCAACCCGGTAAATACATGAGGCGCATTTCCATTCAATTCCATTTTGTGCAAAATAATGCGATGCGATGCTGAGAATTTCAAATACAACATCTTTTCAAAAGCTGTTTCATTTCATCATGTCTTACAACAATAAAGGTACAAGTTTCTGAGAAAATAAAGCGCCTAACAATGTGCAAAGTGCTACAAACTACTAGCTAAAAAGTAGAATAAAAGCGAGGAAATAACATCAGTGCCCTCGGGAGGCGAAGGGAGGCCCCTCATCCTCTTCTGCGGGATAATCTCTACATCATCATCACCATCTGGATCGGGCTGTCATCCTCAGGATCCCCTCGAGCTAAATCCCACTCCCGGAGCCGAGGCAGCCTCCCTCCGAGGAGATGTCTCGACATGTGGCTGCGACCACCTCCTCCTCGTCATCCTCAACAATGGGTGCCTGCGTCTGTGAGGCGACCCTCCTCCTTGACTCCTCGATGAGGCTGGATGGCCCGGCTCCTCCGGTCCACAGCCTCGGGTAGGTCTAGCACCTCGACCTCTCGAGAGGGCCCGTGCTGGCAAGTGATGAAGCATATATGGGAGGCATCTGAAGATGCAAAGTGCAATACATCGGTTCAAGCATAAAAAGCAGTGTAAATGTAGAATGTGAAAAGGGTGTGTCGGATGTGCTCTACAGTCTATCAATACGTGAAGGTCTAAAGCTAGAGTAGCATCGAAACATGCTATTCTGAGGGAAAATGAAGAGTACCTCTACACCCACGATGCTCATCTGCGTCTCCCTCCGAAGGATCATGCCCTCGAATGTGGCTAGCATCGCGTGCAGCTCGTCCGTATATTCAACAGGAGGCTGCAAATACAAATGCAAAACTATCGATGTGGAATCAACGTTCAAATATCATTGATAAATCAAAAGTGAAAAAACATAAAGGGCGTAGTCGGGGTCTCTAACACATCTGTGATCGGCGGAGGAGGCTCTAGCGGAATCGGTAAGGCGTCCCCATCGCCCGATTAAATCAACTCGATCGGCATGTCGCCACCTGGATGATCAAGAGGCGGAGGGATCGGAGGATCGAGCGCCCCACCTCTGGATCTGCCACCGCTAGAAGAAGGGATATTCAGAGCATGGGCGCGACTTCGAAGGCGGTGCACGATGAGAGCTCGTCTTGGGAGCCCGCACTCGTCAGCGGGGCATCAAATATATCGGCGGTAGGTGGCGTGGTTCCCCGAGATGATGCAACAAAGCATCAACGCCTGCATATCTTTCGACCTCCTCGGGGATAATCTATCGGCCGATCCGCATGGTGTGCGGAGGCCTGGCAGAGTGTCACGAATCGCCCCATATTTGTGGCAAGCGTTCCCGAGAACCAAACCTGCCCGGTCCCTCGGCGAGGAATCTATCTGACAACAACTCGGCGCTCGAGTCTGAGTCTCGAGCTTCGTCGAAAAGCGCCCAAAGTGCCGGTGATCTGTGGATAACCGATATACAAATCGTCGGTCAATCGGATATCTGAGCGGATCAAAGATAAAAATAAAAGGCGAGAGTTCAAGCAATACCTCTGTCGCTCGAGCAGTATCAAAGTATCGTCAGAGAGGAAGAGTCTCTCGAGGCCTCGCCAGATGCTCGCCCTCAAACATCAAAGAAAATGGAGTCATAGGAGGTCCCGCCACCTCCATCTCCGGGGCCAATGTGGGGAAGTACACATACACCCACAGCTGAGAAAGGCAATCTGAGTGTGAGTACAAAGTGCTAAAAGCGAGAATCTGAGAATGCAAAGTCTTGCCCGTGTGTGTCGATGAACAAGTAATGAGGGCAAAATGTAAATCAAGAGGACGGAATGTACCTCCCGGGCTCTCCAGTGGCCATGAGTAGAGTCCCTCGTGTGCGAGGCTGCGCTCATGTAGCGATAAGGGTAGCAGGGCCTAGCCGCAATCCTCTTGGCTCACTGTGATAGGTCTACAGGCGCTCGTTAGTACAACCCTACCATGTTCCCTCTGTCGGCGAACAAGGTGGTGCAGAGGAGGTACATAAGGAAACCCGCAGGCGTCTTGCTCGCCTCCTCAGAGTCTCGGGCTCCATCTGTGGCCCGGAAATAGGAAGCAAACCAGAGTATCGGACTCTCCGAACCTCTGTCTCTGGTGGTGTGTCCCCAACAAATGCATCGAGGCACTGCCATGACCCATATCCTCGTCATAGGGAATGGGCCTACCGCCTAAGTCTAGGCGGTGAGCATAGCGAAATCAGTGAGGTCATGGTCATGTCCCGTCGCGAAAAAATGGAAGGAATTGGTAGTGTCCCACCACCTCTCTGCTAAAAGGCATAAATAGGGTCCTACTAATGAGGCAGCGAGATAACCCTCTGCAGAATGGCCCAAATCTGCAAGATCGACCAATCCGGACTGACTTAGGAGCTCAAAATACCATTCCCTTGCGGTAGGGCCATATCCTCGCCTTTGTCAGAGCGAACTGCATTTAGAATCAATGCATGGATCACAAATGAAGTGAAAATGAGTACGTGTGCAAATAAAGCGAAAATGAGTACGTGTGTGCAAATGAAATGAAAATTGGCGTGTTCGCTTCAAATTGGGACTGTGTGTTACTGCTTGTTCAACTTAGTTTGTGTTCGCTTCAAGTTTGGGACTGCGTGTTCTACTCAACATCGATGGGTGCGTTTGCTTCAAGTTGGGAAGTGTGTTCTACTCAACATCGATTAATTTGTCGTTCGCTTCAAGTTTGGGGCTATGTGTTCTACTCAACATCGATTAAACGTGTGTTCGCTTCAAATTGGGAATGCGTGTTCTACTCAACATCGATGGGGTGTCGTTCGCTTCAAGTTTGGGATTGTGTGTTCTACTCAACATCGATTGGTATGCGTTCGCTTCAAGTTTGGGGTGTGTTCTACTCAACATCGATTAAATTTGTGTGTTCGCTTCAAATTGGGAATTGCGTGTTCTACTCAACATCGATGGGTATGCGTTCGCTTCAAGTTTGGAATGTGTGTTCTACTCAGCGTCGATGGGTGTGTGTTCGCTTCAAATTGGGACGTGTGTTCTACTCAACATCGACGTGTGTTCGCTTCAAGTTTGGGAATGCGTGTTCTACTCAATATCGATTAATTTGTGTGTTCGCTTCAAGTTTGGGGTGTGTTCTACTCAACGTCGATTAGGCGTGTGTTCGCTTCAAATTGGAATGCGTGTTCTACTCAACATCGATTAATTTGCTTGCTTCAAGTTTGGGGTGGTGTTCTACTCAACATCGATGGGTCAGTGTGTTCACTTCAAATTGGGAACTGTGTGTTCTACTCAAATCGATGGGGTGTGTTCGGTGCTTCAAGTTTAGGGTGTTCTACTTTTTAACTCTAGGTAATTTTGTCTTAAGAGATTTTTGGTGGTTTGAGTCTATCGAGTCCCGAGAGACTGAACTAGGTAATAACGTGCTGTCTTTTCAACTCATTTACGTATCTTGTGTGTCTTGATGAATCAATGTTGGAGTACATGTGTTCACTTTCTAACTAAGGTGCCTTGGGTCGTTCACAATTATTCAATCGCCAAGTGTTCATGAAATTCAAGTGGCTAAGTCACATGCTCAAAATACAAATCTTGTGTAAAGCTAAGCTGTGTGTCTAAGCATGGCAAAGGTCTGAATGCACGAAAGATGCGGATAATAAAATACCTCTGCATCATAGGAGAGGTCTTTGCTCGGCTCTCGTAAGAAGATCCCCGGTGCTTTCGATCGTTAAAATCGGTAAAATAATGGAAAGTGGCTCGGAAGCCTATGAATCACGGAGCATATCGTCGGAAAGAAAAGGCGAACCCGTGAAATACCATAAAGTCAAAATCATCTCGACGCAGGAAAACCTCCGTCGTGAGGAAAATGACACGCCATTCGAGAAATCTGCAAGAGGAGCAAAAATGAGCAAAATGGGCCAAAATTGGAAAAAAGTCAACAAAAGTCAACTCTCGGAAATGAAAAAGTCAACCAGGAAAATCTTCCAAATATTGAAACAAAATTACCTCAAGTGGTGAAAATGAGAAGAGAAGCCCCAAAGTCGAAATTTAATTAAGCTTCAAAGTGCTTAAATCTGAAGATTTACTTAAAAACAACTAGCGTGGGAGGCCAGGGGGCGTATAAAATCAGAATCCGAGAGAGAAAGTGGCCTAGAGAGCAAGAGGAAGAAGTTTTGCAACTTTGGGTGTGATTTGGAGACAATGGAGGTGTGTATATATAGAAAATGGAAAAATGACCAAAATGCCCCACTTTTGGGTAAGTGGCCGACGGCCACCTAACTGGTGCCCGGCCACTCCCTTTTCCTCCCCTGGCCGACGGCCTGTCCTAGGGTGGCGACCTGGCCGACCATCTTCCCCCTCCCTCCTCTCTGCAAATTTTGAGGAAAATCGGAGCTCCCGGGACCCGAAAAAGTCGAAGAAAAGTACACTTTCTGGCGCGAATTGCTCCGCTGAAACTTTAATTGCAAATTCTGACATGTGTCTCATCATTACTCATCAAAATCAGAGTGTATCCTTTTTAAACATGTTGTGACCTCTCCGGAATGTAAATCAGAGGCCGCGATCGAGCTGCCGTCGCCGAACGCGCGTTTTCCAGCTTGTTATTGTGCAACAACCGGGCATCCTGATTTGTGCTCATTTGTCATTATTTGGCTCCTAATTTGCATTCTCGTGATTCTTTTGCGTCGTCGTATGTGCTTTTTTCTTGATATACCGAACTTTCTGTGCTCGAGCATGCGTTGTCACGCATTATCTTTTCTCGCGTTATGTTGCATTCGTTCACCGACACTGTGTGTGTCGAACTTTTGGAATCATAGGAATCATATTAAATATATGTTGTCGGCATATTGTTCTTGTTGCATTTCTCTATTTTGCAGGCACGATATTGTATGTACGGTTCATTTGAAATTTGGTGCGACCCAGACGAATCAGCGAATATCGTATCTTCTCCGTGTGAGGCGGCGAGAATTGAATGATTCTCGCATTCCTATGCATGAAATGTAGTTGTTTGCTTTGCATTCTTGCTTAAAGCTGTTGCATCTATTTGTCAATACACTTCATTCTGACTTCTTTGCATTTGCATGATCATCTGGCTCCGCGCCTATCACTTTGCACTTTGCCCCCCCTGCCTGCGGGCACATATCTCTGTTTATCTCGTATTGTTTGTCTAAGTCTTCGGCCTTGTCAAAAATGGGTCGTCTCTGGGCTTTGACATTCACTCCCGTCACTTCTTGACTTCCGAGTTACATCAAAGAGAACAGCTGTAGACACCCATTTTGACCGACCTTAAGACTCAGACGTCACCAGTTGAGCGCTCGGTGATATTGCATACTGTGCTTGTTCAGAAGTCCCAGAGTCACGGCCGCGTGCCCTGCCTCCGGACTTCCGAACCATCTTCTCTACCTTGTCTCGGTTTGCGAACCAGGCTCGGTTTCCTCTGTTTTCTCTCGAGGAAGGAGTGGTCCGTAGACTACCTCCGGTGGCCGTGAGCTACGTTTGCGTGGCCGTGAGCCATTTTGCCCATTCGGAGCCGGTTCCGGTTTGAGCCGTCGGGCGCGTGCCTCGGCTCGGGACCGCCCAACCATCTCCGAGTTCTCCGGTTTTTGGCATGTGCCTCTGTTTTAGTGTTAGGGACATGGGGCCCCTGATGCCCGCCGCGGCGAACACCACTTAGGTGCGGCGACCCATTTCGGGACCCCAAACCGAGCGGTTTTGGTCCCGAGCATTCATTTTGCATCGGCCTTCTCCGGTTTTGGCGGAGACCTCTGTTTAATGTTTGAGGAACCTGGGGCCCCGATGCCCCGCCGTGGCCGTATGCCACTTCGGTGCTCATAAGCGGTTTCGGGACCCCAAATTGGCGGTTTTGGTCCCAAGCATTCATTTCGCATCCATCTTCTCCGGTTTTGGCGGTACCTCTGTTTTGTCATTCGAGAGGACAGGGGTCGCATGAATACCCACTTATTGCCGAACACCACTTCGGCACCATGACCCATTTTCGGGATCCCGATTTGCTCGGTTTGGCCCGACGTTCATTTCTCATTAGTTTTTGTTCAAACTTGGCGATACCTCTGTTTCAACATCGGGAAGATCCTTTGGGGGTGGGAGGCCGAAATTATCCCAGATAACGGTTCGCTCCTCCGGAGCCGTTTTGCTCACTTGGGCCAATGTTGAACACCTTGGGGTATTTTCTTCCAACCAAAGTTACATATCTGTGATCGGGACATCTGGAGGACCCTTTGGTATCTTGGTCGGCCAGAAATTATGGAGTTCATTTTGGGCCTCTCCTTCAAGCTCTATGTTGTGGCTCTTGGTTCAATGTTGCCAAATTCCAACCTTGGATCCTTGCTCTACACATCTGGAGGACACTTTGGTATGGTGGTCGGCGAAATGGTGCATTCAGTTTTGAGCCTCTCTTTCAAGTTCTATGTTGTGACTTACGGTTCGGTGTTGCGATTCAACCACAGGGCCTTATCCTACACACTTGGGAGGACACTCTTGTATGGTGGTCGGCGAAATTTTGAAGTTGGTTTTTGAGGTGGCGGTCGGCTGGTGGGTGGTGGCCCGACAGTGGGGTGGTGGCCGGCCACCTCCTAAATTACTGGCCGGCAGATTCTTGCTTCTGACTGTCCCAATTTGTCCGGATATCTTCCAACATATCCGGGGCATCCGGGATATTCGGGAGGAAAGATTGGGTGCTTTCCCTCCCCTTTTACACCCCATTTCTTGCCTATTTGAAGGCCCCTCCCCCTCCTTCTTCAAGGTTGGAAAAACTTGTCTCAAGATCACTCCTCCAAAATCCTCCATTTCCAAAGCTTTAAACTCCAAAAAAGCTTCAAGTGTCAAGGCCATTCCTTCACCAACACCTAGCCTCACCATCCCTACCATCATTTCAGCAGCAAGGAGGTGAATTTCAGAGGTTGAGAAGCTACAAATCAAAGCCAAGAAGCAAAGAAAGACAAGTCTTCAAGGGTGAGTATTCAAAACCAACTTTTAGGGCTTTTTCTTGGTTCAATTTTATACTCTAATTGGTCGAGAATTGGGGCTCCGGCCCCTTCTGCTTTTGTGTTTTTTTTGAGCCCCTCTACAACTTTGTAGAAGGGCTCAACTTCATTTGATGCTCCTATGATATACTTGTTTCAATACCTAGCTTTTATGCCATCATCTTGCATGCTAGTTTAGGCCTATTTCCTTTTGTTTTTGGGGCTCCGACCCCTACTGGTTTTGTGCTTATTTTGAGCCCCTCTACAACATTGTAGAAGGGATCAACCTCATTTGGCCATTCTATATACCACCTCTCTTGGAAATTCACTTTAGGCCCCAATTCTTGCATGCTTTGTTAGGCTTACTTGGCTCCGGATTTCAGCCTTCATCAGGCTTAGAAATATCCTTGTTTTTGTCTCCTTTTCATGTTATGTTGAGGGCCTTAAGCCATTTGGTGTATATTTTTGGTACTTCCTTTGAAATCCATCAAATTTACCGTATTCTTGCATGTTTTGTAGCCTCTTGTGCTTTTGGTTTTGGCCTTTGGTCAGAACTGAAAGGGGTCTTATTTTTACCCCCTTTACATATTTCATGAAGAAAGTTTTGTCATTTGGTGTGTGCATTGCATGTCTCATGATATAGCCTATTTGGAAGCCTACTTTGCATGGATTTTATAGCATGTTTGTATTCTGATTTTGAGGATGTCACCTTCTTCAATTGTGCTTATTTTTATCTCATCTTCAATATTGTAGAAGAAAGTTTGTCCATTTGGGGTTTGCATATGTCACTTGTCTCAATACCCCTCTTTTGGCCACTAATTTTGCATGCTATTGTTGATCTATCTATGCTTGCATTTTGGCCATGTTTGTTACTGAAAAATGCCATATTTGGGACTGCCTTGCTACTGTTCTTTCTGCCATGATCATATTTTGCATGTATAGCATGGCTATAGGCCATTTCGGGGCTTAATTTCACATTTTCGGGATGAATGCATGCTTGAGTGTTATTTGAATTGTTTGGGGCTGTTTTCCCCTTTATTTAGGTGCTGAAATTCTATTGCCATGCTTGCATATCATTTCCCATGCCATTTGCATCATTTTTGCATTACCTCGGTTTTGCGTGCCAATGGGCACGCCTTGGCACCTCATTCTTATCATTCGGCGGCCTATGTGAGTGTGGTTGAGGCCCTCTCATGTCGGCGTAAGCCCAATTTGCATTTTCATGCTTCTACATCATTGCCTCGATTTGCGTATCGCGCGCGTTTCAGCGACTTTGTTTTACAAGCGGCCTCCTATGTGAGTGGCCGAGGCTCTCCCACGGAGGTGTAAGTCCATACCGGCATTCCGTATGCCATTTCATTCTTTCATCATCACCTCGGTTTGCGGCGCTGTCAGGCACGCACTTCGAAACTGCCGGTTTTATCCGATTTTCATCTTTCATCATCGCCTCGGTTTGCGGCGCTGGCACGCAGCGTTTGAGGCACCGGTTTATCGATTTTCATTTCATCATCGCCTCGGTTTGCGCGCCTATGGGCACGCGCCGGCGCCGATTTATCCGATCTTCATCTTTCATCATCACCTCGATTTGCGGCGCTGTGGGCGCAGCGTTTGCTGCACTTCGGTTTTATCCGATTTTCATCTTTCATCATCGCCTCGGTTTGCGCGCCTGGAGCACGCGTTTGGCGCCGGTTTATCCTATTCTCATCTCATCATCGCCTCGGTTTGCGTGCCGCGGGCGCACTTCGAGGCACCTTCCATTCCTTCCGTTTTGCATATTACATCATTGCCTCGGTTTTGCGTGTCAAGTGGACACGCTTTTGGCACCTCCTTTCATCGTTTGGCTTCCTATGAGTGGTTTGAGGCTCTCTCATGTTGGTATAAGCCCATCATTGCATTCGCATGTCATTTCGCTTTTCTCGGTTTGCGTGTGCGTGGATCGCATTTGAGACATCTCATTGTCATAGCATTGAGCATGCTAGATTTGTATAGCAGTTGCATTTCATGCATATCATGCATATTACATGGGAAACGAGGCACGTTTCGTACTCCGAGTAACGGAACGGGTCTCAATTCCCGAGTCGCCGACACTCCGGATCATCCATGATGGAGTTGAGTTTTCATTGTAGCATTCATATGTATTCATCCCAATATTGAGTTGTGCGAATCGGTTCCTCGGCCATCATGCATCGATATGCGTGATTCGTGGCGCGAGGATCGAGACACGCATATATTTGTGAAATACACTGCTATGCCCTTTTCCCGCTCTCTGTTGCAGCAAAATCAACAATCAACAACTTTTCGGAGGCTGGCACGCATTTCGAGAAAATTGCAAACAGAGGCTAATCAGGCGTCAGTGGATTTGCACCAGCGATCAATATGCAACATCTATCAGAAGCGAGGCAGTCCCTGGCTTGCACGCCAGTTTCAATTCTTTTGTAATTAATTTGTTAATTAATTAGAATTTGTATTATTTCGGACTGTATATTCTTTTATTCGGGTCTGTATTATTATTCATTCGGACCCTCTGTGGCGAGCATAAATGTAATAAGGGTGTGTGAGTGTGATGTATGTCTTCCAACCCCATTTCTTTCTCCTTTTATTTACCCGCTTTGAATGGTTAGATATAGGGCATATTTCAATTAGCATCTGATGTATTTGCATGTTTGCATCATTCATCTGTATTGCATGCATCGGGCTCGGCGCATCATACAAACTGCATTTGTATTTCAATTCCAAGTTGAAGACATGTTAGTTGTAGCATTTCACATACCATGTTTAGAATAGCCGAGCCTGTTATAGTTACATTTTGCATGTGTTGCATTAGGCATTTTAGCACATTTAGGATTCATGCATGATTTCTAACAAGCTTCTGTTTTGGCTCGGAGTACTAGGTAATTTTTATGCTTTAGCATCCTTGCATGCGTGTGAGTGTTGCCATGATAGCATGCTTACCATGAGGCTATGTGCTTATGTGATATAACTGCCTTGAATGCCTGTGGGTGGAGGTTGAGTTATCTGAATTGGAGCAATTCATCAATTGTTTGTTAAGCCCACTAGATTGTGGCAAAATCTGCATTTTAAGCCTACCTGCGGGTAGCAAACCATCTTTCACAAACAAACATGAGATGTTTATTTCCAATTGAGACGGCCGATCTATACTTGTTTCTTTGAGCATCACATAGTAACCTAGGCTAATAAGCAGAATAAGAACTCACAATGTTTTCAAAAGCAGATATCATGGTTAGTAGAGGCGGTCTTTGGCCGGCGAGAATGCTCACGATGTGACCTTCTAATCGTACCCAAGTTCGAGCCAACTTTGGTGATAGCGGACACGTGGCTTTTTGGCACCGAGTCAGGGTTTCCTAAATTTCCCATTTTAAAATATTTAGGTGGCGACTCTGTTATCTGGCAAAGCAGTCCATGTTTGGCACTTCTTTCAAAAAATCTGTTTTTCTTCAAAACGATTTGCCGGATTTGGACTCTTTGGTTCAAGATTTGGAACCGCAACAAAAATCGAGTCCGAGCTGTGGCGAGGTCCCCCGCGGGCGTTGTTACAAGACCCTGCGACCTCGGGGTTGATACTTCGAGGTTTGTGGATTTTTGCTGGGTGCACTAGAAAAATTAATCGCAATCTTGGCTTGATGCCGATCTTTCTCGGGCGTAGACTTAGGGTTGGAAGGAACGGTTCTGGTACGATAGTCCTTCTCCCGATTTTTCCCTTGGCTCGAACTGCCCTCATTCTGAGTGACAAAAGTGTCATCCACAGTTTTTGCAGCAACTGCGAGCACTTGCTGTTTGTTTAGTCCTTCGGCTTTCAAAGCCTCAACAGCCCACAGGAGTTATTCATGGGGATCGATGATTGCCTCTACCTTGTTCTTTCCACTTGCCTCAGCTTGGTCGAAGGTTTGGGTTGCTACATCAGTCTGGCTTGATTGTTCTTGGCAACGTCATTGCCCGAGCTTGGGATGACTTCAGGTTGGCTGAGTTCAATTACAATTTGCCCCAAGAGTGGGGTCTCTTCTGGCATGAAATTTCCGGCATGTGATATGGTCGACGGCGGAGCCGACATTCCGAAGGCTAGATTAGTGACAGATCTCTAAAGATCGCCGATCATTCCCATCAGCTCGAAAGTAGTGGGCTCACGAGTCTGAAATGATTGGGGTTCCAAGACTGGATATGCGGTAGGTGCCCCAGATGGGCGTTGCATTTTAGCATCGGTCTCACCCCGCATAGTGATTCCCTAGTTTAATGTCGTTGTCATGGCTACAATTTCTTTTGAACTCTGCATCATCATGAGTCTGCTGAACTAAACAGAGGTGATGTGACTGGTGATTAACGAATTGGATGAACTAGTGAGCCTTGACTGGCCTTTCTCTACCTTGCCTCAGCGAAGGAAAACACTGGCTGCTCTGAATTGAATCATTGACCAGACAAAGTCTATCAGCACAAGTCTAATGCACTCGGGGGATATAAGAGCCTTCTGAAGCTATAGTTCCAAGACTACCTAGCAAAAGAGAAAACATGCAGTATCTCAGCCCGATTTCAACATAACAGATATAAGCATGATCGCCTCTCAATTTCGCTGCCCAAAATTTCGCAGAACTGATACCCTCATGTAAAACTGATTTCCCCAAACACTGATGCCCTCAGGCCTGATACTCAGACTTGCAAACTGATACGTGCATTCCTGCAGAGACACACTCTAAAAGCACATAACAAGCAAATGAGAGCCAAAACACCCATATGTTGGGGTAGGGTTTCCCTGTCCTATTTTGTCAGGAGCTAGGGTTTCACTACGCACACAACGGTTTCAAACAACCTATAACCGGGTAAGCAACATGTCCTAGTTTAGAATAGTCACTATGGATTCCGATATGCACTAGGGCGAATGGTCAAAAAAGGTGCCCCGGTAACAACCGGGGTTTGTGTTCCCATCGTGGCAGAGCCCGTAACCGGTTAACCTTATGGCATACAACCTCAAGCTAACTGTTCAGGAAAAGCAGACGGTGAACACGGTGTCCTAGGCACACCAATGCAAATGCAATTCAAAGAAACATATAAGTGTAGTCAAAACAAGATATCATGAGTTCAAGTCCAGTTCTCTAAGTCCCCAGCAGAGTCGCCAGAAACTGTAGACGCGCTCCCGGGAACCCTTCGACATCCACGCGCCTGCGAGGGCAACGCGAATCTCATTTTGTTCTGAGCTACTACAGTTCGGACTCAATGTCACGATTCTGAATCTAATCTCGCAAAGTGCAATGCAAGACCGATAAATCACCAAAAAGTCCAAATCCGACAAATCGTTTTGAAAAACTGATTTTTATAAAGAAGTGCCAAACATGGACTGTTTTTCCAAATACAGAGTCACCACCTAAATATTTTATTTTGGGGGATTTAGGAAACCCTGACTTGTGCATAAGGCCATGTATCCCTCATCACCAAAGTTGCCTCGGCTTAGGAACTTGGGTACGAGAGGGGAAGGTCATGCAATGAGCACCGTTGCTTGCCTGATCAAAGATCGGCCTGTACTAAGCATGATATTTTGTTTTTGAAAACACATGTGCTCTTATTCCGGTTAATTAACCTAGAATTACTATGTTATGTGCACAGCAAACAAGTATAGACTAGATCGCCTAAGTTGGAACAAAACATTGCATGTTCATTTGAAAATGGTTTGAAGTTTGCTACTCGCAAGTAGGCTAAATTCAGGATTCAATGAATTGTTCCAATTCAAGTAATCCAACCTTCACCCGTAGGCATTTAGGCAGTTAATCACATAAGCAATTAGCCTCATGGTAAGCATGCTTTCATGGCAACATTAACACACATGCAGTATGCTAAAGCGTAAACACTCACAGTGTACTCGGAGCCAAAACAGAGAACTAGTTAGAAATCATGCGTGATCCTAGTTCATGTTAAGATGGCTAATGCAACATATGCGAGGATGCAATTGAGATAGGCTCGGCTATCTAGAATGTCATGTGAAATGCAACTCGATAACATGTTGTTTGAACACGTATTCAAGTAAGTGTATTTGAAATACAATGCAATTAGCATGATGCGCCGAGCTTGGTGCATGCAAGACAGACGAATGGATGCACGCATGCAAGCATAAGGTATGCTAAATGAAACATGCCCAAAAACTAACCATCGTAAGTGGTTAAGTAAAAGGGAGAAAGAAATGAGGATTGGAAGACATTCATCACACACACGCACGCTTATTACAACAGTTGGCCCTCTCGACGGAGGGACCGAATAAGAAGCTAACTAGCTAATCTAAGCTAATTACACTAATTATTACAAATCAACGAAGCTAATTAACTAATCCTAGTTTACTAACTATTACAAAATAATTAAGCAGCTAAACGCATTAACTACTTAAGTTACAAGCCAAAGCATAAAGTAGCTAATCACATTAGCTAAGTAAAGCAGTAAACAAAGGTGCCCTCAGAGGAAAGAATGCATGCATGCCCGGTCGCCTCGTTCGGAAATCCGTCGCGATGCCCCAACTTACCTCTGTTTGCAACTGCTCTCAGAAACTTGCACCAAGTTCCAGAAAGCTTCTAACACATCTTGGGGACCTGTGGGAGGGTGGCTGACTATGGACGTGCCCGAACGTCCCGGCTCCCGCGCGTGAGATCGTCGCGAAATCCGTTTTGTTCATTAGGCTCACTACAGTTCGGACTCAAATGTCACGGTTCTGAATCTAATCCCGCAAAGTGCAATGCAAGACCGATAAATCACCAAAGAGTCCAAATTCAGCAAATCGTTTTGAAAAACTGATTAGAAGAAGTAAGAAGTGCCAAACATGGATCGCTTTGCAGATCTGAGTCGCCACCTAAATGTTTTATTTTTGAAAAATTTAGAAACCACTCGTGCCTAAGGCCACGTGTCTATCACCAAAGCCGCCTCGGCTCGGGAACTTGGTGCGAGAGGGAAGGTCATGCAATGAGCACCCCCGCTCACCCGATCAAAGGATCGGCCTTTACTAAGTATGATATTTTTTTTTTGAAAACACATGTGTTCTTATTCTGGTTATTAGCCTAGAATTACTATGTGATGTGTACAACACACAAGTATAGACTAGATCGCCTAACTTGGAACGAAACATCTCATGTTTGTTTGTTTGAAAATGGTTTGAAGGTGCTACTCGCAAGTAGGCTAAGACGTGGATTTGCCACCCTCAAGTGGGCTTAGAAAAACATGATTTTGCCACTCTGCAAAGTGGGCTTAAAACACACATTTCGATGAATTGTTCCAATTCAAGTAATCTAACCTTCACCCACAGGCATTCAGGCAGTTTAACACTTAAGCAGTTGGCCTCATGGCAAGCATGCTATCATGGCAACACTAACACACATGCAGTATGCTAAAGCGTAAACACTCACAGTGTAATCCGAGCCAAAACAACAACTAGTTAGAAATCATGCATGATCCTAGTTTATGTTAAGATGACTAATGCAACACATGCAAAATGCAACTAGAAATAGGCTCGGCTATTCTAAGATGGCATATGAGATGCAACTTGATAATTATGTATTCAACTTGGAATTGAAATATAATGCAATTAGTATGATGCACCGAGCTCGGTGCATGCAAGACAGGCGAATGAATGCAAACATGCAAGCATAAGGATGCTAATCAAAACATGACCTAGAACTAACCATCGTAAACGGTTAAGTGAAAGGGAGAAAGACGTGGGGTTGGAAGACATTCACACACTCACGCACACTTATTACAAAAGTTGGCCCTTTCGACGGAGGGTTCGAATAAATAATACAAACCAACTAATTAATTAACTACCCTAGCTAATTAATTATTACAAAACTCTTAACTAATTAAGCAAATTAATTAAGTTACAAAACGGAGTAAGTGTGAAACCAAAGAGGCTACCATAGCTCTGCCTCGGAATGATTGAATGATGCATGCCCGATCGCCTCGCTCGGAAACCCGTTGCCATGCCTCAAGTTGCCTCTGTTTGCACTGCTTTGCACTTCTGAAAACTGTACAAATCTCTGTGATGCTTCTGAACCATCTCATGGACACTCTGAGAGGTCATCGGCTAAATGGTATGGCCATCGGCCAAGGGAAATGGTTCATCGACCATTTATGAGTCCATCGGCCAAAAAATGTTAGCCGATCGGCACTCCAAGTAGCCGATAGGCCATCTCTTCCTGCAGACTGCTCCTTTTGCTGCAGCAGAGGACAAACAAGGGCATGGTAATACATTTGCAAGAAAATGTTGTGCACCCATACCCCTTATCATGTTTGAGACTCAAAGAAGTGTAGTATTCGACCCTCGAGCCATCAATCACGCATTTCGATGCATGATGGCCAAAGAGGCCGAATTGCACAAATCAATATGGAATGAATGCACAAAAACACATGAATGCCTCACACTCTATCATGTTGGATCAAGAGTGTCGGCGTCCGGGATTGAGGCACGTTTCATCACTTCAAGTACGAACGTCCCTCAGTCCTCGTGTTTGGTTTGACACCCCAAACCAAACGCAATGCAATGCATGCACCATGAAAAAGCTATGAGATGCAACATAAGCATGCCAAATGCAATATGACTCAAATATACACACAAGGCTAAGGTAACAAGCATGCCAAATGCAATGCAACCTAAACAAATATGTGACAAAATGCAAACTAGCAAGCATGCAAAATGCAACCTAAACATACCAAACATGCATGGCATACAAAGACGGACAAGCATGCAAATGTCATACAACTCAAGCATGCAAGCATGATGTAAAGTAGCAACATTGAGCAACACGGTAAATGGACTTATACTAAAGATGGATGACCTCAGCCATGCCCAAAATTAGTGGCCAAATGCCAAGAAATGATGGAATGAAATGCGAGACAAGCATGCATGCCAATTGGACTATCACTTAGGCATAAGGGCACAACTCTCAATCATGAGCAAGGAGTGACAATCATAATAACGTGGCAATAAGGTAAGCTCTGAAATCATGCAAGGAGTGGTGCCAAACCACTCAAACAAGTCAAGCATAGCATGCGAAAGCTCAAGGCTTAAGGCTAGCCAAGGAGCTTGTACTAAGGCCATAACAAGCAAGCCCCAAAGGACCAAGGTGACTTAAAATAGTCCTAAGGCAGAGCAAAACAAGGCTAGAACATGCATGGAATAAGGCCAAAACATGTTAGAAAGGTGAGCACAAAACATGACGCATACAAGGCCAATAAAGAGGTGTTACACTACACCTATTACAACCAAACATGGCATGACTTAACCAATGAAAAACAGAGTTATGGCATGTCAAAATAAGCCCCAAAACCTACTGAGATGGCATCCTAAAGACCTAAGCATAGAGGCATGCACAATGACCCACTCTTAAGGCATAAAACACCAACTCTTCAAAGCATTGAAAGGATGACAAATGTAAGTGTATGGCTACACTACATGGACTAAAATCACATATGAGATGATGCCAAATCATGAAAAAGGTCTAAGTAATGCATGCTAATGACTTGGACACTCAAAGCCAACAAGCAAGATTGAACCATGGCTATACAAAACAGCGCATGCATGACCAAGACAATGTAAATCAGAGCTAGAGCATGGCAAAACAAGGCTAAAAGCTCCTTTGAGTTGAGCCAAAACATGCTAAGATGATGGTCCAAATGCAAGGTGCATATTAAGGCAATAGAGAGGATTGCAAGACATGTGCATGATGCATGCAAGAGGCTATTAAACCAACTTAAAACAGAGGTATAGCATGGCAAAATAATACCCAATACTTGCTAAAATGAAGCCAAAACATGCTAAGCAAACATGCTACCAATATGAGCCAACAATGCAAACATATGAGACACAAGGAGAGGGGGGTGTCCCTCTCCTATTCAAGACTCCAAAACCACTTCTCCACCACTAAAAATCCTCTGGATTTCAGTGGTGAGAAGGTCAAAACAAGATGGTTCCAAAGCTCAAAAGGAAAGGCACAAAACAAGGCCAAACAAGGCCTAAGAGGGGGTAGACAACCCCAATCCAAAAAGTGACCTTAAACAATCATCTCAAGCATGCAAAATCAAAACTTTTTATAGTTTAGAGTTAAGCTTAAAACAATATGCAAGTAGGTCTAAAAGCTTAAGCAAGAATGGGGGATTAAAAGGTAGTTTACTCACCTTTGAAGAACACCTTCAAGAACACTACTCCAGCACCTTTTCTGAGCTTAAACCACTCCAAGAACCCTAAAACCAACTCCTAAGAGCCTCAGTAACCAAAGGATGGTGTATTGCTAGGTGTTTGTGTGCAATAGTATGAAGAAATCACACTTTTGGGCACAAACAAGGGCAAAGGGAGAGAGAGAGAGAGAGATATATAGAACTTCTATATGCAATTTTCAGACCCTCTGGAAAGGGAGGAGGGCCTCCCTTCTTATAGGATTTGAATTCTCAAGCTTGTTGAACAAGCTTGAGTCTTGAAGCTAATCCCTCCATGCACGTGTATGGAGGATCAGAATTGTGCATACTAGCTGGCACAGCTGGCACAAAATATCTGCAAAAAGCAGATGAAAAAGTCTTGGCTCAAAAATATGGTCGATCGACCAAAAAGAGTGCCAATCAGCCAACACTTTTGGCCGATAACAAGAACACAAGGCCGGTGGCACAAGGCCTTAGCCGATGGGTTGAGGGGATGGCCAACAAGCCACCCTCTTCCCTCGAAAGTAAAACCACAAATCCTTGGTCTACAACCAAGTACAAAACAGTCAAGTTGAGAGATCCCAAGGCAAGGCGCGCAGCCGAGACCTTCAGGAACTCACAATGAACACGAGCATAGATGATCACCGAGTGTTCAAACGATGACGTCCAAGTCTTGAGGATGGTCAAAGATCGGGTGTCTACAGTTGCCCCTCTTTGATAGAACTCGAAAGTCATAAGATGACAAGAGTGAATGTCAAAGCCCAGAGACGACCCATTTTCGACAAGGCCGAAGACTTAGACAAGCATACAAGACTGCGCCTGTAGGCAGGGGCAAGATGCAAAGGACATGCACGATGCCGAACATAACTTATGATCATGCAAAGAGAGCTGTAATGAAACATAACATGCAACAGTTTAAGCAAGTGAAAAAGAATCAAACTACATTTCATGCAGAAAGGACGTAAGAAAATTATACAATTCTCACCGCGTCTCATGCGGAGAAGACTAAAAGTGACTATCGAGGAAACCCAGAGTCTCAAACACAACATCTCTCAACATAGCAAACGCAAGAGAGGGAAGGAGTAACAATTCTCGGCGTATCACACACAAGAGAAGGGAAGCAATTCTCAGTGTATCGCGCAAGAGAAGGAAAGCAATTCTCAGCGTATCACGCAAGAGAAGGAAAGCAATTCTCAACATATCACGCAAGAGAATGGAAGCAATTCTCAGCGTATCGCACGCAAGAGAAGGAAAGCAATTCTCAGCATATCACGCGAGAGAAGGAAAGCAATTCTCAGCGTATTGCACACAAGAGAAGGAAAGCAATTCTCAGCGTATCACACGCAAGAGAAGGGAAGCAATTCTCGATATCACACAAGAGAAGGAAAGCAATTCTCGGCGTATCGCACGCAAGATAAGGAAAGCAATTATCAGTGTATCATGCAAAAAAAAGAAAGCAATTCTCAGCGTATCACATGCAACAGAAGGGAAGCAATTCTCAATGTATCACGCACAAAAGAAGGAAAGCAATTCTCAGCGTATCGCACGCAAGAGAAGGAAAGAAATTCTCAGTGTATCGCACGCAAGAGAAGGGAAGGGCAATTCTCAGCGTATCGCACGCAAGAGAAGGAAAGCAATTCTCAGCGTATCACACGCAAGAGAAGGGAAGCAATTCTCGGCGTATCGCACGCAAGAGAAGGGAAGGACAATTCTCAGCGTATCATACGCAAGAGAAGGAAAGCCATTCTCAGCGTATCGCACGCAAGAGAAGGAAAGCAATTCTCGGCGTATCGCACCGAGCGCGCCAAGGTGTTTCTAACTAAAACAAAATGAACTCAAATGACAGGAAAGGTCTCACTTGGAATTCCTCTGAATGAACCGCACACACAGTATCGTCTGGTTGCACCAGCTTCAAATGAACCATACATACAATATCGTGCCCTGCATAAGAAAAAAACTCAACAGGTACAATATAATAACAACACGTATCCTAACGTCATGTCGAGATACAATTCCAATATGAAATAAACACATGCATGCGCAATGCAAGCGAAAAGATGTGTAGCAACACGAGTGAAAAGTGCATAACAATGCAATGAGTAGAGATGTATATTCCATGTAATGTTATGGTGCACATTCTATGCGAGAGGGAGAAATGCACATTCTATGCAAAATAACAACAAAGATGTATGTTCTAAGTGACAACGCAACACGCATGTTCCGCGCGATGACATAGAGATGTCGTATTCAATGTAAACATGGTAAAGGCATGTTATCTATAAAATTGAGATGCAATCTCAAAGCAAGGCGTGGCATGCTCAATACAAGAACGAGAAGATGTATAACAAGCGCACCTATTATAAACATGACAAAACTTTGTAATGCAACATATTCAAAGCGATTCTCAGGCAATTCTTAAATCTTGCAATACACAAAAGGATACGAAAAAGGATACACCTCGTATGCATTGAGTGCCGCACAGTTCGAGGTCAACACAAAGGCCGGTTAAGCTTTAAAAATGTACTTTCTTGTACTTTCTTGAGAGATATAGGTACCAATCAACAAAACTGACCCAAACAAGGGCATTGGAGGTGCATCGACCACAAGAGAAGGCCATCGGCCATCCATCGGCCACAAAAGGAGCTTATCGGCCAAATATTTAGCCGATCGACCAAAAATGATAATTTCGGGGCAGTTTTGTCCATTCACCTCGGGTCTTTAAATATAGGGCCTCAAACCCTATTTCCTCACTTCCTCAAGCTCGAAAAACATTTCCCTATCTCTCTAGGTCATTTTTCTCGCTTCGATCCTTGTTTTTCCTTTGTTTTCGAGCCTCCCGCATCATTCGATTCACGAAACCCTCTTCGTTTCAGACACTTTGAACCGAACAAAACGTGATTTCGGTGTCCCCTTCTCGATTTCCACCACTTGGGGTTTGTTTTCCCCGAGCTTACCTCGATCTTCGTGCCTTTTCCCATACTCTAACCTTTTCTCTCATTTTTCACCCCTCGGGGTTGACTTTTGGGTTGACTTTTTACATTTTCACCCATTTTCCATACTCTCGACCATTTTTGCACCTTTCTCAAGATGGCGGATGACATTCCACGAGGTGGGACTCCCCCAAAGATGGATACGGACCCTGAGGTCGAGCTCTTGCTGTTGAGTGTTCGACCATTCGACCCGGCGACATACCGGCTGGCGATACACATATTGCCTCCTGATAGCATTTGCGGTTCCAGAGCTTGAGGCGCCCAGGAGGACCTCTCAGGCGAGCCAGAGTCGCATCTTATTTTGGGCTTCAAAAACACATTTCTACCACTAAAAATCCACTGGATTTCAGTGGTGAAGAGGCCAAACAAAGGTGATCCAAAGGCCCAAAAGATATGGCTCAAAACAAGGCCAAATAAGGCACAAAAGGGGGTAGACCATCCCCAACACCAAAGAGGCCTCAAACAAACACTTTAAGCACTTCAAAACAAGACTTTTTTTTCAGTTGAAAGCTAAGCCAAAAGAAGCATGCAAAGTTGGCTAAATAAGCTATGAAAACAAAGCTTTAAAGAGGTAAGAGACTCACCTTTGAAGAACCTCTTTAGAACAGCAACTTCAGAAGAAAAAGCCAAGCTTAAGCCACTCAAATCCAACCTCCAAGAACCTCAGCTCAGTAGTAAAGGTCTTTCACTAGGTGCTTTAGTGCAAAAGTGTGAAGAAAAGACACTTTTGAGCACAAACAAGTGCAAATATAGAGAGAGATGAAGAAATATATACATATATAGAGATATGTTTTGTATCTTCAATTTTCAGAACCTCTAGAAAGGGAGAGGGACCTCCCTTCTTATAGAAATTCAAGTCCTAAGCTTGTTGTTCAATCCCTCCATACACGTGTATGAAGGATGAAATCTGTGCTCACCAGCTGTCACAGCTGGCACAAAAATATTTGCAAAAGTAAATAAAAAGGCCTCGGCCAACAATTAGGGCCGATCGGCCAAAAAGGGTGCCGATCGGCCACCACTGATGGCCGATGAAGAGAGGGCATGGCCGATAGGCACAAGGCCTGGCCGATGGATTGTGAGGCTGGCTAACAAGCCACCCTTTTCCCTTAGAAACAAAACCACAAGCTCTTGGCCCACAACCAAGCACAAAACAGACAAGTTGAGAGGCTCCAAGACAAGGCGCGCAGCCGAGACCTTCAGAAATTCAAAACGAACACGAGCATAGATGATCATCGAGTGTTCAAACGATGACGTCCAAGTCTTGAGGACAGTCAAAAAGGGGTGTCTACAGGAGCGCCCTTCGTGGATATCACGATTGGCCAAGCCAACTCTCCGGAATCGGAGCCCCATCGGTGCATGACACCTTTGGGCCGATTAAGCCTCCGAATTCGGAGCACCCTTCGTGGATATCATGATTGGCCAAGTCTAGTCTTCGGATTCAGAGCCCCATCGGTGCATGTCACCTATGGGCCGATTAAGCCTCCAGATTCGGAGCGCCCTTCATGGATATCACGATTGGCCAAGTCAAGTCTCCGGATTCGGAGCCCCATTGGTGCATGACACCTTTGGGCCGATGAAGCCTCCGGATTTGGAACGCCCTTTGTGGATATCACGATTGGCCAAGTCTGGTCTCCGGATTCAGAGCCCCATCGGTGCATGTCACCTTTGGGCCGATTAAGCCTCTGGATTCGGAGCGCCCTTCGTGGATATCACGACTGGCTAGGCCAAGTCACCGGAGTCGGAGCCCCATCGGTGCATGACACCTTTGCACCGATTAAGCCTCCAGATTCAGAGCACCCTTCATGGATATCATGATTGGCCAAGTCTCCGGATTCAGAGCCCCATCGATGCATGACACCTTTGGGCCGAATGAGTCTTCGGATTCGGAGCCCCATTGGTGCATGAGACCTTTGCGCCGATTAAGCCTCCGGATTTGGAGCCCTATTCGTGCATGACACTTATGGGCTGAATAAGACTATGGATTCGGAGTGCCCTTCATAGATATCACGATTGGCCGACAAAAAGCCTCCGAATTCAGAGCCCCAGCCGTGCATAACACGTTTGGGCCGAATAAGACTCCGGATTCGGAGCGCCCTTCACGACGAAGGTTAAAGCATACAAATATTAAAGTGGAATGCTTCGTTAAGCTCGGTAAGCAAAAACCATTTACGCATTAAAGCATACAAACATTGAAAATGAAATGCTTAATTAAGTTGGGCCGGCGCAACCGCATAAACAAATTAAAACATGCAAACATTCAAAATGAGATGCCCAATTAAACATGTAAACATTCAAAATGAAACACAAACATTTAAAATAAAATATTTTATTAAATTAGCCAATAGATACATAGCTGACGCCCAATCTGTGTTGGAGCGTTTACAATATATATTCAATTCTATTCGACATTGCCCTCGTCATCGCTCTTCTCAATTTCAAAAGCGCCAAAAGGAAAGTGTTGATATTGATATAATGGTGACGCCGATTCAACTCCTACTCCTTGGAGTGGCTCTGAGGCTTGGAGAGCCTTAATCCACCCATGCCTAAAGCCCCGATTCTCTCATCAGCACACCTCCTCTGTGAGTTTCTCCTTGGTCTTCTCTATCCCGACTTTCCGGCCGTCGTGGAAGTATTTTTCATAACCCATGGTCCTTGCATTTTCTATGGCAAACATGCTTGCCGCATCTCGATCGGCAATCGCGTGACTTAATAGCCGTTGGGTCACTCTCTCCTCCACGACCGGGTTAGATTGACCTACCACATGCGACTCGGTGGTTTGAGCCTTCCTAAGCTCCCTAAGCTCACGTTCGGCCTTCTCCGCGCAGGCGCATGCCAACTTCATAAGCAGTATACAGCCCTTTCACCGCCCCATGGATGCCCTCTCGAAATACTTCGAAATCCTGTCGACCAACCATCGACTGCTGGACTTCCGTTGGAAAGATCCGCTGTTTAACTCGACTGCTACACCTGGGTCATTGACAATAGAATCTGCCTTCGTCATCGGTTTATTCCCTACAAAAACTGTAAAACTTAACAGTCGCGGCATCGCGTCGGTCTCATTTCTTGGTCACGGGGAGCTTCCTCGTTGTAGTTTCTCCTTTCGGGGTGATCTGCTTCGACGACTTGGGGGCTGACGTTTTTCCCATTCCCTGGACGTCCTACCTCTTGTGCATGTGGGCTCGCTGCTGTGATTCATGTCAATGTCAAGCTCAGCCAATGTTTGCCCTTCTCCTCTACTGTTGAAGAACAGTCTATTTGACATTCGCACTTATCTAACCGTACGCAACAAACTGGTTTCAATTGAGTCTGAACACCATAAGTGCAATCTCTGGCGTGAAGAGCCCACCCCATTTATTCCTAATGCATGCAGCGCCCCCGAGGCGATTTCATTAACGCTAAACTCCAAAAGCCCGATGCCGATCGACGTGTGCCACAACCAGACCATGAACTAATAATATTCGGCTTTTTGGAGTTCATGCGTTGGCTGGTGCAAGGGCAGATTTATTAATCTAATCGGCCAAATATCTAACCCCGATGCTGATCGATCTGTGCCGCAGCCACTCCATGAACTAATAATATTCAGCTTTTTCGAGTTCATGCATTGGTTGGGGCAAGGGCAGATTTATTAATCTAATCGGCTAAATATCTAACCCCGATGCTGATCAATCTGTGCCACAGCCACTCCATGAACTAATAGTATTTGGCTTTTTGGAGTTCATGCATTGGCTAGGGCAAGGGCAGATTTATTAATCTAATCAGCCAAATATCTAAGCCCGATGCTGATCGATCTGTGCCACAGCCACTCCATGAAATAATAGTATTCGGCTTTTTGGAGTCCATGCAGTGGCTGGGGTAAGGGTAGATTTATTAATCTAATCGGCTATTCGACGAGGATAAATTGTTAAATTGCCTAGTTATCTAATCGGCAAGTGTACATGAATATTTTATCCAAAGTAGCAAAAAACAATACCATTCATCAATAGCAAAATTAAGCACAAATAATAGCAAAGTACAAAGGAAATTTTCATTAGTAAATTGGGCACAAATTGCAGCCAGTTTACATGTGAAAACTACTAAACAAAAGCTACAAATTCGCATGTCACCATACACATAAAAACTACTAAACTAAAGACTACGACAACACATTCAAAATCCTTACACAAAAACAACTAAAAGGTCGCCCTAATAAATCCTCAGAGTCAGACTCCAGTGGCTCAACATCCACTTGCTCGTATGGAATCGGCATAGCCAATGTCACATTAGTAGCAGCAAGGGCTTTGAGCCAGCCGTGTTTGAATCCCCGAATCTTGAATTTGGGAATTTCTTCCACATAGTTTGCAAGGGCAGCGCTCTACCCAGCCTCGTACGCCTTGGAAGCCTCGGAGTCGGCTACTTCCTTTGCCGCCTTCGATTCTTTCAAGTCGGCCTCAAGTTTGGCGATTGCCTCTTAGGCTAACTTGAGCGCAGCTTCGCTCGCATTCGCCCTCTCCTCGGTGGCCAATCTGAGCTGGTTTGCATTTTTTGCCCTTTCCATCTCGGCCTCACGGCTTCCATCTTCGCCTCGCCACTGAACTACCGCTTCTCTGGCTCTCGACTTCCGATTGTAAACGGCCAAGTCATTTAATGGCGTCATGCTGGCGATGGCCTATCTCGGCTATCCTTCCGACTGTCTGCAAAACAGGAAATTAAAACTAAAACAATATTTGCATAAAAGGGAAAGACAAGGTCAAGGTATATGCCAGAAGAGCTGATTGAGCGGCTAATGTTATTGCTAGAAGATCCGACTCTGCCCAAAAAGCCACCTTGTCAGCCGGCAATGAGACAGACGCAGCCATGCTCAACGCCACGGCTGGGTCTTTAATAGCTGACGTGTTAGAGGAGATCGGCATGTTTTTTTTTTATCTTTGGTTGAATGACGAAAGGTACAAACACATCCGACTCCTCTAAACGTGTTCGTTTGTCAGCACGGTTTTCTTCAGAGCCGGCCTCAACCTTAGCAGCTCCGCTCAGCCTCTTCATTAATCTGCACAACCACCTCAGACTCGGCACTTCGGGTTTGAGCCGTTTCCTCCCAAGAACAAAGTGGAGGGTCGAGCCACGCAGTGGTAATCGCAGATCGAATGGCCTCGCTCGCTTTCGCCATGACCATTCTTTCCTTGTTTTTCTTTTTGGCGAGTTGTATGAGGCTTAACCCAGCCATGTCTTCGGGGTATGCGCTGGGAAGATCCTCTAAACCGATAAAAATGTCGTCAAATGGAAGGTCCCCTTGGCCCGAAGTGGACGGGGGGTTGGCTAAATTGAGGCCGGCTTCCTCAAAGGCCAACTTCAAAGCCTCGTCTACTTCGGCTTCAGACTAGTCTAACTCGGCGACCCCAGCTACTTCTACCCGCTCCGAATCGGACCCCTCGAAACCAACTTGCCGCAGGTTTTTGAAGTCGGTCAAAATAAGAGCCGTAAGAAACTCTTCACCCCTCGGAATTAGGATGTTTTCTACTGCCGAGAAGGTCGTATATGTCGGCTTGTAGCGAAGGAGAACGTGGGCCGCCCTCCCTTGTTTCTGAAGACTCGGACGGCCGAAATATTTGAGTGCGACTTTGATTTCTGAAAAAACGGCATCGTCGGTTGAAGTTAAGACTTTCTTCAAATCGTTTCCTGCACAAGCAAAACCATGAGGTCACAAAAATAAAGCTTTATAAATATAAGAAAAAATAAACGCAAGAAGCTATACGGCCACCTGGTTCGCCCCTCTGTCTAGGAATAGGATCAAGGTGATCCTCGCCTTCACCGAATTCCCAGTTGCCTTGGACAACGACCATAACATCATCGACTCACTTCCCAGAACTGAAAAGTATAGTCACTAATTGATGGTCGGTGTCCTTGGCCCTAAGGAAATAACGTCCATGCCGACCAGAAACTTCGCCAAGGTATAACAATGCCGAATAGCAGGTATGACGAGGTTAATCCTAAGGCGACGGTTTAGCTCTATAATCCCCATTACGATTCTAAAAAAGTTGACATTGGGTTGGGAGGGGATTAGACCCCAATAGCGAAGGACAACCCTAAGATATGGGTGAAGTGGGAAACGGATTTCGCCTTCAGCAATTGACAAGAGAGAGAAAACGATTGTGCTTTCATCAACCCTCTCTATATCGAGGGTGCCATCTGTCATGTTTACGAGACGGACGTCATCAGGGATAGAAAAATGGCGTCGAAAGCCAAAGATTCAGTCTGCGGAGAGGAGGTCTTTCAGATGCGTTGCCATTTCGGTCAGCCTATAGGAGCATACTAAACTAAAGGCAAACCAGGAAAAGGGATTCAAAGCAGAGAGGAAAAGAACTTACAAGAGACGGAGAAGACAGTGAAAGATGAATGGAAGTTGCAGAGACGAGTCGGAAGGCAGTCCAAAAACTATCATCCAAAAATGTGTGTTTGAAAAGTCAACAAGATTTTAAATCACAATAAATAGAAGTGTCACGCCTTGAACCCGCCCCTAAAAGTTTTGGGCATGACCTACTCAGAAACAGACGCTTAACCTGACGTATATATTATATGGGGCCTGAACAGAAGCATTTAAGACAGTAAAGTAACATGCATCACATCCATTGAGCTATGTCTACTATGCCAGGATCACACACAATGCGTTACATGAACAACATACAAGGAACGTATATTTGAGAATTTGTTACATACATACGCATATACAGATCTAGCCTCAAGGGCATATAATAAAAGAATTACATACGAGTCAACCACAGGTTGACATTGACATACAAGCCAAAAATCTAATGGACTTCGCAAAATGCCCCAACCTACCAAAATGCTTGGGCATCTTGGAATTGACAAAAGAAGGGTGGACATCGGATTGGAGCTGACCTCCAAACTGGTTACCTACAGACACAGACAAAATACAGAGTGAGTGAAACTCAGTGAATAATAGTACTTAAACAATGTAAGGTTTAGCTTAAATACTAAAACAGAAACTGCAGAGACACAAGATTGATTACATCCCGTAGTTATTTCCAGATAGTCATAGGTCCAATTTTCTTAACAAAGTGATTTTAAGCCCATTGTGTATAGCATGGCCATAGGTCCAGAAATAACAGAAATACACAGAAATGTGTATGGACTCAAGAGGTGGCTCCCACCAAGGTGTAGCACTTTGTTCCATACCAAAAATCATCAGATTAGGTGAACTTCATAACCATACAAAAGGTACATACATTCTTTCCGTTATTCACATGAACTAACGTAGTTGATATAAGCTTAACAGAATGTTACTGATAAGTGTTAATAAAAGGTACATACATTTTACCGATTGAACGGCCCTGGAGATATGTAATTACCATAGTTCCATAATACACGTTCGCTCGTTAGTCGTTGTAAATCAACATAGCTATCTTGTAGATGAGAATGTTAGTATTCCTCATCAATCATAAACAAAATATACTGTTCAATAATGCCCCTAGATTTCCCATGGTTCGTCATAACATTAATGATAGTTATTTACAGAAAGCATATGTATTATTTCGGTACCATTTATGGAGACGGAACAATTCACATTCATTCTAACATGAATCACACATTGATATTAGACTGTAATATTCACTTCATAGGCTCTGAACGATCCCGTTGGTTCACAACTTCACAATTTGGCCCTTGGCCTAATGGGTTCACATATTCACAAATAGCCTTTGGCTTCATGAATGCATAACTTAAATCCTTAGTTTCACAAGTTGGCCCTCGGCCTCATAACTTCATATTCACAAGTTGGCTTTCAGCCTCATAACTCATATTTCACAATTTCACAAGTAGGCCCTTGGCCTCTTGGTTTCATATTTCACAAATGGCCCTCGGCCACAGAGGTTCACACTTCATACTTCACAGATGGCCTTCGGCCGCATCATTTAATAATTTCACAACTTGGGAATTTATACTTCACAAATTGGGAATTCTTACTTCACAAATGGCCTTCGGCCACATAGTTTCACAAATTCACAATTTTCACAAGTAGGCCCTTGGCCTCATAATTTCTTAATTCACAAATGGCCCTTGGCCACAGAAGTTCACAACTTCACAATTTCTTTGATACGTTCCATAGTTCACAAGGTTTCACACAAAGTGTACATAATTGCATAACCTCTTCAATGTTTCCATAGTTTCATAGTGTTCCTCATATAACATATATAACTTCATACCAACATGATTTTTACCGCAAGAATCATAACGTCAATACATAACTTCATATCAATGTAACATTTACAACAAAGATCCGAACGATAATAATGATAATTGTTAACGGTTAGAGGTACATTGAAGTACTATTACTCACAGTGATTAGATGCTTGGTCCGCCTCTGTAACTGACCCTACACAATTCATAATACACATAGAAATCGGGTCACATATAATTATTCCGTTCTTAACTTGTTTAATTTTCTTTATCCCATTTACACTTCACTTTGCAATTCAACATAAATCAAATTAAATCCTTGAATCTCATTTCAACATTCCACACCCGAGTTTACGTCACCCATATCCTTAATAAATTATTTCCTTAACTTTCCTTTACATTATAGCATGAATTCTAATGTTTATCACATAGTTCATTCGCAAATTGTAAACATAATTTTCAAACATTTCTAAATTCCAATTAAACTTGAACACGTATAATTCAATATCTCAATTTCATTTCTCTACTTTCAATTTGGGCCAAATCATCGCTTATCATCAAGAAGCAACCTAGGGTTTCTAAGAAATCTAGAAATTTCAAATAAAATTCAAACTTATCAACCCATTACTTTTTATTCTAATTTTCCCATTGATTATACACCTAGGATCCATAATTCACTATTTTAGCCTATCAATTTAATTCCCAACATCACAAATCCTAAAACCCCCAATTCTCATATTAAACACTACATGCTCCAAAAATGAAAATCTTTATATTTAGATAATAAAATACCACAATCTATTTATCAATGCAAGTATTAAAAGAGAACAAGCACCTCTACCTCAAGAATCAAACAAAGGAGCAAGCTTTGGTGAAATCCCTCCACAATTTCGAAATTACAATCGGTTTAAAGTGTTGATCTTCATGCCTTCTTCATTCCTTGGTAGAAGATCTTGATCAAATCTAAGGGAAATGGTGAGGATTTGGGATCAAAACCCTAGGGTTTTCGGACCTAAGGAGAGGGGAGAGAAGAGAGAAAAGAAAAATATCAAGAATGATTTAGAAATCCCGTTTTTTAAGCTGCTGGTCCGCTATTCCCGCTCGAGCGTCCCTATTCCCGCTCGAGCGGATCTGTTCCCAGCACAGATTTCAAAACTTCAAACAGGTATAACTCTCCTATCTGGACTCCGTTTTAGGTCGTTCTTGTGTCCAAATTGAAGCCCCAGAAATAAGCTTTCCAATGGTTCTAACCTCACATCCAAATTCCAAGTGTGGAAAAAGAAAAAGGCAAAAGAGTCATGGCTGATCGTAGGCGAATTATTCGAATTAAAGTTTTTTGTTCAATCTTACTTTACCATTATATTACCACCACAATCAATACCCCAAAAATAAAATAAGGAGGTTCCAAATACACTAATAAAAATGCCACAGACGAACCCACGTGCCTCAAAAATTCAAACTCAACCAGGCGACCCGCTCGAGCGCCCCACCTTGCGCTCGAGCGCTCAGACCAACAAAGCCGTCCGCTCGAGCGACCACTTCTACGCTCGAGTGGGAATTTCCTACTCCCAGAATCTCGAGTAGCCTGCAAAAATACTGGGAGCCTCACAAGTCCGCTCGAGCGTCAACTCCTCCGCTCGAACGTAAGGAAGAAAAAAATTCTAATTCGTTACACAAACATTTTAATTGTGTTAAATAAGCTTCCTTATTACACAGATGTGAATCTATCTTCATGAGGTTTCATCTAATTCAGCCTAATTCCACGTGGAATTTCACAATAAACATATAAATTCGCATAATGGGGAACTGAAATTATACTGGAAACACATGCGAGGGTTGGGCTATTACAAGAAGTGTACAAAAGGGCGGGAAGTTGAAATGATAACTGAGAGGCGTGTGCTCTGACATCTGCGTTGGAATGAGGTTAGTCGTCGAATTTTAGCTCTGACTTTTTGAGTTCGAAACCAAACACTCCAGCTAACTGTCGTTAGTGGAGTGCTTGGGGGGCAATTGTGGGGCCCAAATAATGAGAGACATAAATAGGCCGAATAATTGGACCAGGAGAGTCGAAATATATACATCGCATTCGGCCCTAATCGGCCAAATAGCCGGTTAAGTAAGGGGCCGAGTGGAAAGCGATTTTCAACAAAAGGAGCCGAATAAATAGTTATACAGCGAATCGAAAGTGGGCCCAGCCTCGAGGCCCAAAAAAAGAAAAGATATAAATAGAAGAACGTCAGCCAGAAAGAGGTACGTGAGAATTAGTACGCTTGACTTAAGATACAAGTAACTAAGAGAGTATACACTGACTTAACCATCGGAGTGCTAATTCTGGCACCCCCGACCGAAGTGTTTGCCTCTTTTCAGGTCATCCAGGTCATCAGCTGAGGATCTCAAGCGTCCCAGTGGATCAAAGAGTATTTCCAAACCACTTCTCCACACCTATAATAACAGTTTCCAATCGAGCATTGGCATGGCACTATTTGAGGCCTTGTATGGCCGATTGTGTAGATCACCTGCGTGTTATGCCGAGGTGGGTGATGCACCTATGTTGGGTCAAGAGTTAGTCCGAAAGATGACAGAGAAAGTTGCACTTATCCGTCAGAGGTTGGTTACTGCTCAAAGTCGACAAAAAAGTTATGCCAACCATAGGAGGAGACTTTTGTCTTTTGAGGTGGGAGACCATGTATTCTTAAAGATATCATCTAGGAGAGGTTTGGCGAGGTTTGGGAAGAGTGGGAAGTTGTCCCCTCGATTCATTGGGCCTTTTGAGATCCTTGAGTGGATCGGAAAGGTAGCTTATCGTTTGGCCTTGCCACCACAGCTTTTCGGGGTTCATAATGTATTTCATATTAGCATGCTTCATAAGTATGAGATGGATCCATTGCACGTGTTGGATTGAACCGACTTAGAGGTAAATGAGAATGCCTTGTATGAGGAAAGACCGGTGAGAGTCTTGGATACCCAGGATCAAGTCTTGCGAGGTAAGACAATTCCATTGGTTAAGGTATTATGGAAACATCACGGAGTTGAGGAAGCAACATGGGAACGTAAGTTGGAAGTCCGTGAGAAATAGCCGAATTTATTTGTGGAAACTTGAACATGTATTGTATTGTTGTTATGTTAATGAAATATGTAAACATTGTATATGTTTTGAGAATATGGACACATTGTGTATGTTGCCTATGTTATGGAAATGCGAGTTATTATAAACAATGTATATGTTTTGGAAATATAAATTATGCATTTAGTATTGAGAATACGTTTATTATGTTGATGGGATTGGATGACTGGGGAATGGGCCATGATGATGGAATTGATTGATGATCATTATTGTAATTGGTTTAAGCATAACTTTGAAACTTGATTTAAAATTTCGAGGATGAAATTCCTTAAAGGGGGAGATTATAGCGATTCTGGATTTGACCCGACTCCTGTTGTATCTCGGACTTGGGTTTAATGGTTTTATATTGTTGGCTATCTTTTGCTCTCCTTGTAATCCTTTAAATTTGGTTTTTGGGTTGTTATGGTTGTGTCTGGGATAAGTTAGTTGCTTAGTTTTCAAACTTTTGTTGCCCAAATTTTTGATCTTCCGCTCGAGTGGCACTTCTTGCACTTGAGCAGGCTTTACAAACTCTCAGTACTTTTGCAGGTCTGCAAAACAATTAAAACAGTGTATTCTACGCTCGAGCGGTTCTTTCTGCGCTTGAGCAGGCTCATCTCGAGCGGCCTTTCTGGTGCTCAAGCGTTGGTTTGTTGTCTGCAAAACTACTGGGAGTGTGCATTCTGTGCTTGAGTGTCGTTTCTTGCGCTCAAGCGGAACAACTTATTGTGTGTGACGCTCGAGCGTCACTTCTTGCACTCGAGCGAACTGTGCGTATATCAGTTCAAGAATGTCACTTTTTACATCACTTTTTCATAACTTTCTCTCTCAAAACCCTAGATCTAGAGCTTCTCTCTCTAAAACTCACTCTCTTTACTTTTCTCCTAGATTTAGTGGTTTCTCCACCCTACTCTCTTTGTTAAGAAGGTAAAGCATCTCAAGAGCTCTGTTTTGATCCAAATAGATCTTGATTTCAGCATCTTTGAAGTTCCTCCACTCCATCATTGGTCTTCTAAGCTTGAGGTGGGGACTTTTCTACACTCTCATATGATTTTTAACTTAGTTATTTGTTGTTGTGTAAAAGATGTTGGGATTTGGAGGATATTAGACAAACCTAGGGTTTTTGTTTAAAATCAAAAAAGGGGTTTTCAAATAAGGGTGTTGAAAATGGTTATAGGTATAGATATAAAGATGTGTTGTGTTAAATTTGTTGATTTTGACACATGGGTTGGATTTGGGAGAGAATTGAGTTTTGCTCTAAAATGTTTAAAATAATTATTTTGTATAAATAATAAAATTGGTATTGGAAAAATAAAATTGGATGAATGTTTATATAAATGGTAGAGTTGGTTATGTATTATCTCTCACAAAGTTGGTTATGTATTATCTCTCACCTATGGAAATTTGGATAATCTATCTGCCTTGGACATTGTATATCTATTTAGAAATATCTGTTTTAGGTTATCGGTAGAGTATACCTATTATTGTTGTAGAAATTGAATATGACCATGTTTTAAATACATTGCATATGTATGATATTTGGGAGGAGAACGGGATGTACTCCATGTTTGGGAGAAGAAAGGGGATGGACTCCATTAAATTAAGTTGGCCTGTGTGTCCAAGGTGAAAGTCTCGAAAATCACACGTATACATGGGTGCCGATTCTAGCGGACAAAATTTTCGTAAAATGGCAAATTAAAGTGTTGTGTAATGGTTGTGTTGATTAGATAACCACTGAGTTGTAGCCTTAGTGGGGTTGTTTTGATAACTATGGATTTGACCCATAAATGGAGGTGAAATGAATTGTCATGAAATGAATTAAGATAAAATAGATTAGGATATAAAGCTTGGGAAACTATGATCCTATAAACTATGAATGATTTTATCGTAGGCATTGTATATGAATGAATGATTCTATAAACTATTAATGATTTTAAGATTCATGTAATGTGTTAGATTGTTTCTACTGGGTTTTGGCTCACCCTATTTGGGAAAAACCATTTTCAAGTACTGGTGATATGCCTTTGCCAAGAACTTAGCTTGGGGGGATTGTCAAGCTGAAGGCTCACTTTTGTTTATTTTGTATTTACCTTTTGTACAAGCCTAGGGATTTTTTTGTACTGAACTTATGACTCATTTTGTTGTAACCAAGCATAGTCTTGGAAAGAAGTAAGCCATTAGGGCATATGTTTATCTATTTAGCTTTCATTTCTTATTACTTCTTGTAACACATGTTGTAGATTCCGGATGAAGGATTTATGAATGTATATCGCATGTGTCACCTTTTGTATATTAACTTTGATTAATGAAAGTTTCTAATGTTATTTATATCACATTGTACTAGTGTTTGGAGTTGGTTTATTGTATTTATTTTTGGGGGTGTTACAAGTGTAATGTGTATGGGGGTTTGACAGTGTTAATGTGACGGATGACTGTGATTGGGTGTCACGTTGAGGGACTTCATCATCAGCAATGAGACCCATGATGACTTGACCTGTTAATGCCCTGAAATCCCCAATTTGGAAACACCACCTAATTGGTAGACGACTCAAGCAATGAGATTCGATGGTTCAAAATTCAAATTCCATCAATCGGATCCCACGTTGGATATTTGGTGTGGGTTTCCAAATATCTGGTGATTCAAAATGTTCCACCTATATTTGCTGTGTTGTTCCTGCAGTTTTGTTTGGGATAAAACCCTAAAGTCGAGTGCGACGTGATGACCTAACGTTATTGAAGGGTTGTTTACGTCGAAGGAATGCCTTATTCCCACTTGTCGACGATTACTGGTAAACATAATTACCCTGATTTTTTTTACAGAAGTTATGATTTGTGTCTTGTTTTGTTGTCATATTTTTGAATTTAGTTTTTGGTTATTGTTATTGGTTGCATCTGACTTGTGTTAGTGCTTAATGTGTTAGTCGAATCAGTAGATTATAGTACGTGTTTGTTGTAATGGGTTGGAATGTGGTGACTTTTACATGGAGACCACCTGCATTTCCCCAGTACAACGCGCAGTGTGGTGGGGCATGTTAATAATAGGATGTGTGTATTTGTGGGGCTTCCATGTAGTTTGATGTGGTTAACATTAATATGCCAATTTATTTGTGGAATGTTTTGGGCATGGGGAAATTATGAGGGGGTTGTGTGTTACGGATGTATGTCTGTGTGGGAAGTGGTGTTACGTTCAGTGTAACAGTTCGCGTGTATTGATACGCAACTAACTCCACAATGATGTGAATGACACGTTCTGGTGGGGTTCAGCCACGATTTGCATGTGGTCATTTTTTAATTATGCTGTGTTATGTGAGGTGGATGTTAGTATGTCCATTCCATTATAACTGTTTGATATGTACTTTGCTGACATAAAAAACTCGAACTTTAATATAAAATGTTTTGTGAGAATATCTTAATTTGGTTTTTGTCGTTGGTGGTACGTGGTTGGTCAAAGGTTATGTTTCCAGTAAGTTCGGTTACTTTGTCACATCTTTTTTTTGTTGACTATGTTTATTGATTTAAATCACATACATCCCCTGCATTGTTTTCTTATCCACAGTATGTGTGTTGTTGTGCACACGTTTACTTTATAACATATGTTGTCGACATGCTATATTATTGTAATGCAGTTTACAAACATTGTGTTTGGAACATTTGACTTAAGAAATTGATATTTGCTTTGATTTTCGAAATGCAGGAGTTGGTAGGACAAACAGTCCGTGGATGCATTTTTGTGACCGTAAACGTTAAGATGCAACCAGCGAAACAATGACAAACAAACTTAGGGCACATAGGCAAAGACGGATTCTGTTCAAATAGACAAAAATTGTTAATCGTCCAACTGTCACACCGAAGCATCACCATATGAGGCTCAACTTCCGGTCGAACATTGCAGGCATTATGAAGTTGGTGTACACGCTGAAGTTGCGAGACGAACACCTTGTCCACCTGAAAAGACAGCGTTCTGGTTGATGTTCGAAGCAATTTTAATAAATCAACTTGACCACACGGAGCTCCGCAAAGGAGACAACTTGGTGATAAATATCATCCGAGTGTACAATGCACGAGACGGGACGTTTCGCATAGGCGGACAAAGCATGGGCATAGTTGATGATGACATCTAGTTAATATTTGGGATCCAATGTGGGCTTGGTTTCCTTGATTTGACCCCCTGGCCTAAGTCACCGCCCGACTTTGTACAGCATAGGTGTTACAACACTAGTCGCATAATCTCAAAACTGATACAGACCTTACTAGTTGAAGTTACGGATGGCGATATAGCTCGTGATGTGGAAGACACAACGAAGCTACTATGCTTATATGCTTGTGGGAAATTATTCTTCTCAAATTCTGGGGAAACAATCAATTGGGCGCTAATTCGATATGTGGAAAATTTGGATGCAATGAAAACGTACGATTGGACGGATGCAATCCGTATCTCATTGATGTGTTCATCGAACACCTAGAAAAGTAACCAGATGTGTCATTGCGTTAATGGTACGCTTCTAATTTATTTGTTGGTTATGTCATTTAATGCAAGTGATGTTTTTTTATGTTACATGTGGTATACCCATATAGCTAATTCTCGCGTTATTCTTTGTTGTGTATGTTGTGGAGTACAATATTGGTTGTGTAAACATTCGACGATCATATCGTTTGTATAAGCAGCCGCATTCCCCAGGTTTCTCAAGTGGGATGTTACTACGCTACTAACTGCTGCATGGGGGATGAATCTATCAAAGCCTGTAGATTTTGAGGTAATTGTAAATGGTAGTTACAATTGTATGATACATACCGTACGTGTTTTGTTTATAAGTATATGTTGATACGGTTGGAAAAACATTCCTACATTTTTTATATGGTGTTTACAGATGAAAGATAAACGGTTGATTGCTGAAAAACATGAGGTTAACATTTTGGAGGTGGATGCGGTAAGTGGCACTGGGGGTGAAAGAAATGCGGTGGAGGGATTTGATGGTAGTGGCATCATGATGGTTTTGTTGATATGGGTGTGAAAGGTAATGGGTTGGGCGGTAACGCTGGAATGTGTGGTCGAAATGTTGAACGTGGTTCAACATTGGTCCATATTCAGACACCGACTAGGCCTATCACACGAAACATAGGAAGGCACACCGTGGACGTTGGGTTGCACCTATGCCACACTATGAAGAAGATTACGAAGTTTGAACTAGAAATCAAGGCGAAGGACTGTGAAATTTCATAATTACGTGAAGAAGTGGATAGACTGAGGTAGGAGAGTGAAATGCAAACGTTGTATCTTGTTAGAGGTTTTGGTAGCTTGATGCAGGCTAAGGATGACGAGGTGAAGAAACTAACCACAGAAAACGCTGAATTGAAAAGGGCCCTAACTGTTTTGGAGGAGCAATTTACTGAGCACGAAGTGTATAATGTAATGCAAGCATTCCGTGGTGTAACTATAAATGCAGAAGGTGTGAAATGTGGGTTGAGTGGGGATGAACATGTTATAGACCTAACAAACAATACCACTCCAAACAGATGGTTTTTCGTCGTTGTGATGCAGTTTCGGTTTGAGATGTTACGCTGGTGAGGAACCAAACAATCGGGATTACTGTCTGAAACAAAGGTGGTGGTTATCAGTCCAAACATGGCAGAAGGTGGTTAGTATGATGTTGCAAATAGTTCGTTTGTGTGGAACATAAAGTGTAAAGTGAAAAGGGGGTTAAAACTGCAGGGGGTTGAGTACTTGAGTGTACGTGGGCAGGCGAGTACCTCGAACATGGTGGTTGTTTGCTCGATAACGAGTAACATAGATTGCAATGCTAAAAACGTTGGGTGCACGGATGTCATTGATGTGGAGGAGGTTGACGTATAAGCGAAGAATAAGTTAGGTTTTGACATTAACAACAGATACAGCATGTGGAAAATGATGACAACTGCGAAGAAAAAGAAGATCACCGACGCATATGACAGAGACAGTGATAGGTATATACAAACAAATTGATTAGGTTCAGCATTACTATTGAAATATGTTAATTGTTTGATGTGTGTTGTGGACAGTATGTAGGGCTGTGATGCGGGATGGGCATGATCATGGAGTTGCTGTGTATTTTACCGATGTGAAATCACTTGTGTGACAATCTAAGATACAGGGGCATGTAAGTTGTGTCATTGGGTGTATCTGCAAAAATTTTTTTTTTTTTTTTTTTGCTGCATTTAAAAAAATAGTAAAAACAAAACTTGGAAAAACATGTAATTTATTTGAAAGTTTCCAAACAGTTCTTTGATTTAGGGCAATATGCTTGACTGACTTTGGGATGGCACATCGGCAATTGACCGATGATAATGACTTGTTTTTTTTTTTTTTTAGATGGGAGATGATATTAATTTGTCAAATGGTACGATCCAGCATCAAAGAAGTTATAATATGGAAAGGTCGTGAAATGGACCTAGAAATTAAAGGTCATGAAATGGACCGAGAAATTAGGTCAAAACTCACTTTACTTTTCATTTTTTAATTATTTCAGTTAATAGTTCATTTCAAAATATTTTTATTTTTATTTCTTTTAGAATTTTAATCCTGTAATGCTTCCCTAATTTTACAGAAGCAAACTATTTTTTTAATATTTAACATCCTGACCCAACCTGAAAAAGTAAGCACAGATCCAGAAATATCTTGAAGGTGTATAAGCACGTTTATAGATGTAAACACTTATAATTTTAAATTATTTTAAAATTTTAAATATAATTTATGATATTTTTTTAATTTTTAGGTGTGCGGTCCCCTATCCGCCTCCTCGAATCTATCCTTTTTAGTACAACAGTTTTCTTTCAATAATTTTGTAGGCAAATTACATTTTACTTTCCTAAATTATTCTCTAATTTTGTTTTACTTTTTGAACTAAAATTATAATACTTAATCCCCCTTATATGTTAATTTTTTCTAATTTATACCTTAATGATTAGAATACCATTTTAACTAGAGGTGTAAATTACACTCATTACAAAAAATTAAGATTTTAGAGACTAAATATTTTTGTTGTAAAAAGTATTGTTATTATATTTTTAACAACGAAAATTAGACATTAGTGATAAATTATTATCCTTTTAGAACCAAATTTTTTATCTAAAAAAAAAAAATCATTTTGAGACCAAATTATTTTTTTTCTAAAAATTTATTTATTAGTGGCATTTTCAAAATTTTGTCGTTAAAAGCCTTGTTTTTGACTCTTTGGGACGACTTTTTAGTAACTATCCTCATAACGATAGAAATTGATCTCTAAATATTTTTTTTAACAAAATTTTTACTTTTAGAGACCAAAACATTTAGTCTCTAAAACTCTTATATGTTATAGTGACTTTACCTTTGAACTATCACACAATAGCACTCTATCTCCTTAATTAACTAAATAAATGTATGATTTTTAATTTAAAATACAATTTTTAATTTTTTTATTTTATAATTTTTTTTTATTTTTTTTAGCAAATTCTTTCATATTAAATTTTTAGATGCACCTAAAAGTTAAATATTTTTGAAAAAATATTAAAGATGAAAAAATTTATAAAAAAAACCCGTATATTTTTGTTTTTGTTTTTGTTTTTTGTTTTTTTTTTTTTGTCTTTAGTAAACTTTTTTTTTTTAAGATTTCTTCATAAATATTTTCACTTTGTTTGGTTTGATTTTCAATTTTTTAAATTTTTTCTAACAAATTTAAAATTAATTTAGTGATAAAATAAATAAAAAATAAAAATAAAAAGATCCAAATTGAAAATGATATTGGGTGATAGTTCAAAGGAGTAAAATATAATTTATCCTGTTGATGAAAAGGTAATTTAGTCATAAAAGTCCAAATTGAAAAAAAGAAGAAGAAAACAATAGTAGATAAAGGGAGTTAATTGTTACAATTTATAGTTGAGGGGGGTAAAGTAATAAGGGACAATAGTTGAAGGGTAAATGTAATTTACCCTACTTTTCATGTAAAAGGTGCAAATATTCTAAATATATTAAAAATTGTGGATATTTCATTCATTTATTATTTTCATTTACATTCACCTTAAGGATCAAGATCACATGTCCTTTCTACCAAAAATTACCACATAAGTCCGCCTTATATTCTCCGTTATTAATTCATAAGATTGTTTATATCATCAACAAAAGTGATATTATAAAGGGTGCTTAGTTCAAAAATTCAAATTTGAATTTTCTTTGTCAAAAGGTTCACACTTTAAAATATTTTGTCCATAAAGACAAACTTATGCAAAATGACCAAACTACCCACGCACACATATAGATAAAAAAAAATATATATTCTATACACCTGAACCAAACCAAACCTAAACCCAGCTTGCTTTCTCTCATTCTCTCTTCTTTTCCATCTCTAGATTAGGGTTTCTTCTTCTTCATTTCATTCCGTCGCAACAGCCACCATCTGCAACGTCGACTTTTTTCCTCCACTACATTCTCTCTCTCTTCTCTTTCACATTCCGGGGTCGACGACCGCTTGTAGACACCCCATTTTTTACCGTCCTCAAGACTTGGATGTTCGTGCAGGTACATCCAATGACAAGCTTGTTTGCTCGTCGAATACTCGCATTTCATGGCAAAATGTCACAGGTTTGAACTTTCTAAACCCTATATCATTTTTGCCCCATTTTTGGACCATGACTTGGTCCTTCCATATTGCTTCTTGTGATGTACTGCCGGCCATGGGATTGCACTGTCGCCCATCCATTTTGCCCTGCCGGCTATTGATGAGGCCCTGCCGGCCACCACTGATGGTCGGCAGATCACCTTTATTTCAACAGATATATTTTGGATATTTTGAGCCAGTTGTGGCTCACTGATCCATCCTCCATACACGTGTATGGATGGATTAAGCAAGCCTTTTGGCTTGCATTGCCTATAAAAGGGGAGCTCTCTCTCCTTTCTCAAGGGTTCAGAAAATTTAGAGAAAATATCTCTCTCTCTCTCTAGAATTTTCTCTCTCTCTCTCTCTCTCTCTCTCTCTCTATTTGTGCTATTTTGTGCTTAGAAGTGTCATTTCTTCACACCTTTGCACACAAACACCTAGTCAAACACCTAGTCAAACACCTTTGCTTTGGAGCTGAGTTACTTTGGAGCCTGATTAGAGGTCTTTGGATTGGTTTTGGTCCAAAATTTGTTGATGAAGTTGTTGTTTCAAAGTTGTGCTTCAAAGGTGAGTAATAGCCTCTTTATAGCTTTATTTTCATTGCTTATTTGGCCCTATTTGCATGATGTTTTGGGCCTAACTTGCAACTACAAAAACTTTTGTTTTTAAGTGCTTAAGGTGGTTGTTTGAGGCCTCTTTGGTATTTGAGGTGTTTTACCCTAATGTGTGCCTTGTTTTGCCTTGCTTGGTGCCACCTCTTAAGGCCTTTGAGATCACCTTTTCTTGGCCTTTTAACCACTAAATTCTAGAGGAATTTCAGTAGTGGAAAGTGTGTTTTGAGGTCCAAAATAGGAGGGGGTCATCCCCTCTCCTTGTGTCTTGATTGCTTGTGTTGATGGCCTCGTATTTGAGCATGTTTTTCTAGCATGCGTTGGCTTGTTCTCAGCTTATTTTTGGCCCTATTTCAGCATAGCATAACTCTGTTTTAGCCTAGTTGTGCCACCTTATGCATGTTTTTTGCACTTGTAGTGTAATCTTACCATTTAGCCTTACATGCTTGCCATTTTGGCTCATCATTCTACCTATTTTGACTACACTCTAGCATGTTTTTTTGCTCATATTTTAGCATGCTCGAACTTTTTTTTGAGTGGTGTAAGTCATGAGAGGCTTTGTATAGCCATAATGCAATCTTGCTCACTAGCTTTGAGTTTCCAAGTCTCTAGCATGCTTTACTTGAGTGGTTTGCATGCTTTGGCCTCATTTCTCACATGATTTCAGTGTATGTAGTGTAGTCATACCCTCACATGTTTTACTCTTTCAATGCTTTTGGAGAGTTGTGCCTTATGCCTTGATCATAAGCTAATATGTATGCATGCTTGCCTAAACTTTTGGGCTACCATTTCAGCATATTTTTTGTCTTATTTTGCCATATTAAAACTCTAATTTTGGTTGGTGGAGTCACCTCATGCTTGGTTTTGGTACTTGTAGTGTAATCTCATTCATTGGCCTTGTATGCTTAGTGTTTTGGCTTACCATGCTAGCTTGTTTTAGCTATACTTCATCATGTTTTTAGTATTGTTTTGACCTACCTTAGGACTGTTCTGAGTCATCTTGGTCCTTTGGGGCTTGCTTGATATGGTTATGGTGCAAGTGCCTTAGCTAGTCTTGAGTTTTGAGCACCATAACATACTATACTTGTGATAGTTGCATGTCATGGCATCATTTAACATATTATTTCAAAGCATATACATGTGTCATGTTCTCACTTCTTTCACTCCTTGAGAGATTTTGAGAGTTGTGCTTTTATGCCTTGTTTGTAAGCCAATGCATAAGCATGCATTTTATTACTTTTCATGCTATCATTTCAGAACATCTCAACCACTGTTTTGGTATGCATAAGATCTGTTTGGGGCTAGTTTAGTCCATCGAGCATTGTATTGCATGGTCCTAGTGTTGTGTCCTTCACTAGCTTTCAATGCTTAAGTCTCTTAACACGTTGTGCATACGTTGTTTGCATGTTAGAGCCTTGCATTTCATGCCAAGATGAATATGTTACATGTTTGCATTGCATCGTGTTCAACCGTACGTTATGTTGAACACAAGGTGGATTGGCCTACTTCATGCTCAAAGTGATGAAAATGAGCCAATCCCCGTTGTCTCCATCGCCTTTGATCACTCATGATAAGGCCGTGGTCTTTGTGTTTTTCTTGTTTTGTTTGTTGTGCATTCATCAAATTTGTGCAAGTTGGATCGTTGGCCATCATGCATTGAGATGCTTGATTGATGGTCTTGGATCCAATGATGCTTCTCCATTGATGCTTTGAGGTGATATGGAGTGGTATAGTGCGTACATACCCTTGGGAGACCATCCTTTTTTCTCTAGTTTGTGCTCTATTGCAGAATGGTGTTACAGCACACCAGTGGCCGGTAGTGCCTTGTAGATGGCCGGCACAGCTTCACTCTTGGCCGGTAGTGCACATCCTTGGCCGGCAGGTGGCCGGCAGCAAGCCTTCATGGCCGGCAGGCCACTGGTGGATTCCTCAAGGTGGTTTTGGTAAGGTGGAGCAGAAACTTCGTAAAAACACCCTGCAAACAGAGCCCTTCAAGAGCAATCCAGAAGGCATTTCGAGGCGACAACCGAGAGCATGCATCATTCATTGTTCAAGGTAGAGCTGTGGTAGCCTAGTTCACATACCTCACATGCTTAGTTAGTTGCCATGATTAGTTAATTTGTTAATTTGTTAATTAATTAAAGTATTGTAATAATTAGTTGTAGCTAGTTCTTCAATTTGTGTTGTGTAATAATTAGTCTAACTAGATTATTAGATTAGTTTGTTTAGCTTAGCTTAGATTAGCTTAGCTTTCATTCGGACCCTCCGTCGAGAGGGCAAATGTTGTAATAAGTGTGCGTGAGTATGTGAATGTCTTCTAACCCCACCTCTTTCTTCCTTTTATTTACCACTTTCAGTGGTTAGATTAGGGCATATTTCAATTAGCATACCTTATGATAGCATGCGTGCATCATTCATTCTGTCTTGCATGCACCGGTTCGGCGCATCATACAAACTGCATTGTATTTCAATATCTATTCGAATACATGTATCAAAGCGTTGCACTGATATGTCATGATTAGATAGCCGAGCCTATTTTAGTTGCATTTTGCATGAGTTGCATTAGGCATTGTTGACATAGTTAGGATCATGTATATTTCTAACTAGCTTTTGTTTTGGCTTGAAGTACACTGTACGTGTTTATGCTTTAGCATCCTTGCATGAGTGTAAGTGATTGCCATGATAGCATGCTTGCCATGAGGCTATTTTCTTAATTGCTATAACTGCATGAATGCCTGTGGATGAAGGCTTCATTGCTTGAATTGGGACAATTCATCAAATGTGAGTTTTAAGCTCACTTTGTGGAGTGGCACATCATGTTGTTTCAAGCCCACTTGAGGGTGGCAAATCCGTGCTTTAGCCTACTTGCGAGTAGCATTTCAAACCATTTTCGAAAACAAATATGAGTTGTTTTGTTCCAATTCTCGTGGTTGAGTCTATACTTGTATGTTGTGCGCATCACATAGTAATGTTAGCTAATAAACCGCAATAAGAACACATGTGTTTTCAAAAATAACATATCATGTTAGTAGAGGCCGATCTTTGATCGGGCGAGCGGGGGTGCTCATTTCAAGACCTTCCCCTCTCGTACCCAAGTTCCCGAGCTGAGGCAACTTTGGTGATGGCAGACACGTAGCCTTAGGCACGAGTCAGGGTTTTCTAAATTTTTCAAAAATAAAATATTTAGGTGGCGACTCTGAAATTTGGCAAAGCAGTCCATGTTTGGCGCTTTTTGATTAAAATCGATTTTCCAAAATGATTTGCCGGATTTGAACTATTTGGTGATTTATCAGTCTTACATTGCACTTTGTGAGATTAGATTCAGAACTGTGACAGGAGTCCAAACTGTAGTAGCTAAGAACCCAATTCGCGCCCTCAAGTGTGGAGAGAGTTCGGGCGAGCTACACCGCTACTTTGATCATGTTGACGGTGGAGAAGCAAAGGAGGCCGAAGCAACTACGACAGTGGCCTGACGAATCGCACAACCTCCATAGCACTTGGACAGTGGCCACCACCACCGATCTCTCCACTCAATCTTCTCCTCATGATCTCTCTCTTTTGACACTTGTTATGAACTTAGATCAGTCCAATTATCAGAGCTAGTAGCCTCACCGCTGTTTGAGAGCTACCAAAAGTTCATCTCCGATGTGATCTGTCTCTGAACCTCTAGATCCATTGCCAATCCTCCTCTTTTTCCTCTCTCTCTCTCTCTCTCTCTCTCTCTTCATCTCCAATGCAATCTGTATCCTGTATCCTCATGAAGATGCATACAATGGTGGTAGCTATGGAGGTAGCGATTACGGTAGCCATAGTGCAGGATATGGTGGTAGTGGTAGTAGATATAGAAACAGTGATAGTGGATACGACGGAAAATGTACTTCAGATGGAAACTAAAGAAATTAATATTAGGTTTTTTTTTCATTTTTTTTTTTTTGCTATTGATAATGATCTTAGATCTGAAACATATTGTTGTTGTTGTTGTTGATGATGATGATTGCAATAGATAGACATAGTAAGTCTGATTTGATTGCTATGCAAAATTTGTACAGATAAAATTTGGATAGAAAATTTGCATATATAAAAATGTTGAACAGATAAAAAATTAGATAGATAGAAAATTTGCAAAGTTAAAATTTGGACAGATAGAAAATTTACACAGAAAAATTTGAACAGATAGACAAAAAAAATTAAATAGATAGACCAAAAAATTTGAATAGATAGACAAAAGAATTGAGCAGATACATATAAATATGAACAGATAATCAATGAAAAATCAATATGTCATGCCCCACTTTTTATTACCCGATTAATATTACCAAATCCTTGTTATAGTACATTTCATTAATATAATACGGAAAAGAAATCCACTGACATCTATAAATACATAAAGGTTACCTCAATTGCATATACAAATTGAAATACAACATCAATTATAATTAAATAAATTTCCCATAGGCTTACATTATTACATAAAAGATGAAGGGTTCAACCCTCTTTATATCAACTTTGTTCTATTAACAAATAAAAGCCCCGTGGCCAACATGCAAGAAAGATTACTGATCTTGTATCACTTATCAACTTGAAAAAGGATTAACAACATGGGATGAGCATAAAGTCCAGCAAGGATCCCAACATGATTCTAAACAATAACAACATATGAATAGTTGTAATCATGAATGCTTTATTTCATATTATATAAATAATGTGATGGTTTATAACTACAATATACTTACATAAGTACTTTTTCCAAAATCATCCAATTTATTCAACAACACAGACGGTTCACATTTCCTTCTTATTTTCCATTTCATAAATATCACTTTAACACTGGTTGTTTAAAAACATGTTTATTTTTAATTCATTCATCACATTTCTTGGCCTTAAACTCATGCTAAAAATACACACTTTTGACAACTCACCAATACGTCCAAGTACATACATATACATCTTACACGGAAATGAAAACAACACATGCTCAACAACCTCTACCCAGTCATATAAGATAATCCGTACTCATCTGACCATAACCATCACCACACTTGATATACACAGATACACTGGCAGAATAATGATAAACAAAACTTTGTTTTACCTGCCTTATGCACAGTAAGCCAAGAATACACCTTCTTATAACGAAATGCCAATTTACTAGACACCGGCTGGAAGGTAATGATACCTCTACCAAATTCTCCAAGCGCTATTGAAGGTAATCAGTACCTCTCGCTTTTAAGTGCTACCAATTTTTTTAGGCGCTAGCTAGAAGGTACTGGTACCTCTCACCCTCAGCACATGTACATCACCGATCATTACAACATGCTAAAAGCATAAATAACGCAAGTCTAATACATACACATGCTCTAATTAACACATCAATGTCTTCCTCCACCGATGTCTATGGACAAAACCTTTAGGCATATACATTTAATATGCATAATACAATAATCAAAAACTCATGGAACATTAAGCCCAACAACAACTACAACATGTAACATGTTCAAAGTTTAACCTCGTTCATTCTCCGTTTGCAAAAGAGTTATGACTCTATTTTATTTTCCAAAACTCAATTCCGTTATTCCCAATACTCTAATCATTTTCCACAATTCCCTTTTCTTTATTTAATCAAAAACCTAATCCATGGATATCAAGTCACAACCCAACTCAACTCAACTTAACAATTGTGTAATCAAAAGAATCCCATCGTCTTATGGCTTTTTCCTCTCCTTCACATAAAGATGTTTAACTACTCTCCAATAAACCAAAATAACTACCAATTTAACAATTAAAATCCCCAAGTGTCAAACCCTAGATCCCCCTTTCATGATTTTTGAAAAATCAACAATAAACATGATTTAATGCAATAACAATCTATCAGATGTCTATCAATGGACGAGGTATTGAAAAGGAGCAAAAAAATCCCCATCTCTTGAAGCGATGAGAAGAATGCCGAAAATTCACGGCGACAAAAACACGATCCGCATAGATTAAATGGATGCCCTCGCCGAGCTCTACATTTTGGTATATATCAAAGATGTTTTGAAATAGATGAAATCAATGTTAAAAAGCTTGGAAACTCAAAAATGGTGGAAAGAGAGAGAAGAGAGAGTGAAAAGTGAAGAGATTTGACTAAAAAAGTGACTTTTAAAGATCTGATTCTGGACAAACCGCTCGAGTGGCCAAAAGTGCATTCGAGCGGTGAATCGAGGCTTCCATTATGTTAGACAACTTTGAAAAACAGAGTTAGGAGGGTCTACTATGATGTCCCAGGTTTTGGGCTTGAATAGTATTGTCTAGGGCTGCAAACGAACCGAGCCGAGCCGAGCTCGGCTCGTTTATTAGAGGCTCGTTTATTTTATCGAGCTCGTTTATGAGCTCGAGCTCGGCTCGATAAGGATTCGAGCTCGAGCTCGGCTCGGCTCGTTAATTTGAACTAGGCTCGAGCTCGGCTCGAGCTCGGCTCGATAATTTTTTTTTAATATTATTTATATTATTTAAATATAAATATTTAAATTAAAAATATTATTTATTTTATTTAATATATAAAAAATGTATTTATATTATTATTTATATATATATTTATATATTTTTAATATATAAATAATGTATTTATATATATTTATATATTATTTAATATATAAATAATATTTTTATTATATATTTTTAATATAGATAAACGAGCTCGTTCGTAATCGAGCCTTTACTATGCTTAGTAAGGCTCGTTGAATAATCGAGTTGAGCCGAGCTTGTTCACTTAATGTCGAGCTTCTGGGCTTGAACTCTAGTATTGTCTAGTGGAGTAGTATGTAATTCTTTCGGTGTTTTGTTCATTGTTTTGAGTCATTGAATTTTGTTTTTACTCTTACTTAACATCTCGTAACTTTTTCGGGTTATAACCTTTGAGTTTTTGGGTATTGGAACTTGCCTTTGTTTGTAAAATCACTTTTAGAGTTCTAGGCAAAACCACTCGTGCGGAATTGAAAACCGCCTGAGTGGATCCTCACAGGGTTTTCCAAAATTTTATGGGTTTTTCGAGTAGAAAATCTCTCGGGCAGATTTTGGGGTGAATTTCTAGGCAGCTCTCTGGAGCAATTCACCCATGAGGCAAAAAATTCCGCTTGTGCGGAATTAAAACTACTCGGGCAGATTTTGGCGCATTTGTCTCGATTTTCGTACATTTTTCCTCAAAATTGATGCCTAAAGTGTTTTTGCTCAAATTTTCTCTTCTCTCCTCTCTCTCTCTCTCTCTCTCTATTCATTTTTTTCTCTCCCTTCTCTCTACAAAACATACCCAAATCCAACTTCTTTCTAAGATTTAGTTCAAATCTTTAAGAGTTTGAGGGGGCTTCTTACACTAAATCGAAGAGGGCGACGAGGGTTATATTTACAACCGATTGGATCTTGTTTTCACCAACGTTGATTTCTTAGGTTTTCTTACTCTTCATCTCCTTGAGGTAGGGATAATCTTTGAGTTATATATACATTTTTGCAACTTTATACATGTTTGAGTGTTTCATCATGTTGTGAGTTATTATTTTGGGTTGTTGAACCCTAAATGATGTTAAAGGTGGATTTCATCTATTTTTCCCAAAAACTTTTGATAGTATGAGTATGTTCTAGGATGTGGGTGTTGTTTTGAAAAAAATCTTTTAAAAAATGAAATAAAAACCTCGTTTTGGTGGAAACCCAAAAATTTGGGAATTTTGGAACAAAGTTGTGATATTGTGAAATTGATATTTGATAATTCGCTGTGTGAGTAAATGATGAAGGAAAATCTATAATGGTATCAAATGAAGAGATTTCATGAGAAAATGAAAAAAATGTAAAATGGAAAGCTTGAACAATAGTTGGTTGTTATTATTGTGGAAAGATCAAATGCTAAAAAGAGATGTTGACATGTGGAGAATACATGAATGTTGATATTGTATTTTGTCGTTTGGAAAAATATACTATGATGTTATATTGATTAAAAAAATGTGGAATTTGATCACAATGGAGGATTGTGTGGATGAATTGAAAAATTGAAAAATTTCAAGGCATTGATATAGAAATATATATTACATTGGCACTTGATTTAATTATCAGTACCTTTTGAATTATCATTGTTGAGATATTCAAATGGAACTTTATTATTGCATTAGACATTGCATCGCCATTCTATTTTATCATTAATGTAGTTGATTTTGAATATTGCATTGAAAAATGTATTGCTTTGAGAAAGGAAATTGTTTGTGAAACAAGATCATATTGATTTGTTTTGGGGATAAATATGTTGGTAAGTCCGGATAGGGGTGTAGTTGGTATTGGTTAAGTTGGCCTAAGTGTCCATGGTGAAAGACCTAAAACACGCGCGGATGAAGTACCACGTGCCTTCCGGTTAGCTACCCGTAAAGTGGGGATTGGTAGTGCTTGTTTTGCCTACTTGCAGACACCTACTTACAGATTACCTGAGTTGTATTTACCGCCCCTTCTAAATTACATTGAAATTATTGAATTGTTAAATTCTTGAGATTGCATTGTGCACAAAGTTTCAAAAGATATAGATATATGTTTTTGAACATGACATGACATGACATATGCATTCATCCCATGAAACTGTATAAAATGTATGTACTTTATTAAGATTTTTGTAATGGCCTTTGTATTCACCCTATGGGATTTTGTGTAGGAAAGAATGTAGTGATCCCGCCGAGTTAGAGGTATGAAATATGTTTTGAGAGCACAAGGCTCTTTTCTTTGTTGTAATTATTTTTGACAAGCCAAGGGCTTTATATGTATGGGTTCGAGAACCACTTTTGTGTAACCGAGCTTAAACCTTGGAAATTATAGCCCTTGAGGGGATTCATATACTAGGGATGTTGAATATATAATCGCATGTAGAACATTTTTTTGTATATCTCTTGATGGTTAATGAATGCAAATGTTGAATATTTGAGGATAATGTTAATATTGAGATTTGGTTTCCATTTACATTAAATAATGAAAGTTAGTGAATCTTTATTGTGTAAATTTTTGGGGCGTGACATCTACGGATTGCTCGAGCGGTGAAAATTGCGCTTAAGCAAATTATGCACACAATACAAATTCACAAACTTCAAATACGCATGACTCTCTCATCTGAACTCCATTTAGGATTGTTCTTCTGTCTAAAATGAAGCCCTGAAAGTAAGCTTCCTAATAGTTCTAACCTTACATCAATATTCAAAGTGTGGAAAGAGAAAATAACGAAAGAGTGAAAACTACTCAATAACAACTATTCAAATTTGAAGTTTTTGATTCAATCTCGTCCAACCATTATGGTAATACCTCAACCAAGGCTCAAATATCGATGAAGAAGGTTTTTAATCAAGATAATCAAATAATCAAATATAATTCCATTATAACAGAAAGTACAGAGTACTACAAAATAGATACATATATATATATAATAAAAAATAAAAAAACTAAACCTAATGCCTTAAAATGGATTTTTCACCAATTCCTCTCAATTATAAACCAAAATATAAACAAACAAAGAAAGATGTTTGAAAAGGGATGACATGAATTACCACCAGCGGCCTTGGCGCTGCCATCACACTCACCATCACCAGTTTCCTCATTTTAAAAGGGATAAATTACACTGACATTCCTTGTATTTTTCTGAAATCACACTAACATCCCTTTTTTTCTTTGAATTATCACTGCAACACCCCCTTTTTGTCAAAAATTGTTAACAATTTAGACCAACTGTTAGTCAACCATTAATTTGTTGGATGGAAAAACATGACATCAGCACAAATAATATTTCAAATGCCAACTTTGCCCTTATGTGCATCGCTTTTTCTTTTCTTTTATTTCTCTCATTACTCTCTAATAATCTTGTCTATAAAATCAGAATCTCTTTTATTTCTCTCATTACTCTCTTTTGGTTTTATAATTTTTTCCTTTTGGTTTTGGTATATATTGAACTTTACTTTGTAATTTAAATCTCAAACTATAAATTAAAAAAAATAAAAAATCTATTTACGTATCACGCTTTTACGTATCCTACTTTTTTAAGTTTTTCGTATCGACATACCGTAATATACTTGTACCAAGATCCATACCGCACCCGTGCTTCATAGGTGTAAACTAATAGGGTTGACAGCGTGATTTTAAATAATAAAAAGGGTGTCAGTGTAATTTCAATATAATTTATCCTTTTAAAAGTTGTCTTCAAACACAAGGAAATGGTTTTTTTTTTTGTGTGGCATGGTTTCTTTAGAATCTCGCTTTCTTCTGATATATGATGTCCTGTGTGGATCATGAACTTATTGTGCTCCAAATCCTAGATTTTTTTTTTGTTTTTTTTTTTTTTGATTACAGAAAAATCCTAGATCTTGAACCATGAATTTAAGCATTGCAATTCAGGGAGTTAGCAGGAAGGGTGATTGGTCTGGTTGCATAGATGGGATGCATTGTCGTTTTCCTAAAATATAAGTCACTTTCTAAGATATGGGGTCTAATATGAAAGGATGGGAAATCATTCAAAAAAGATTTTGATGGCATTCCAATATAAACAAATTCAATAATTGCAACCTCCCTATGATGTATTATGGATCATATTCTTAGTTGGCAGTTATCAGTGGGTTGTGGCTGGGCTGAAAATTGTTCCAATCCAGTTTGGAAAATTGTTGGTAGGTTCTGAAGTGTAACTTCACTACCAAATTTTAAATTATTAAAAATTTTATCAATCACAAAAGAGTGTGGCTCCCATTAGGGATTTTTATCTTCTCTCGTGAAATATGATTTGATATTATTTATTTGATTTTCTTTTAATAAATAAGGAATGGTAAAATGTACGAATCGGGGTATTATTGTAAAGTTTTTTAATAAGTCATTGATCATGAGCATCACGTGAATAATATTATGGAAGCAGCTCCACATTGTTTGGGCCCCTGAAGCTTACTATAGGTTTCATATCTAGAATTCGAATGGTTCATCTTTTAAACTATAACATAAAGAATCATTCATGAAAAAAATCAAATCAATCTCGTAACAATAGCCAATTTATAACATTTATTCATAAAAAAAAATGAACAACAAATGTTATTTGAAAATTAGACTCTACATATTTTAAGAGACAAATGCAATAAACTAATGTATCTATGATTATCAGATCAACTTAATTTTTTTTATAAATGATCTATACATTGTGATATAAAAAATGAATGATTCGAATTATTGAAGTAGGATCCATGGTGAATCCCACATGTTCAAATAATATGATGACCAAAACAAACTGCTCCCTGATGTTATATAATAATCTAGAATTATTGAATAATCGTTCCTTTAATTAGTGTTGACAATCAGGAATAAAAATCAACTTGGTGAATAAAGGTTTTTTTTTTTTTTTTTTATAAAACAAAAAAATTTGGTTGTGATGTCTGCATTTGAGTCTATGAATTGTCAAAAAAATAATAATAATAATAATAATAAAATGTTCGCCTTAAATTATTTATCTCCAATTAGGTAATAAATCTTATCTGGTTTGGTTAAATTATGGTGATGATTTAGTGATGAGAAGCTGCCAAAGAAACCACTGGAATGACTTAGGATAATTGGTGCCATGGAAAGTCAAAAAGTTAGGGAAAAGTGAGATTTCTTTTTTATTTTGTGAAAAGTTTAATGAGAATAGAAGCATACTATTGTTTTAAGATGACAAATGAATGGGGTCCATGTCACCTTCTCCATTATTTCTATTCTATTTTATTTGAAAAAAATAAAACAGATTCCAAAAAAATATCTATAAATTTATTCACAAATGAGTATATAGTGAAAATTTGTGAATTCCTATTAACAATAAATCTGATATATCCAATTCAAATGGAACTTTTTATTTTTATCTTTTTCTAGTTTGTAACATCACAGTTTATTTAATAAGGAAGTAAGGGTTTGGTTATGGTGTGCAACTTACACCTTACACCTTATACCTTACACTTACACGTTACACTTACACCTTTTGTGAAAAATTAAATCTTACACTTACACATTTTTTGAGGTTGCACACCATATGCAACACACTTACACCTTACACCTTACACTTACACCTTATACTTACACCTTACACTTACACTTTTTATGTAAGTGGCACATGGTGTGCAATTGCACACTTAAAAAAACTCCGGGAAGTAATTGAGATCCTCTCCAATCACTACCTTTACCACCCCCACATACATGTGGCGTGTAGTGATTAGAGGAAAAAAAAAAAAAAAAATCACCAATTAAAGAGAAAGGAGGTCAAAGAGAGTGCCTTCTTGAAGGGCCCAACTCATTTCCCTATTTAATATTGAGCCAGCAGTAATACATGTCTCAGCTCAGTCTATGGTATAGCCAGATCAGCTGGCAAGCATGATCTTGACTGAAGTTTGATATTTCTTCCCTCCTATTTTGACTTCGAAGGCATTTTGAAACCATAATTAACAAATGAGGTTCACACTTGTTCAAGTTTTGCTGTTTTCGAATGAATAGAAAATGTCATTTTAATCTTTATATTTTTAATTAATTTAATTTTAATTTTTAATTGTACGTCAATTTAATTTAACTGATGACTCCATTACGAGATTTTAATAAAAAAAAATATATATATAATATTATTAAATTATTGAGATTAACTCACTGAGTTGTACAAATTTACAATTTTGTTCTAAAAAAGATGAAATATGCCACTTAAGTGTAGATTTTTTATAAAAAAAATGTTAACAATTGTTATCAATTAGATAAACTAAGACAAAATTATAAATTTAGGATTAAAATTAAACCAGTTAAAATTACAGGGACAAAAAATGACAATGATAAAAAAATAGAGACTATCAGTGTAATTTTTTTATTTAGAAAAATATTCACAATTTCAATAGATGATGTATATTTAAATTTAAAATAGTGCATGTCATATCTACAATGAATTTGACCTTGTATAATTAAAATTCTATGTATTTTTGTAAATGAAAAACCTCAATACGTAATATTGCTAATAGAAGTATAGTTTGAAAATGTAAAATGTCTGAAGAAGGAAGCATGATTAATGACTAGTTTATGGCTACTCAAGAGATTAAGAATTGACCTAATAAATAAATATTTTTTTTTATCAGATGTGAGGCTCGAATTTGAGTATGACTATTAAATGATACAACTTTTTGAAAATAATGGTAACTCATCACTTTGTCATTTATATGTCTATGTTAATACTTGAGGGAACATGATAAATTGCTTTTAGGATTATATAAAGAGGATAACTGGCTCATATTCTAACATTTTACAGTCATGTGGGTGGGCAATGATTTCATTATATCTTCAAAATTCAAGAAGCATAGGATGATATAAGTGCCACCAAATGCTACAAAACATAAGTTTGAAGATTCCTTTTCATGGAATCACCAAACCTGCCCTAAACTGCGGATTCAAGATCAAAAAGTGTCTTGTTAATTTTTGTTTGAAATTTTTAAAGCTGTATCTAAGCCTTTGATCCTCATCTCTTTCCCTTTTTGCTTATATATATAATATATTATTTTTTTGGGTAGTGACTCCAGATTATTGCTTATTGGTATTTGCTTAGTTTTGTACTTGTTGCAAGTGCAAAGCTGTTGTTTTAAGGGATGAGATTCTCTCTCGTCCAAATATGGATTGGAGAGGTGTTATTTGGACTCCTGAAATCTATTACGAGTCTTATTTTAATGATTTAAATTGTTTATTTTTTAAGATTCTTTGTGGTTATCACCCATACAAAAAATTTTGTTGATACAATAATTGTAGCATATTTATTTTATCACGTTTATCTTGAAAAAAAAAATGAATGGTTAATTTTCAAAAACACATTTAACATTCACAAATATGATAAGATAAATATTTTACAATCATCGAATCGATCTGATTTCTTATTTTTTATTTTTATGAATGATATATACGAAGAGTTCTAAAAAATAAATGATTAAGATTATCGAAACCGGGCCTATGATGGGCCCCAGTGGCTCAAACGACACCTCTCCAATTCAGTCCCTTGTTTTATGAGCTCGTTTGGGAACATCCTGGCCTTGTTTGGTTTGTATTTTGAGATATTATTTCAAAATAATTTTTTGGAGAGAATTTAGAAAATTTAAAAATTTATTGAGTTGTATATTTTGAAAATAGTTTCAGAGTTTTAGACTTTGGAATGATTTTATATATATATATATATATTTGTAGTTGAATAGATGGGTGTAAGAGAAAATTATTGAGAATGAGAGATAAGCTAGAAAAAGTGATTGAGGAGAGAGGGGAGGGGAAAAAAAGTAATTGATTGATGTGTAGTAAAGAGAAAAGTGATTTAAATTTTTTTTTTTTAATTTCAACTAAACATGTTTTTGGATTTTTTTTTTTTCTCCAAAAACGTGTTTTGAGAGACAAACCGAACATGGCCACTATTTTAGTAACTTTTTAATTTTCTAGCTAAAATATGAGATAAAAAAACTAGTATGTTTAATATGAATTTTTGGTTTTTTACCCCCCCCCCAAAAAAAAATGCAAAACGTAAAGAGAAAATAAAATCTTTGAATTTTTATTTGTTTGTTTGTTTGTTTTTTTTATAATTTGTCACTACAAGAATTACAATTTTGCCAACCACTTTCGCCAACTAAAAAAATTTTGGCTGGAAAAACATGACATTTGCCGACTAAAAAAAAAATTGTAGCTAAAAGTTCAAAGTATTAATCACTAAAGTAATTTTGTTGTAGAAAAATGATTTTTTGCCACCAATTTAAATATTAGTCACCAAAAATATAGGCGGGATGGTGAAAAATTGGGCGGGAGAGTATAATCTTTTAGCGACTAATATAATTTAGTCGCAGATATCAAAATGACGTTGCTTTGATATCTAAATGTACTAACAAGCAATGGCTAACCAAATTTAGTCGCCAAATAACAGTGATATATTTTTATGGTTACTCGTTGGCAACCAAATAATTTTGTCAGAAAATGTTAAGTTTTAGCGACCAAAAAAAATATTAGTCGTCATATATTCACTAGTCAAGTTACAAAAAAAAAAAATTAGTCGCCAAATTAGTACTTTTGCCGACTAATATTTTAGTTGCCATTGATTGAGATTTGGCTACCAAAAAATTTAGTCGTTATATATTAAGATTTTGCGACAAAAAACGAATTTAGTCACTAAAGATGAAATTCTTTTAGAGGGAAATCACTTAATATTGCCGCCCACTCCTGTTCTTTGTTTACACACAACAATTTGTTCAAACCTTTCACACAAATTCTCTTTCCACCTCACCTCGCCGCAGACCACCGCCACGGGTGCAGATCACCACGGGCCCTGCTGCAAATCCCCACTACTGTCGATGATCTTCCTCCGTCCTCTGCTGGTGCCTTTCTCTCTCTCTCTCTCTCTCTCTCTCTCTCTCTCTCTCTCTCTCTCTCTCTCCCCCTCTCTCTCCTAAACACCCACCACTATCGATGATCCTCTTCATTCTCTTCTGCTGGTGCCTCTGCCGGATCCAAGACGATCACTGAGATCTGAATCAGATTTGAGTCCAAGGCCGAGATCTGACCATCGTGAGCAATTCACAGCGACGCAATGGCTTCCAAATCCTACGATAAGATAGCCGATATCTGCGACAACCTCATCCTCCAAGCACACGCACTATCCCTCCTTCTATTCCATTATTGATCTCTCTTCTTATCAAACCCTAATTCTCTCTCTCTCTCTCTCTCTCTCTCTCTCTCTCTCTCTAGGTTTCAACGTAGGGGATTACATTCCAAGACGAATGGCCCTACTCAATTCATCTTCTAGGCCACATCTACATCGACGGCATGTGAGTTGATTTTTGTTATGACTGTGTTGTTCAATGTCATTGATTTGGAGTTTTATGATGGTTTTAGGGTTTATGTATATATATATATATGTTTTGTATTGTAGCAATGGTGCTCGGTTTCTATGGAAATCGATACCTGCGTCGATGAAGGAAACCCTGCTGGAACTTGTGGCGTTGTGGAAAATTGGTCAGCAGTTGTAGATGCGGGACTATTTTGTATCTACACCTATTTTTGCATACATTGTTATGTTCTTGCTGAAAAAGTACACTATAGAAAGATATTGTCTAAATATATTTTTGATGTACTTGCTTAAAAGTATTTGATGAGTTTACGAAATTAGTAATAGAAATAAATTTTTGATGCTCTTGCTCAAATATTCACTTATATATGTTGTCTAGTTATTGCAATATGAGGTATAAAATTCAAATGCAAGCATTGATTGATAACATCTATTTCAATTGTTAGAATTATTATATTCATAGAATTTAATCTGCGGGTCTACATCTATTACTCGTGGAATTTTTCTGAGTGTGGTACATTGATATTGATAGAATTTTAATGTTGATTGGATGTATACATGTGAATGTTGTTTTATGACTAAATGGTGTTTATAATCCTTTAATTTGTTCATGTTATCTTTACATTCCATGGACCTTATTCGATTTTTGTCCAATTTTACAATCTAAGTGATGTGCAAATATTTTCATAAAAAAATTACCTAACATTATTTTTGTTTTTCTTTTGTACAGATGAACTCGTGCACAAAGCTAAATTGTACATGATTAGTTGGCACTTGTTACATTTTTTGAAGGATTATATATTTTTGGATAGATGTGTATGAAAAATATTTGGGTAGAGTACTAGTTATATTTTTAGATAGATACATAAGGATAAAAATTTAAAACATAATAACAACTAATTGTTATGTTTTAAATTTTTATACTAGATGGATTTGAATTGGATGATTATATAGATTACATGACCTATTTAATTGGACGATTATGTAGTTTGGAATTACTTGTGGATAAAAACCTATAATAGTTGATAATTTTAATTAAACAGATTAAATTTTGGCTGAATTATATATTTTGTTGAATGTTCATGATTCAGTTGATTTTGTTGGTTTGAATGATTCTTACAAATTACAGGTTATATTGAATGGTTTGGATGAATTATTATATATCATACAGGTTAAATGGAATTCTTTTTATATGTTATTTTTATTTTGATAAACAAAAAGAATTGAATTGGTGACCAAAATTTGGTTGGGTTTTTTCTCTTTTGCTGACCAAGTGATTAGTTGGTGTTTTACCATTCACATGTGGCGACCAAAATGTTGGTAGGCGAAATGGTACATATGGGGACTAAATAATTAGTCGGTAAAATTATTTATTTTAGCAACCAAAGTGTTTGGTTGCGAATAGGTCTATTGCCGACTAAAGTTTTAGTCGTGCAAACATTAGTTTTGGTGACTAACATTTTTGGTCGGAGAATGTGACAATTGGCGACTAACATATTTAGTTAGGAAAATATCACTTTTGGCAACTAAAGTGTTTTGGCTACAAAATGAATTAGTTGCGGTAATTATATATTTAACGACCAAAAATTTAGTCCGCAAAAAAAATTTGTAGTCGCTAATTACTTTTCCCAACCCTCAATTGGCGAACAAAAAAATTAGTCGTAGATAACTTTTGCCGACTAAATTTTTAGTCGGTAAAAGTGTGATTTCCTGTAGTGTGTTAACTTTATGATATTTTTAGTGACTTTTTTATTTTTATGATAAAATCAACACTTCTGAAACGAGGAAACAAGTTTAGTTAAGTTCAACAGTAAATTGTTGAAATTTGGTTTGAAAATTTAATGATTTTTAAGATATATTCAAACTTTATTCATTTAGTTGTTGAAGAGATTTTAAACTAGACTTAAGTTAAATTTAAGTAATTTAATTTTTTATTATTATTTTATTGTACATATAAGTTTATAAGATTAAACTTATAAAATTAAGGATAAATTATACTTCACACCCTTATATTTTATATTGAATCTCACTTTGCCCCTTAATTTTTTAACTATCTCAATTAACCTTTTACATTTCAAGTCAAGTTACAATTGGGTTCAGTCAAATAATGTTGTTTAAAAAATTAACAAAGAAACCAAACTGTAAGGGCATGAGTGAGATTTTGAGAAAAATTTCCAATGAGCACCCTAAAAAAGGTGCGCATTGTAAGAAAGTTATGATTTGTTGTGATGAAAACTATGATTATTTGGGATGTATGTTATGACATTTTGTAGTGAAGTTATGAATATTGAATATATGAACTGACATGGATAGGCCCACAAAGACCACAGCCCATAGTGAGCAGACCCAAGCCCACCATTTAGACCCCATTGCATAACCCGGGTAGTAAAACCCAGCACAGCTGGAGGCCAACTGAGCAGGGAAGGCCAATGATACTCGGACACATGGCGGGTGCAGAACGGGCCATGTCAGCAGACAAATATCTGCAAAGTTATTGCCACAACACATCACCATTAATGTAGCCCATCACAGCATTTATTGCGACAACACCTCTCAGCCGGAATGGCACCCCCTCACCCTGAACAAGGTAAACCACGGCACAAGCTTTCGGCGGGAAGGTCAGAACGGCAGAGACAGTGAAATGATTACCAAAGGATATAAGCAAAGTTGGAAGACAAGAAGAAGATTAAGTTTTCCACTCTCTCTCTCTCTCTCTCTCTCTACATTGTCTACTTCCCCTTCTAATTCACACACCGGAGGGTTCGCCGGGGGACTATCCCGTTCCCCGTTGGACTTGTTTGCAGGTTTTCCAGTGGGCTTCATCGCTTGGGAGTGGGCTTGAGGAGCTTGGATCAGTCCAGTCCATCTACTGTGAACGAACAGTATCATCAGTTGGCGCCGTATATGGGAACTGGTTCGTCCGTGCGCCAGTTGTGTTCATTGCCGCCGGAGACCCTGTTCCAGTAACCTTTTCACCTCACCCGTCAAGTGTATGGTCACGACTAGATCCATGGCTTCCCACCATAATGCTGCCGATCACCAAACCGACCCTCCCAATCCAAACAACCCACCACAATACTTCATCGAACTTACTAACAGCATCAACCGCATGGCCGAGCAAAACCAGGCCTTAATAAACGCTCTGCTCCAGAGAAACCTCCCCATTCCTCCACCGCCACCTCCAGATATCCTGCCCAACCCAGAACGCACTCCCGGCCATACTGCCCCACTACCCAATCCACCCAACTTGGACGGTTTGCAACCTCCCCACCCACATATAAATCCGCCACCCCCACCCCCACACCCGTCGGTTATAGCACCAGCCCCCGAGGGAGAGGCCAGCAGCATCCAACACCTGTCTCCCTCTGGTGGTGACAACATCCCCCTCTGGGACGCTGAACTCCGAGCCATGAAGCTCCAGCTACAAGGGGTTATGCAGAATATCCAGCATAAGCCCTCCACCACCGCAAACTCGCCATTTGTCGCCTCCATCCGAGACAAACCCCTGCCTGCCAAATTCAAAATGCCCACCATTAACTCCTTCGATGGCACAATCGACCTGGTCGACCATCTGGAGACCTACCGCACCCTCATGATCCTTCATGCCTTCCCTGACGAAATCATGTGCCAAGCCTTTCCCGTGACCCTGAAGGGGTCGGCTCGGCTGTGGTTTAGCCAGTTACCACCGGACTCGGTCTCCACTTTTCAGCATCTCAGTGACTCTTTCTTGAACCATTTTATCGGCGCCCAGCGCCAACGACGCCCGGCCACTCAGCTACTCAACATCCGTCAGACCGAGGGAGAATCACTGCGCAGCTTCGTTACTCGTTTCAACACCGAAGCCCTGCAAGTTGCCGAAAATGACAACAAGGTCATCCTCACAGCCTTCATGGCCGGTCTACGATCATCTGATTTCCTTTTCTTCCTCTCCAAGAACCCTCTGACCTCCATAGCAGTCCTACTCTCCAAAGCCCAAAAATACATGAATGCCGAGGATTCACTAGCCACTCGGCAAGATCCAACAGCTAAAAACCCGACCCCCAGAGAAAAGAGAAAAGACCAAGAACCCAGCAACACCCAGTATCATAGCCAGACACCCGCTTATCTCGACCGACCTCGTGCCGACCGGCCAAGACACCGACCGCCTTGGCTGGTTCGAGTGGTATACGGCTCTCAATTCTCCCATGGAACATGTCCTCAACCAGATCCAACGGGACTACCCCCTTAAGTGGCCTCCCCCTCCACGGAACCCTTCCAACCGGAAAGACCAATCTAAATATTGCCGTTTCCACCAGGACCATGGCCATAACACTGACGATTGCATCAATCTCAAGGATCAGGTGGAGACCCTCATCCGCCAGGGGCGTCTAAGCCGATTCACAGATACCCGCTCTCAGCAGAGGCAAAGAACTGAACCCCACAGAGACAATCGCCGACGCAGCCCACCACGGCAGCCAGCTCAACCAAATCCGGGCCGTGATCGACCCCCACAACAGCCTCGCCCCCAAGGTAACCCACCCCCGCCAGTGGGGGAAATCAGAGTTATTTCAGGTGGACTCGCCTGCGGGGGACCCTCCCGCTCGGCTCAGAAGGTAGAACTTAGAAAAATACGTCAGGGCTCAGATAAGACAGTCACCACAATAGACCGACCCCCCAAGCAGCCCAAGCAGTGGACAGAGCCCATCACCTTCACGGACGTCGACTGTACAGGCATCCGTTATCCTCATGATGACCCCCTTGTCATCTCGGCCATCCTCTCCAACTACAAGGTCAGACGAGTTCTCATCGACAACGGCAGCTCTTCAGACATCATCTTCCTCAACTGCTTCCGCCAGCTCAAGATTGGGGAAGAAAGCTTGTCTCCACTCCAAACCCCCCTGGTCGGCTTCACCGGCGACCGTGTGACCTCCATTGGTTCCATTGATCTTCCCATCACCATTGGCGAATACCCACGGCAGGCCACCAAGTTGCTCACCTTCCTTGTGGTCGACTGCCCATCTGCCTACAACATCATCCTGGACCGCACCGCCCTAAACGCTTTCCAAGCCATCACATCCACATATCATCTTGCCCTCAAGTTTCCCACTGACCTCGGGGTCGGAACAGTTAGAGGAGAGCAGACCGTGGCCAGGGAGTGTTATGTTGCTTCACTTAAAGAAGTCAAGCTGAAGGAGGCCATGATCATTGAAGGACTTGATGTCCGAGACGAAGATGAGCTGATTAGGAGAGAAGCTGTTGAGGAGCTCATTGAGGTTCCCATCGACCCCACTAACCCAACAAAAACCGCCAAGATCGGCAGTCAACTATCCCCCCAAGCCAGAGCCGACCTTACTGCCCTCCTGACCGAACAGAATGACGTGTTTGCCTAGACCCACTCAGACATGCCAGGCATCGACCCCTCCTTCATAACTCACCGCCTCAGCATCGAACCCCATTTCCGACCATATTGCCAAAAGCAGCGTATTTTCCACCTAGAGCGTAATAATCTCATAGCTGCAGAGGTGGACAAACTTCTCGAGGCTCAATTCATCCAAAATGTCAATTATCCTAAGTGGCTGTCCAATGTGGTTCTAGTTCTCAAGAACAATGGCAAGTGGCGTCTCTGCGTCGACTACTCTGACCTGAACCGAGCTTGCCCCAAAGACAGCTACCCACTTCCCCGTATTGATCTGCTGGTCGACGCCACGACCGGTCACCAAATGCTCTGCTTCATGGATGCTTTCTCTGGATACAACCAAATCATGATGCACCCATCTGATCGGGAACACACATCCTTCATCACCGACTGGGGTACCTACCACTACCGTGTCATGCCGTTCGGACCGAAGAATGTGGGAGCCACCTACCAACGGTTAGTCAATGCAGTTTTCCAACATCAGATCGGTCAGAACATAGAGGTGTATGTGGACGACATGCTAGTCAAAAGCAAACTCTCCACTGACCATCTGACCGACCTACGGGAGACCTTTGCCACCCTTTGCAAGTACCAGATGAAGCTCAACCCAGAGAAGTGCGCCTTTGGCATAGGATCTGGAAAGTTCTTGGGCTTTATGGTCAGTCAGCGCGGCATTGAGGCCAACCCGGAGAAGATCAAGGCCTTGATTGAGATGCAGTCACCTAAAACCGTGAAGGAAGTTCAACGACTCACCGGTAGAGTGGCGGCCCTCAATCGGTTCATTTCCCGCGCAACAGATAAGCCCCTACCATTCTTCAAAGTCCTTCGGCAGACTTTTGAATGGACGACTGAATCCGAAGAAACTTTCTAACAGTTGAAACAATGCATGGCCAACCCCCCTTCTTTCACAAGCAATCACCGGCGAGCCCCTCTTCCTCTATTTAGCAGTATCAAACACCGCCGTCAATGCAGCTCTTATACGGGAGGATGGCTCAGTCCAACGGTCGGTCTACTACATCAGCCGAGCCCTCAGGGGGGTAGAGCACAATTATCCACTGCTAGAAAAGCTGTCCCTGGCCTTGGTCACCGCCTCCAGACGACTTCGTCCTTACTTCCAGGCCCACTCCATAGTGGTCCTCACCGACCAACCCCTGAAGAAGATCATCCAGCAGCCAGAGCTCGCGACTTATGCAATGGTCAGTGGAACTCAGCCAGTTTGACATCTCCTACCGCCCTCGTACAGCAATCAAGGGGCAAGCTGTAGCCGACTTCATTCTAGAATTCACCAATACCACCCCAACCACTACTCCACATCCACCAACCCCTGCTGAACCAGAAGACCCCCATTCTTGGACTCTCAACGTCGATGGCTCATCCCGGAGGGAAGGCAGTGGGGCAGGCCTCATCCTCACCTCCCCTGAAGGTGGTTATTTCAAATGCGCTATCCGTCTCCTGTTTGAGGCCAGCAACAATTAGGGCGAATATGAAGCGTTGATAGCAGGCCTCCGTCTGGCCAAAGACATTGGCGTTAGCCACATCCGTGTATTCAGTGACTCCCAGCTCATCGTCGGACAGATCACGGGGGAATTCGATGCCAAGGATGGCACTATGCGGGCTTACAGGGACATGACACTACCCCTTGTTCGCCTCTTCAATACTTTCTAGATCAAACACATACCTCGGGCGGAAAATTCCAAAGCAGATGAGATGGCTCAGTTGGCCTCTGCCGACCAGTCCGACCTCAGCCACGGAGTCCGCCTCGAATACCTAACTCATCCTGCCATCACACCCGACCTGCACGAAGTGCAGTTCCTCCAGATCGAACACATCCCGTGGGCGTCCGACATCATTCTCTTTCTGACGACAGGGGCCCTCCAAACGATAAACAACAGGCAGCCAAAGTAAGGGCTCGGTCATCCAATTATTTCCTCGACGGTGGCATCCTGTACAAGCGTGGTTTTTCACGACCATATCTGCGCTGCCTCAATTCAACACAAGCAACCTATGTCATGCAGGAAATCCATGAGGGAATTTGCGGCAACCACTCAAGCGGCAGGTCCCTAGTACACAAGATACTCCGCACTGGCTATTTTTGGCCAACTCTTAATCAAGATGCGACTGATTTTGTTCTCAAGTGCGATAAGTGTCAGCGCTTTGCCAACATCCCCCATGCCCCGCCTACAGAGTTGATCACGCTTTGCAGCTCTTATCCATTCGCCAAATGGGGGATCGACCTGATCGGTCCACTTCCTACTGGCTGAGGCCAGACCAAGTTCGCAATCGTCGCCATTGACTACTTCACCAAGTGGGTAGAGGCTGAACCCTTAGCCACCATTACCGAGCGGAACACAACCAAGTTCATCTGGCAATCGATCGTTTGCAGGTTTGGCATCCCTCAGGCCATTGTGTCAAACAACGGCAAGCAATTCGACAACGCCAAGTACAGAAGGTTCTGTGTAGACCTTCAGATTCAACCATGTTTCTCTTCCCCTGGCCATCCCCAAGCTAATGGCCAAGTCGAGGTCACCAATCATTCTCTTCTAAAGATCATTAAGACTAAGCTGGAAGCTGCTAAGGGACTTTGGGCTGAGGAACTACCGAATGTGCTCTGGGCCTACCGGACATCAGCGCGGACCCTCACCAGAGAAACCCCCTTTCGCCTAACATACGACGCTGAGGCGGTTATTCCAGTAGAAATCGGTCTGCCTGCTCCACGAGTTACGATTGAGATCCAGCACATCAAGAGCTCGTCGAGGCGGATTTGGACCTAATTGAAGAGCTCAGGGAAACCGCTGCAATTAGATTGGCCTCATACCAATAGAAAATGAGAACGCACTACAACCGCAAAGTCCGACCACGGGAATTTGCCGCAGAAGATCTTGTTTTAAAAGAGGCTACCCTCGCCACCAAAAATCCGACTGAGGGAAAACTGGCAGCCAAATGGGAGGGACCTTATGTCGTGAAAGCCAGACCGCGACCAGACACTTACCGACTTCAAGACATGGAGGGTCGCGACCTTCCTCACCCATGGAACGCTGAACACTTGAGACGCTACTTTCAATAAGCTATTTGTATCACTCAGTTGTTGTACTTTCTTTTTGATGTAATATGAATTTTGATCACCGGACTACATTTCTCATGACAACAATTTTGTCTCATCGGACTACATTCCTCATGACAACAATTTTGTCTCCCAGCTACCCCTGTCGCCTCAATAACATTTTTACTTGCAGCACTTATTCAAAAGCCTCAGCCAGACTGAGCACCGCAAAAGCCTCGGCCAGACCGAGCACTTCAAAAGCCTCAGCCAGACTGAGCACTGCAAAAGCCTCGGCCAGACCGAGCACTTCAAAGCCTCAGCCAGACTGAGCACTTCAAAAGCTTCGGCCAGACCGAGCACTTCAAAAGCCTCGGCCAGACCGAGCACTTCAAAAGCCTCGGCCAGACCGAGCACTTCAAAAGCCTCAGCCAGACCGAGCACTCCCACAGCCTCAGCCAGTCTGAGCACTTCTAAAGCCCTCAGCCATGACCGAGCGCTCCAACAGACTCAACCAGACTGAATGCCACCAATACAGGTCCAGAATGCCTCACTTACAACCTCGATTCCACCACTAGTAACATTCCATAATCATATCCTTAATAAAATTTACCACGCGCATCAAGACGATCCCTACTTTCCTTTGACAGTCACAATTCCAGATCAAAGTTTTTACAACTACCCTTAACTTAGTCAAAATTCCCAAGATGTTCTCACATGTTTCATTTACTAATCAGCTCATTTCCTCCACCATCTAGCGTGAATTTTTATATAAACTTTTATACAAGTCCCATGTCACCTTACGTCGCGTATTAAGGGGTTTTTTTACTTTGCTTTGCATTAAAAGATTTAGCCAAGTCTAACTTTACATTGAATTCTTCTACAAGTCCTATTTCAACATTACTTTGAATCTTCATACAACTCCCATTTTGCTCTGCATTCAGTTTCTACCTAATTCAATCCCACTCCTCTTTCAATTTTTATACCAGTCCAATCTCGCCATGCATAAAGGATGTTTTAACTTTACCCAATATTGGATTTTTATACCTTTGTAAGACATACATAAACCAACACAATCGAATTATAACAACTCAAAGGAAGTCTTATTCATTCAGAAACATGTACATTGGTCCATTACAATACTTAAAAAAAAAACAAACAAAACAAAACAAAAAGTTACAATGTGTATACAAGGACACAACAAAACTTCACTTCAATTCACTCCTCATCCTCACTGGAGACGAGGTCTTCTTCTTCAATACCCTCATCTAAGGGGGTCTGAGCCACATCATCTTCCCCAACCGTCACACTACTCAGGTCGAGTTCTGGGAACAGCTCCTCAGCTCTACGCTTGAACATCTTCCACCCACTGTCCCAAAGATTTCACCATTTCATGTTTGTAAAAGTCTGACTGCTGGAAGCTCTCAATGATTTCAGACTCAGTTCTACCCCCAGCAGCCGTCGTCGATGGGCCAGACCCCCCAGATCCCTCCCCAGCTAAGCTCCTTGCGATTGTGGCATCCACCGCCATCTGAAATTCAGGAGATCCCTTGAATTGAGTAATCACTGAACACAGATCGGGTAGGCGGCCTCTCAAAGTCGCTTTTGCCCTTTCTTCGTCCAGCACTCTTGGTAGGATCTCCTTCTCAGAGGCTGCCTTGCATCTTTCACCCTCCAGCTCTTTACGCAGAGTTTCCACTCGCCTCGCCTCCTCTCTCAGATCCACCTCTTTCTGCAGCTTCTCTTTCTCCTCCTCCACCTTGGTGCGCTCGGCCTCCAACTCTTTTTGCAGAGCCTCAACCTTGGCATCTGCCTCATCCTTCAGCCTGACCAGCTCTTCGTTGCTGCTCATGGCCTCTTCGTGCCGCTCGATCGCGATGGCGTAGGCTTTTTGGGACTCCTCCAACTTTTTCTAATCGCCAGCCAACTGGAACTCGAGCGACACAACCTTGCGGCGTGTGTCCTCCAGCTCCAACTTGACTGTTTGCAGTTCAGCGTGGGCAGTCTTTCACTCAGCACTCTCCTTCTTCAACTTGGCCAGCTCCGCCTTGGCCTCTTCAGTCTTCAGCTTCACCATTTCTTCCTCAAGAGGCCCTGCTAGGGTAGTTACCTCTATTTAGGCGGAGCATAACCCCCTGAACAGGTCGGCCTCGTTGAATCCAGATGCCGAGCGCAGGGCTGTCTCCTCCACGATCTTCACTAGGCAGTCCGCCCCCGCCCTGGCTGGGCCTTGTTCTCTCTCCAGCCTTCCAGCCACAGCACGCGCATGATAAATCGCTGCACCCCAACCAACTCCTCGTTCCTAGGGTGCAGGGCCCTTTTGGATCTGCTCCCCCCTACTTGGCCCAGCCCCAGTCGCCCCAACTCCTACTTGCACTGTGGGGGCCCTCTCCACAACCTTCACTGTTGGGCTGATCACCGCCACCTCTGAGGTATCCTTGGCCACAGGGGTCTCCTCCCCGGTTGGGATGACTACTATTTTTGGGGTCTCCCCCACCTCCCCACCCTCCGTTTGCTCGGCCAGACTGGCCTCTTTCACCCTCACCTCCTTTCTCCTCTTCTAAGCTGGCTCTCCCTCACTCCGCCTCAATCTCTTCTTTTTCTTCCCTACGCCCAAGGCCTCCATCTCCTTCAATGACCTCTCCTTTAAAGGGTCTTTTGGAAGCGGTCGTGGCACAAACTTGCCCAAGTCCTTCTCTCCTAAGGGTTTGAGACGAGGTCAAATCCTCTCCCTCGCGACTGGTGGGGGCGGTCGGTCGGCTTGCGACTCTTTGAACTTCTGGGCCCTCACCAAGATGGCTTGATCTTCTGCCTCTTGTGCTCTTCTTCTGGCCTTCAACTCCGACCGATCGAGGTACCCCCCGATCGGTTGTGGACCCAGCCCCGCCTGAAACAGTGCGGACGGCTGAACAAGCTCGTCCCACTTGACCTTCTCCATCTCCCTCCACTTTTTCACCTTCTTTACCCTCTCCTTCGCTGCCGCACCCCACTTTGGCTCCATAGATCTGGTTGGCACTTTCCATATCGTGCGCACACCAGCACCTCTCGAATTGGACACGTAGAACCATCGGGGTCTCCAACCTTTGATCGAAGTCGGCAACCCTGCCACCAAGCCCTTCCCCGCCGCAGCCTGTAGGGTTACCCAAGTTTCCTGCTGCCCTAAAGCTTTGTAGCAGCAAAAGAACTCATCTACTGTCATGGCCTGCCTTTCTGTTGCCTTCGGCCATGCACTTGCGCAAGATAACAAAATTTTCCACGCATTGGGCATTAGTTGCCCTGGTGCTACCTCCAAGCGGTTGAGAACATCCACCACGATTTGCGGCGGGCAATCTCAAATTTCACCCTTCAACGCTCCTCATAGAGGAGAACTCCTTGGCACGCATCAGACGGCCTCTCCGTTGATGTTGGCAGCGCCAACTCCACCTCTGCCGGAATCTGGTACCTTTCGCAGATGGCCTCCAACTCCGCCGCAGTAATAATGGACCTGTCAGCCCTCGAATGCCAATGATCTGGTTCCACCTGGCTGATTGGTTGTGGCGCAACTATCACGGTGGACCCATGGGATCGCATCACTATTTCCTCCACCCTCCCTGACTTGTACTGCGCCGCTAGCTCCTCCGCATCGTCATCCCCAAGTGGGTCCACTATGACAATCGCAGCCTCTTCCTGAGCCATGTCTATGGCGTGTCTGTGTATTGCTTCTGATGCAGGTGCAAGAAAGTTACAAAAATGTTGTAAAGGGGTATCGTCAGCAACAAAGGAACTGATACTTTGAAGGTTTTGAGTTTTTGTAAAGAAATAGGTGAATCGAATAATACCAAAAGTCCACGGTTTACCCGTATTCCAAGGATCCCAATTAATGTTCGCCAGTTTGAAAAATTTTCAAATCGTCCGCCAAAACTGCCTTTTCAATGCCCATAATAATGCCCTAACATTTCACTTCTAATCCAACGCTTGACCTTCCCCCTCCCCCGAAATTCTGCCATGTGTATGGTCTCGATGCACTGACTTCTACCCTTACCTTGTCTTTTCCACTTCAAATCATCACGTGACACGCCGCCTCTTGAGCCCCGTGCCCCTCCACTCGGCCACCCTCGCGGTCGGCACACCTTGTGGTTGGTCTTCCAGCTTGGCCACTCTTGTGGTCGGCACGCCTTGTGATCGGTCTCCCCGCTCGGCCACCCTCACGGTCGGCACCCTCACGGTCGACCTCTCCCGTTCGGCCGCCCTCACGGCCGGTCCCCCCTGCCGGTCGGACTCATCTTTCTCATTACTATTCCCTTCGTTAGACTGAAGCTGCACTCGGGAATGGGGGACTACTGACATGGATAGGCCCACAAAGAACACAGCCCACAGTGAACAAACCCAAGCCCACCATTTAGACCCCATTGCATAACCCGGGTAGTAAAACCTAGCACAGCTGGAGGCCAATGATACTCAGACACATGACGGGTGCAGAACGGGCCATGTCAACAGACAAAGATCTGCAAAGTTATTGCCACAACACATCACCATTAATGTAGCCCATCACAGCATTTATTGCGACAACACCTCTCAGCCGGAATGACACCCCCTCACCCTGAACAAGGTAAACCATAGCACAAGCTTTCGGCGGGAAGGTCAGAACGGCAGAGACAGTGAAATGATTACCAAAGGATATAAGCAAAGTTGGAAGACAAGAAGAAGGTTAAGTTTTCCTATCTCTCTCTCTCTCTCTTTCTACATTGTCTACTTTCCCTTCTAATTCACACACCGGAGGGTTCGCCGGGGGACTATCCCGTTCCCTGTTGGACTTGTTTGCAGGTCTTCCAGTGGGCTTCATCGCTTGGGAGTGGGCTTGAGGAGCTTGGATCAGTCCAGTCCATCTACTGTGAACGAACAGTATCATCAATGTGTATCCTAAAATTAGGAAAGAAAATGTTATATGACACTTTGTGATTTTTGTTATGACACTTTATGATGAAAAACGTTATGACTTTTGTGATGTAAAAGTTGTGATGTTTTGCATTTATGTTATGAAATTTTATTAAAAGTTATGAAAGCTATACCATACACACCCTTTTAAGAGTGCACATTGTAGCATCTCCCGAGATTTTGGTATAAAAATATAGGAATACTAAAGATTAAAGTGGAGGGACTAAAGTAGAATTTTGATAAAAGTATATGGGTGGTAAGTGTAATTACTACTATCATGTGACCGTTTTCCTTAGTTTTTGAAACCATGTTACGCAAGTGGATCAAATTGCTACTTGAGTCAAAGTCCAAGGCACTATTTGGCATCACTTACAAAAGTGTATTTTTTTTTTCATATTTTTATCTTTTTTAAGTCACATCACCTCTCTACTTTTTTACACATCTTTTTGTAAAAAAAAATTAAAAAAATATACTTATTTAGATTATCTCAAACACCTTCTAAGACTATTTGAATCATGGATTTGAGTACACATTTAGAATAAAAAAGAAAAATGTGAATGAAATGTGATGAAATATAACTACATTTCACCTATTATTATTTGTTTTCCTCCATGATCAAAATACAGTCTAAAGGATTGAGTAAAACAATTAAAAGGTTAAGTGAGAAAGTGATATTAGATATAAAATGTAAGATGCAAATATATATATCAATTTATGTTGGTGCATAATGCACAAGTAATTTTAATTTTAAATTATATTAATTTGTGTATTTCATGTCTTTGATGATAGGCCTTTAAAGAGCGAGTTACAAGCAGGGGTGTAAATTTGGTTCGAATCGGCCCAAGCTGGTCCATGTCGTCGCCAGAAGCTGGGCTAGAATTTGGGCCGGGTCAAGCTGACCCATAGGCCAGAAAACTAGGTCCGGGCCTAGGGGGTATTTGGGCCTCGAGTAGGCCAGGCCAGCAAGCCTGGGCCTTGGCTTAGGCTTGACTATTTTTTTCTATTTTTTAAATTTTTTTCACCAAAATTTTATTTTTTTTTCCACCAAAAATTAAACCGAGCCTTGGGCAGGCCAAGCAGGGCAGGCCTTGACTGGGCCTAAAGTGGGTTGATAGGTCGGGCTAGGCAGATCAGGCTCTAGAACAAGTGGCCTAGGCCTAGGGTCTCGAACTAGGCTCAGAATTGGGTTTGGCCGGGCCCACCCGGGCCGCAGACAGGCTTTGGGTGGGCCACAGGCCTGCAAACCAATTTTACACCCCTAGTTACATGCATGCATTATGGTGGTAATTTACATTTTGTTAATGGTGGAGCTGTATTACATGTTGGTGGAGGAATGTGGAGGATGAGAAACTGCCATTATCAATGGAGTTAAAAAGAATTGACAGTCACTATTGGAGTGTTATGGTGTTTAGTTGTATGTCGATTGTATGAACTCTTCATATGGTTCTTTTGTATGTATAAATATAGTTTCAAGTTTTGGTATTGTGTGTCTAAATTTTATGGATTATAAGTGTATATATTTTATATTTTTATGTTTATACAGAAGTAATTAGACAATTTGTAATGGTGTTTTTGTGGTGGAGCTTTGGACTCACTTGCTTATGCAGGGTTAGTTGAATCAACACGACGAAAAGTCGGGCTGTTGTATCCTGGGAGAGACAGGCTAATATGTGATATTCTGCTACATTGGGGGGTGGTAGTTTTTACCAACCGAGAACGGCTTGAATCTTCTTAAAGAGAGCGAGATTACCATGTCTTAGTCTGATTTATTGTATATTCATATATTTAGAGATTTGAAGTGTAATACATATTTAAAATAGTGGATGATGGGTGATATCCATCATGGATGTAGGCTGATTTGCCGAACCACGTAAATTTGGTATCTTCTCATGGTGATAAGTTTTACCGATATTTATTTTGACTCTAAAATTATTTATTTATTTTGGTAAATACTTCAAGAATTTTAAGGAAATTCAAAGATCGAATCAAAAACATGAGGAGCCTAAAAAAAAAATGGAGAAATAAAAAGTGATACCTAGTAGATGATAGACTACTGGCCACATGAGATTAAATAATGGAGATTTCAGTAAGCCTTTCCAATGCAGCAAGAGAGAATTTGTGATCACTTGCTTCTGAATGGTGGAAAACGATTAATGGCCAATTTGTGTTCTTTGTACATGAAGGTATACATCAGGGAGGTATGAATTTATTTTTATACTTATCTCATTTATAAATTTTTTTTATTCTATTGAAGCCAAAAAAATTTGAGAATTATTTTGTGACAAATCTCACAGTAGGGGAAACTCGAGTTAAATTAGTTATACAACCAATGACCTTCTTATATTGTTTGTGACAAGAGTGGGTATATTATTCGAATTTGTAAATATTGAAAACATGAGCCTTTTATCAAGATTAACGTCGCTGAGACGTCTTTTTAAGACTATAATTTTAGACATTCATTTATTGGTGGACGGGTGATATGTAAAAATTGATTCTTTTAATCATATTTGCTACATTAAAATTGGTTAGATATTATACTCCAACAGTTTACAAAAATAAAAAATAAAAATGATGGAAATTTAATTTATTTATTCAAATATTCATCTTTACCTTTCTGTCTCTATTTCTGTGCACGCATGCGTGGAGCTCTTCAACTATTGAGGCGGAGGGAGAGAGTTGAAAAACCAGAATTTATGTGATGTTGAACTGAGTCTCATATTTCTACAAACTATGGATAACTGTTTCTATCAGCATGGACAAGGGTTTGACTTCAATTTGTTTTTAATTTTTTTAAGAAGTAGAATTTTTCATATATATATATATATATTTCTTAGTGTTGTATGACTTTAAGATATTTTGATGGATTGTATGCCTAAACTCATTGGACAGAATGTACATGGAAAGCAAAAATTACAAGCTTAATGAAGCGGATTAGGATTCTTTCCTTCCATTACATAACAGTAATGCTACAGAGCTCTAAAACAAGAGCACTAAAACAGCTCTAATTTGTCTTTTTCTTTACTTTTTTTTGTCTTTACTTCACTGTTTTTTTATTTTTTTATTTTTTTAATGAGTGACAGCTCATTAGAGCTGTCCTTCCCCAGCTCTAATTAGAGCTCCGGGACATTTTCCATTACATAATTATAACGAAGAAGTTTCATTGTATCAGTTGTGAAATAATTATGAGAATTTATTATTATTTTAATTTAAGAAAAAAATTAGGAAAGAATCATTATAAACATTTAGATAATATAATAGAAAAATTATCTAAAACTTTTGAGTTTACTATTTATTATAAGAATTTTTGACAATTAAATTATTTGTGCAATTTAAAAACAAATCCCCATTTCACAACCTGAAATATTTTTTATAAGAATTTTAAGACATGGAAAATATTTTTTATTTGGGAAGAGAGGATAACAATCTGAAAAGCTGTGAGGTATTGTCCTTTTTTTTTTTTTTTGGTTAAATGCATGTTATGAGTTTTTATTTTGCTAACAACGATATTATCATCTTAAAAAAAGAAAAAAGAAAAAAGAAAAGTGAATTCATAAATTAGATTCATTGGTTCATATTTTATTAATTTTAAATTTACAACACACTCACTTTTAAAATAAAAATAAAATTAAAAATAAATTTCCATGATATATAACATTTTGGATAAATTACAAACACACCTCTTGAGATTTTCTTATAATATGAATTGTTGCCAGTGATTTTAAAAATTACAAATATCTTTTGTTAGAATTTTTTATTTAACATAATTAATAGAAAAAATAAAATTCCTACGTATTTTTCTATACAAATAATAAAATTATCTGAATTATTAATTAAAATATATTTTTAATATCATTAAAATTTATTAATTAATTTGATAATTTATTTATAAAATAATTATTTATTATGTGATTAAAAAATTAAAAAAACGATATATAACTTTTACAATTATATAAAATAATTTATATTTTAAGAAACCGAGGTGAATATTTATAATTTACCCTAACATTTTTGATATGCTGGACAGCAGCTCAGTAAAGATTTTGTAGCAATCACACCGAAGCAAAATCAATAATTGCGTCAGTGTTATATAGAATGTACATGGATCATCACATTCTCAGTGGGTAGCTCTCATAATTGAAATGGCCATCCCTCTCTCTCTCTCATGTCTGTATGTGCATGTGCACGTACATATATTGGGGACTCAATATGGAGTGAACACGTGTCTGGCATTTGAGTTTATGTATATTATTGTGTTGTATTGTATAAGCAGTATCACTGTACTGTTACTGAGAGGACCACACCATACCACACTTGCCTCCAATTGTTTTCTTGGCAGTCAGTATTATACAGAGATTGTGTAATTCTTAGTATTATTGCATTAGAGCATTTTTAATGGTTTAATATTTTTTTTATTAAATTTGTGTAAAAAAATAACGATTTTTTTAATCTGATATGAATTGTTCCAATGGATGCATTGTAACTTGCATCAAAAGGTAGGAATGACCGATTGGTTGATCGGACAAGATTTTTTTTTCTCCATGAGCAAACTCTCATCATTACTTCATATGTTAGTCTTGGTGGTCGACTAAGGGGTCGACCGGGTGGTTGACCTCCCAGTGTAAAATTTTCACAAATTTTTGCTTTAAAGCAGTCATACGGTGGAACATCTGGCCAGTCGTCCAATGGACTCAACTCAACGGCTGTGCACGGTAAATTAGGGAAAGGGGTAAGCCATCCTCAGTTTGGTAAAACGTTTGATGTTTTCTCAATTTGATATTGTTTTGGTATAATCATTGGAGCACAAAAAGCACATCTTTTTCATCAAATTTGAATTTGATGTTGGATTTGGTAAACGGTTGGAGATTGTCTTAGAGCATGGATATATAAAATCAGTAGTGATACAGATCATTAAAATAGTAATACTAATATTAGTTTTAATGAAGTGGTAGTGTAAAAAAAAAAAAAATCCAAACTATCACATCAGTGATAGGGTCACATGGTGTCACCTCATTAATGATGTTAAGTTAGTAGTCTAAAGAATTTTTCATATAAAATTGGGAATTAAAATTATTAGTGTGTTTGGTTTGAGTTTTTGCATTAAATTTTTTGAAAATTGAGTTTTTTGATTTTAGTGTTTTTTTGTTTTTAGTGAATAATTTTATAATTTTAAACAATTTTTTTTTTTTTTACTTTTTTAAATACACCTTACTTAGATATATCTAAAAAGTAAAAAATTTATAAAAAAAATATTTTAAAAAATTAATAAATACATAAAAATATAAAAAAATGTATTGAATTCTCATATATATATATATATATATATTTGGTATTTAGTGAATTTTTAAAAGATTTTTTTCACAAATTTTTTATTTTTTAGGTATATTTATGTTAAGTATGTCTAAAAAATTTAAAAAATTACTTAAAACATTAAAAAAATTTAATAAAAATAAAAACATACAAAAAATAAGGAATTAGAATTTTTTTAAAAAATATTTTTGAAAAACTCCCCAAGTGAAAAGTGCTTTTTTTTTTCTTTTCATGTACACTCTTTTTTTTGCCCCACACCACATTTCACATCAATTGGATTCTTTTTTTATGGTTTTGTTTTTATACTATCTTTATTTAATTCTATGTGATTATGTAATGAAAAAAAATCTAAATTTTTTAGTAATACGATAAAAGCGGCAGTCTATAAACTGAATCCCAAAACCAACTTCCCTTATATCTTTTGGAAAGTTCGTGTTTTCCAAGTTATTGTTTAAATTAATGGGAAACTGTTTTTTATTTTTTTTTTATAAATTTATAAATTTGAAATTTTGTCAAACTATTTGTTATAATTTTTACTTACATTTTATGAGGTAAAAGCAATTTAAATATTTTAAACTGGGGAAGAGTACTTTTAGATTCTCTATTTCTAGATTAGTAAAAAACCATAAGGCAGAAAGAAACTTGCAACTTGAATAAATTGTAACATAGTTTTGGCAAAAATTGGTGAGAAGTCCATTTTAAGAGTGTATGATATTAGGTTCAAGGATTATTTTATTTTGATTGTAAGAACATGATTAATGAAATCATTTGGTGAGAAGAAAAAATTATTGTTTTATAGGATTTTTTTTTCCTTTCCATTTTTATCCATTGTTGCTAGATCGTCACTGATTGCCAGAGCTAAAAGAGTGGCTAGAAAAATTGCCGAAAGTGGCCTCCAACAGCAGCTGGTGGTGGCAACTAGCGGTGGCTAGTGGCAATAATGATTTGAACATATAGGTAGATTGGGTAGGTAAATGGTTGACACGTGGACCAACAAGTGACATTGGACAAATATGTAGATAAATAGGTGCTATATGAACAGGTAGATGGAGTTGGACATATAAGTGGACAAATAGATAACGTGGACAAATATGTAGAATAGTGGATAAATAGATAAAGGTAACAATATGATCTTTTAAATTGTTATTATTCTTATAACTTCAAAAGTTTGGCGCTATTCCTCAAAAAATTTCAAAATTAGATTTATGATTGCAATTCATTTTTTTTTTTGTTTTTTTGTTTTTTTTTGAGAAATAACAAATTAGTGGTACTTTTGAAAAAGAATTATAGATTCAAGATAAATTTTACTCTTTAACTATTGAAGTTATAATTTTTTTTTAATTTTTATAAATCTATAATTATTTTTAAAAAATACCACTAATTTGTAAATTCTTCTTTTTGTTTTTGGCCTTATTTAAATTATTTTAAATTTGCACATGCAACTACAAACGTACAAACAAACTTGCCAAATGAAAAAAACAGACCAGAATCGCCAATTATAAACAGCACCAAAGGTTGACGAGTATATGGCGAAGTATAAAGCAGGATTGTCATGAGTCATAATGACAAAGGAAGAAATAAAAAGAATTGGAGACAAAAACAGGAAATTTTATTTTAACATTTTATGTTCACAGGTTGTTTCCTACTGCATTGACAAGGAACAAATAACAAGAAAAATTAAATAAATAAAAGAAAAACACAATGAACAAGATTCTTAGAGACATCTAATGCCCTTTGCTTTTACATGCCCACTTTCTGTGTCATGAGAAGCTGCAGGCAGTCCTGCGACAGCAGAATAGAGTAGGAGATACATACAAGTCACAACACACCATTTTTACTTTTCCTCATTCCCACTTTCTTCCCTGCAAACCACCTGTCAACACACACAGCTCCCACAAGAGAGAGAGAGAAACCAATTTAGGCCTTGGCAGCATTGAGCCACTGATCCAAGAAATTGCATTAGCAAATAGAATGTAGGTTAATTATACTTAACACTTTTAGGCAGCATTTGTTTTATGGGATTGGATTTCATATTCAATAGCTTTATTACTCCATCGTTTAGTTAACAAAAATAAAAATCAAATTGATAGTCAAATACATATTATTTCCAGTCAAAGAATTTAGGGACTATTTATTTTAGGACTAACAGAAATAGTCTATTGCATTGTAATTTCTCTTATCCAATCTGTCCAAACAAATATTAGCAAAATGATTGAGGCACTAGTTATCTTAGGATTAACAATTTATCACATTGCAATCTTTTCTTATCCAGTCTGTTCAAACAAATACTCCCTCATTATAATTTTACTTTGATCTTTTTATTTTTAATTGTGATAGTCGACATCTACATTTCAAGTTAAGTTACAATATTATTATTCCATCAATCTACTGTTAATAAAACTGACAAAATTTATTGTCTCAGCTAAATTTAACATTTTTTTCGTCTCATCTGTGTCTCTATACTTTTTTCAAAATGTCATTTTAGATTTTCTAATTTTACTAAAATTTCATTTCGGTCCTTAACTTTTAATGTTTGTCAACCTATAGATGAATAAAAGGGTTACATTCCAACTTGACTTAAAGGTGTCACATTTAAGAGGGCAGAGAACAAAGTAAGACAGCTGTGAAAGTCCAAGTATAATTAATCCTAATGTGTATATATATAATGGCTCACCTGTTGCTCCCGAAGCTGGTTTTCCTGACGCAGAAGACTGAAAGAAACCAAACTGCTTCTGTAATGCAGATTTTCCCTGCAAGTTATTCACTAGTTAGAATCAATACTAGTAGGCTTACATAAAGCTGATTGGAAGAAACAAAGAAGAAAATCAGGGAAAAAAAAAAAAAAAAAAAGAATTCAAAGATTTTGACCTTAAATGGTGTTGCAGAGAAGGCGTGCTCTGTTGAAGCTCCATTTGGTGAAAGAGCTACATGTTTCTGTTCAAGTATATAAAACCCATTAACGAAATAATAATACTACATATTTAGAAATTTGTATCTATATACGACGGTCATTTTGAGTGTCGTCTATATTCAATTAACTTTAAATTTGTACTGTCCAACTTGTTTTTGATATAAAATTTGAGACACAAATTCACAGTGCATAGCATTTTTCTTAATCAAACTATTGAGAACATTCATGGTTGTTCATAGAATGAGAAATTTGAGCCGCACAGTTACTCTAACTTCCCTTCCTAGGGTGGTAAATAAATAAGTTACTTGACAAACTGTTTGTTTTGTTATTTGAAAAAGTTCGTTTATAAGGTTACTCGATAAAGTTTGTTTAAATGCAGTAGAAAAAATGTATACGTCAAGCTTAAATATATTTTGAACTCTTTTTACTTGATTTGTCAAACTTAAATAAATTTTGAACTCTTTTTACTCGACTTGACTCGACTAATTTACACCCTATTCCCTTCTCCTATTCTCGTTCCACCAATTGACCAACAAAAAAAAAAAAAAAGAAAGAAAAAAACTATGAACTTACCTTGGAAAAGCTCATTATAGGGGAGGTAGCAGTGTCATCAGGACAAGAAAATTGCTGTTTGCCTCTTTGTTGTTTGATTTTCTTTTCCTTCTTTGTCTTGTTTGGTTGCTTAGAAACTGAAGAACCATAACAAAAATACCCAGCTTCATCAAAGCAATCCTCTCCATCATCTTCCTGGAAATGTGGAGGCCCAGACGATGCATCCGACACCATCGACAAATCTTCATCTTCACCGTTCTCCTCCACATTTGCTCCTAATTTGTATCTACAATCTTCACTACCATCTTTCTGGAATTGATCTGCAGCAGAATATGAAGATTGATCTAAGTAGTTTGTCCAACCAGATTCACATCCACTACTGCATTCAGAAGTTGATATATTCATTCTTTAATTACACCCTCTCCCTATACAAATAATGAACTCCAAATTCCAAATGGGTTGTGGTTCTCTTTTTAAGTATAATAAGCTCAAATAAAAATGATCCAAAGAGAAGAGATAGCTAGCTGGAGAGAAGTGAATGAGAGTGATATGAACCCTTCTCTTGTTCTTGCTTCTCTATATAAAGAAGAAGAGAAAGACTAGTGTGATGAAAAATACTAAAAGAATCACACTCAAATCCTAGACTATTTTTTGTCCTTTACTCTATGCTTGCAATTGCAAACTTATTTATTTTTAATTTGACAGTTGGCTTGGTGTGTTGGAGAGAGAGAGAGAGAGAGAGAGAGAGATGAATAATTGGGTATTGGCAAGAGGTAGTGGTGACAATGGAGATTAGGGAAGGGGTTATAGTTTCATCCACATTTGTGCAATAGACAGCTGGATGACAACCATTGCACCATATCATGGGACGCTGTTTGCTGTCCTCATCTCAACAAAAAATTTGAGGCATTTCTGTAATTCAAGTGTTATTTCCTACACCAATTGCTGCCTCATTTTTATTAGGTGTGGCCCTCTCGCTTTCGTGTCAGGATTGTGTTTGTACTGTTTTATTTCGAATTTGGTAATAGAATTCACTCAATATTAACTTATTATATATGTTTAATTAATCGTATTATTTTTTTGCTTCCTTATGAACATATCAACTTGAACATGATAGGACATGACATAATTACCTGATCCTTTTTACCCGAAGACTTTGATTAAATTAGCAAAGAAATTACATAGTAGGGCATAGAAAAAATATATATATATATATTTACTAATAAATCCCATCTCATAAATAAGTATTTCAATTAGTCTCAATTTTTTTTTTATTGATCTGTTAAGTCTTATGGAGAGTGTATTTTCGTGTGGTCTTATTTCAATTTTAGTAATATTTTGGTAGACGACTATATTTGTTTATAATGTAACACTCCAATGTGATAGGTATTAATGCGACACTTCAACATGGTAGGTATGATGTGATACTCCAAAAAAATTTAAAATTCATTAGTGTACTTTTTCCAAATGTGACAGCGTGGCGAGTATAATGTGACACTCTTAAAAAATTTAAAACTTCTTAGTGTACTTTTTCTGAATGTGACAACGTGGCAGTTATGATGTGATACTCCAAAAAATTAAAAATTCTTTAGTGTACTTTTCTTAAATGTAACATGTAACACTTTAACATGACGGGTATGATGTGACACACTGTAATAACCCTCACCACTGTTTACCGACAAACTACCGAATATTGTTAAACTGAGACTGATTATGACTGATAATTGAATTGATCGAAATACTGAATTGACTGACTGAAATCTGAAACTGAATTGATTGCCTGTATCTGTTTGAATTGCATTTTATTTGTTTGACTGTTTAATTATCTGTTTAGTTTTTATGTCTAAACTGTTAATTGAAGGCCTTATTGGCGGCCGAATCCAAAATTGTTTGATGTTCCATGATCAGTAGAAATAATGTGATTTTATGGTGTATTTATCTGAAATGTGATTTAGTGTAACGATCCGGACTTTAAATTCACATCGGATTGATGTATAGTGGTGCCTGTCACCTTAAAACTTGTATGGTTGTTGGACTCTTGATATTGATGGGTTGGCAAGTGAACTTTAAATAGTATGATTGAGGACCCTTGGATAATGTTTGGAACCTTGAATGAAGCCTTAATAAGATATATAGATAAGGTTAGATAAAAAGTCCCAAATTCGAGTTTGAATTTTTGACCAACCATCACTCTTTTGGCCTTTTCTTTTTCCACACTTTGAATTTAGATGTGAGGTTAGAACCATTGGAAAGCTTATCTCTGGGGCTTCAATTTGACCACAAGAATGACCTAAAACGGAGTCCGGATGGGAGAGTTATGCCTGTTTGAAGTTTTGCAATCTGTCTTTGAGCGAGTCCGCTCGGAAAATCAGAAACTTCGAGCGGAAATTACGGACAGCGACTTTAAACACGGGTTTTGAGATCATTTCTTCCATTTTCTTTTTTCCCCTCTTCTTCCCTTTGCTTGAGTCCGAAACCCTAGCCCCAAAACCCTTGATTTCTACTTTGAACAACAATCTACCATGGTTTTTGCCTCAAGGATGGAGAGCAAGAGAGGACTAACGTTTTACCTGATTGGAATTCGGATCTGCGAAAATTCTGCTTAAAGCTTGTTCTTATGTTTGATTCTTGAGGTAAGGGTTCTATTACTCTTCAATACGTACATCTATAGATAGATTTGAAGTATTTCCATTGTATAATTGTACAAATTTCCTTATTGAAGTATATAGAAGAAATTATGAGATTTTGGGGGAAATTCGGGTTGGAGCATTGGGGGTTCAATTGATGGATTTAAGTGATGAATTATGAATCTTAGATGTTTAATCAATGAGAAAATTGGAACAAAGAGTGATGGGTTCATAAGTTTGCATTTTATTTGAAATTTCATGAAACCCTAGGTTGATTAAGGATGGTAATCAAGGATTTGGCCCAAATTGAAAATAGAATAATGAAATTGAGATATTGAATTATATGTGTTCAAGTTTAATTGGGATTTAGAAATGTTTGAAAGTTATGTTTAAAATTTGCGATTGAACCTTGTTAAATGCATTGTAAATTATGTTTTAATAAAGGGGAAATTGGGGGAAAAGAGTTGTTGATGATATGGATGATATAAATTCAGTTATGGAGTATTAAAATGGAATTTAAGAATTCCTTTTGAAATATGTTGAATTATAATTAATGATGTTGAGTTGAATCATGTTGCCTATATTGAATTGTGTTTGATGCCTTAATGTATAAGTTGTTTACATGTGCAGGACATAACCCGAGAAAGACAAGCACTCCGTTATAGCACTGTGAGTAGTGATATGTTTTATATCTAGCTAAAGATTGTCATTAGCAGCTTATGAACACATGATTTCTATGTCACTAAGTGAAAGAAGTTAATTACGAATGAACGATGGAATGAATGAAATACCTTCAAGAAGTAAAGGGTAATGGAATGTTTCATATGCGATTAATAATTGTCACTATCATTTTGTACATGGACAATATGTAATGATGTTCATGTACTGCCGTATGGAAATAAGAAAGGGGGAAGATGAAATCCTTCCATTTTGTAAGACTCGGGCCTAAGGCCGCTTAGCTTTAATGTTTGATTTTATGTTTCTACATGAATGAAGTTACTTATGTAAAGAAATAATAAAACGAAGGAAATACCATGTAAGGAAGTAATGGGTTGAATGTTATATAATTACGGTATATTTCGAGAAATGTAAAGTAACCATGAAAATGTTATGCAATTATGTCCATGTTTAAAGTATGGAAAGAATGTTATGCAAATATGTAAATGTTTCAAGTATGTTACAAGGGCCTCGAGCCAAATGTTTCAAGTATGTTACAAGGGCCTCGAGCCAAATGTTTCAAGTATGTTACAAGGGCTTCATGCCAACTTACAAGGGCATTTTTAATGCCAATTTTCAAGGGCTTCATGCCAACTTTCAAGGGCATTTTTAATGCCAATTTTCAAGGGCTTCATGCCAACTTACAAGGGCATTTTTAATGCCAACTTTCAAGGGCTTTATGCCAATTTTCAAGGGCTTCATGCCAACTTACAAGGGCATTTTTAATGCCAATTTTCAAGGGCTTCATGCCAACTTACAAGGGCATTTTTAATGCCAACTTTCAAGGGCTTTATGCCAATTTTCAAGGGCTTTATGCCAACTTTCAAGTATACAAGGGCTTAATGCCAATTCTCAAGGGCTTAATGCCAATTCTCAAGGGCTTTATGCCAACTCTCAAGGGCTTAATGCCAAATTATTCAAGGGCCTCGTGCTACAATGTACAAGGGCTTTAAGCCAAAGTAAGATGCTCAAGCTAATATGTTTCAAGATGTGTAAGTTATATGTTTTAAGACGTTCAAACTAATATGTTTCAAGATGTTTAAGTTATATGTTTGAAAATGTTCAAGCTAATATGTGTCAAGATGTTGAAGCTGATATGTTTTAAGATGTTCAAATTCATATGTTTCAAGAGGTTCGAGCTGATATGTTGTAAGATGTTCAAGTTAATCTGTTTCAAGATAGAGCCTAAGATCATCACAAGGTAACACAAACTCACTCTAACTATGTAGACTTCGCATTGTATGCTTAAGTATATGTCTTGAAGTTATTTGAAGTTTGGTAAGTATATGTTTTGAAGTTTTATAAATATGTGTTCTGAAATTTATAAGTATACATTTTGAAGCTTTGAATACCAGGTTGGAGCTTTTAATGGAATTGAAAAGTTTCGGAAATTGCATGGTCCGCTCGAGCGGAGGAATTCCCGCTCGAGCGGGAAAATTGACCTCCCAGCAATTTTATTACATTGTACAGTCCGCTCGAGCGGCCAAAGTGGCGCTCGAGCGGGGACCTATTTTCAGGAAACTTTGAAAAGTTACATCTAGTTCATATGTCTTCCCTCACTTATTTATATGGTTTAATAAGTACAGAGAAGTTACGAATCCATGTGTATTTTCAAGGATAGTTCAAGTATGGGTTCAAGTATATTTCAAACATGTTTCAAGTATGGTTCTAAGTATATACAAGTTCATGTACGTTTCAAGTCTACAAGTTTTCAAGTATCATGATGTTACAAGGTCATGTCTATTACAAGCTCAAGCATGTTATAAGTATCATATAGTTGAAGTTCAAGTATATTACAAGTCTATGCATGTTAAGATAAGATTACAAGTATAATACAAGTCTATGCATGTTAAGTATATTACAAGTTCAAGCATGAGTATTTCTATTATTACAATATTTTAAGTTAGGATTGCTTTATTCACGTATGGCTATTCACTGAGCTTGGCTCACCCTCTATATGTTGTTTCTGTAGGTACCAATCAGAAGGTCAGTCATAACCCAAGACGTCCATTCCTTTTTGTCCACCTTTAAGAGTCCAGGCACTAGGCGAGACCACTCAGCTCTGTGAAGCTTTATTAAGATGTTATCTTGTATTTTGAGTCTCATATAAGGTTAAACGTACAAGATTTAAATGTTTTTTTTTAGATGCCCAATCTTAGAGTTGGGACTGTATATGTATATCTATATGATTGAGGCTCACTGTATAATTTTGGCCTGTGACTGGTTATTATGATGTATGTGATGCATGTGATCCTGGCATATTAGAGGTAGCTCAATGGAGTTTGTTATTGCGTTTAAATTTTAATGCTTCCGTTCAGGCCCCGTATTATATGTATAACAGGTTTAGTGTCTGATTTTGAATGGGTCATGCCCAAACTTTTTGGGGCAGGTTTGGGGCGTGACATTTAGTATGATTAAAGTAGATTAAATATTGATTAATTGCACGAATTGGACCTAATTACCATATTGCCATCTAGTGGGCCTTTGTTTAATGATTTTTTTGGAGCCTCATTACACTTGAAACAAACCATTTCCTCAGCCTTATTCTCTAGCACAAACGAATTTAGAGAGAGAGAAACTAGAGGAGTTGTTTTTATCTCAATTTTGCTTGTGAATTGCTTGAAGACTTAGTGATCTTAGAGGATAATTGTAAATTGAGCTCCTACACCACTAATTCGAGACTTAGGTATGAATTTCAACCACCCATTGTTGTATTTAAGGTTGATTCTTGCAAGGTTCATGCCAAATTAGAGAGCTAAGTCATGTCTTAGTCTTAGCATGTTAAATCGAAGCTCACTCCATGCATGCATGTTGGAATTGTTAAGTTTTGAGGTCATAGTTCATGATTTCATTACATGCATGTCCATATTTTGAGAGTAGTCCATGATTTCATCTTGTTTTGAAAGGAATGAGCTCATTTGAGCAAGCATTTGAAGCTTTGATTTGATTTAATCACATGCATGTCACTTTGTAGCATGTTTGAACATTGTTAATGAAAAATGGGTTTGAAAATGAGTTTAATTGAAACACCTTTGGGCCTTGATTTCTCAAATTGACCTTTGTAACATGTTGTTCTACGAGTTTACTTATGTTTTCTAGAAAATTAGCCCAAGTGGGTCGAAATTTTAGTATTTAAACTTGATTTTGAGCTTGGGACTCAAGTTTGGAATTTTCAGATTTTGGTCGTTAGCTCGAGCGGGGGAAGTGCCGCTCGAGTGGGAAAATCGAGCTCCCAGCATCTTGCACTGTGCATCAGTTCGCTTGAGCGGAGGACTAGGTGACACGCTCGAGCGGGCGTCGAGCGTGAATTTCATCTATCCAGTACTTTTTGGTCTCGCCGGCGGAAAGTTTACGCCGGCGGGGACCTATTGCATATCCGCCGAGTGGAAACTCAAGGCTCGGCGGGACTCATTTTTACGAAAATGTTTTCTGAATACATCTTTGCATCCTCATCCCATCCTAGGCACTCTTAGGCCTAGTTTAAGACATCTTAATGAGGATATAGATGTAGAACACACCGAGGCATTTAGGGGTTAAATTATTATTATCCTTCCCAACTGTATAGCTTAGTGTGTGTTCGTTCTGTACTGTTTAGGGTTGGCATTTCAAGGAGACGCTCTAGCCTACTGTAGCCCAGAACTCTGTGAGTAACAACTGTGTAAAGATATGTTCAAAATGGTTATCTTCTTAATACTGAACTGTATTGTTTTCTAAACTGATATTGTTAACTGAATGAATGTATGTCCTATATTCTGAACTGTATTGTGGCATCCTTAGCAATTCATTCTTGGTATCCTTTATTCTGAGATCTCTGTCGGTTCTCTCATTGGAACTACTATTGTTTATTGATTGATGGCCATCATTTATTGTTCGGTCTTTTAAGACCTACTGTTTATTGTTATGCTAATGGATGTATCACATATGACTGTTTACTGTATTGAACAACTGACATACTGATTGAAATGAACTGTTTTCATTACTACAAGGACATTCATTCTAAACTCCTTTACGCATTATGTTATTCACTGGGCTTTAGCTTACTGCTCATATATATATGTAGGTGTACAGGCACCGGACTAATGCTAGAAGCGTCGGGGTAAACTCCAGTTTTGTCAAGCTAACCATTGTGCCTCACCGCGAGGTTCCGAGCCGGCCAAGCTATGGCTTAGGGGTGTTTTATTTTTCCTCCGTCTGTCTCTGGAATTACTTGTAATAATTGTATAGACCGTACTGTACTGTTTAGTAGGGATTAAGTCCATGTTTTGAATAATTGTATATATGTACATATTGTTTTGTCACCGATTGCGTATATGTATGAAAAAAAATCTTTTTGCATACAGACTGTCACAGCTCATTGGACATTGTTTATTTACTGTATTGGCTTTCCGCCATGCCCCTATACTCTGTTATACTGTATTACTGTTAAGCAGGCCTTCGGTAATCTCGGATTACTGGCCGGTTACGGTGCTAAACCCATAGGGGTGGGTTTGGGTCGTGACACACACTTCAAAAAAATAAAAACTCATTAATTTACTTTTCCCAAATGTGACAACGTAACAGATATAATGTGACAACTAAAAAAATCCATAATATACTCTTTTCAAATGTGATAACGTGGCGGGTATGGTGTGACACTCTAAAAAAATAAAAATTTCTTAGTGTATTTTTTTTAAATGTAACATGTGACACTCCAACGTGACAGGTATAATGTGACACTCCAAAAACCCTAAAAACTATAATGTGATATTCTAAAAAAACTAAAAGCTCCTTAGTGTAATTTTCTCAAATATGACAACGTGGTAGATATAATGCGGCACTCTAAAAAAACAAATAACCCCTTAGTGCATTTTTCTTAAATGTAACATGTGATATTCCAACGTGGCGGGTATGATGTGATACTCTAAAAAAATTAAAAACTCGTTATTGTATTTTTTTTCAAATGTAACACTAATGTGACGAGGATGATTTAATACTAAAAAACTCCTTAGTGTTTTTTTTTTTTTTTTTTTTAAATGTGACATTTCAATGTAGCGGACAAATGTTATTACACATTCAAAAGGATTAAATAAATCACAAAAAAAGAAAAGAAAAGGGGACTATATAGATCATAAGTTCAAAATATGAGACTCATTGATCAATTTTTCTAGAAAAAATAGAAATAAATGAAAAATTTGTGCATTTCATTTTATATATATTAAGAGGACATAACATCATTCGATAGAGTTAGATTAGTATTTATATAACAATTAGAGTAAATACGTGCCATGTTAAATTTGTGTTAAGTGAGTTTGACACCTAACCAAATTTATTTATTTTTCATGTTATTGAGTTGGTTTACTTTTTTTTAGATCGTATTGATAACTAACCAATTTAATCAATTAGTTTCGTTTCCTGTTCCATATTTATTGCACTAGCTATTGAGGAATAGAGTTGATCAACCATCTTAGAGTTACACCCAATTTTTTTTTTTTTTGTTTTTTGCTTTTGTGTTTGTGTGTGTGTGTGTGTGGCGGGCTAGCCATTTGCATGAGAAAAATTATCCCATGAAAAATTGAAGACACTATTCCGATATGCAATAAAGAATTCAAATGGCACGTAGATGGTCAAGTTTGCTAGGATAAAAGTAAATTGCATTTGGTATATGAAAACCAGCATGAGATAACTAATCTTGAGAAGCCCGTTATCCCATGTGAGATTATTTTTTCCTAGAGCGATGGACAATTTATCTCTGTGTTATTATTAGTTCTCACCTTTTTATTTTTGGTGTATGAACCTCTTTCATTTTCTGGTTTTCAATTTTGTCTCAATATAAAATTCTAGTTTTACCTTCTCTCTAACCTTCCTAACCCTATCCTTAATCCTAACGTCACCTCCACCACCACTACCTCTGCCCGACACTTGCTCCTCTCCATCTCCACTCTAACAACTTTCCCCACAGTCACAAGTCCCTTCCCAGCCCAACTTTTCTACCTTCGTCCCTCCCTCAGTCTCCTACAACACTCTTTAGCCAATGCTATCGAACTCCATTCCCTGACTTTACTGATTCTCTTTTATACACACACACACACACACACACACACATACACATACACATACACGCAGAGTCAATCATTTACCCTCTCTTTCTTCCCATATAGTGGTCATCATGACGGTGGAGGACAAAAGTGGTTGGGATCGTAGGAGGTGGGCTGTCGTGAGGATAGGGCAACAAGTGATGGAAGAAAGGGGTTGTTGGTAGGGATGAAGGGGTTGACAAAGGTTATAAGGGGAGGTGGAGGTAGGACTCCGATAGGGAATGGGGTTGTCAATGGGGGCGAGGGGTTGTAGTGGGAAGGGATGTCGCCGGATAGAGCAGTTGAAAGTGAAGGTAAGGCTAGGGTTAGGGTTTAGGGAATGACGCTACGATTGAGGTCCTGTTTGGGGTCTTGGCTTTTTGGCTAAAATAGCCAAAAAGCTAAAACACTCCATCACATCACTCTCTATTTTTCTATACGTCTTTTTATAAAAAATCAAAAAGTCAATTAAAATTGCTACTTACCAAACACCCTTTTAGAATTAGGTGGAAGTTCATACTTAAAAGAAACTATGAAATTTGGATTGGAAGGGTCCAGAAAATGTAGGTGTCCAAAGAAATTTGGAGAGGGTAAATGATAAACCAACTAACATAGGTGGCACCTCAATACACCTCACCACCAACTACCCAAGAACATTGAGGTGATTAAGAGTTAGTTAGAATCTCTGTAAGTGGTAGGACATAGAGAATAGATATATTGAGTTTGTTGTAACAACTTCATATTTGTATATATATAAGCATTACTCATCATCATAATTAATAAGAATTGTTTTCAGTCTTTATACAAGGTATTAGAGCTTAAAAGCTCACACGAGCACTGATCCTTGATTGTTATGGCTTCCTCAGGAGCCATGGCTTTTGCAATCGCCATAGCTTTTTCTTCTTTATCTTCTTTCACCATTTCCTCAAATTTGACCTTGCTTATCTTAAATTTATCTTCATTTGTGGCTGTTAAACTTGATACTTCAATTTTTTGATTTGGAAGAGTCAATTTCATAACATTTTATGCCCCACAAAGCTTCTAGGTTATGTAGTTGGATCTACAACTTATCCTCTGGGCAATATCAAGGATGCAAGAGGTTTTGATGCTTCTAATTCAGATCGAGTACAATAGGGAGTTATTGATGCACATTTGCTTAGTTATTTCACAGCATGTCTTCTTCGGTGTACTCCATTGTTCTTCAATATTAGCATTGTTCTAAGGTATGAAATGCTTTAATCAAACGATTTACCATACTTTCACGGTTACACATACATCAGCTAAAGAATAAATTGAACAATGTGATCAAGAAAGCTGAATCTATGGAAGAATATTTGACTAAGATCAAGGATTTAGCAAATTAATTGGCTCTTGCATCAACTGTAATTGAAGACGAAGATCTTCTGTTAATCACACTCAATGGCCTACTTGATGACTATCTTTCAAAACAACAATTAGGGCTTGATTAGAGACTATTTTGATGGAGGAACTATGTTCACTTGTTTGTGTTGAATCAATTCATGTTGAGTCAAAGAATTAGAAATCTACTTTGATTGATCATTCTAATGTTATTTCTCTCCTAGAAGGGGTTTGAATTTCAATAATTCAAATCCCTAATGAATACTCTAGAGGTCAATCACATAATAATAGAGGGAGATACTCTTCGCGAGGTGGACGAGAAGGTAGATTTTCGAATAAATTTTGAAGGAATGGCAGATTTTCATCAAGGTGAAGAGGTTGCACTGGTCTCGTTTGTCAAATTTGTGGTATCTTTGGACATACTACTTTCGATTGTTGGCATATGATAGATTCATCTTTCTTCTCAAAATTTGAAGGCTTTTATTGCTATTACTTCTTTTCATAGCAATCCTGTTTCTCAATCATCCTCACTTCCTTGGTATCTTGATTCCGCAGCTATTGATCATATTACCAATGATTTACAAAATCTAAGTATGTATCTGTCTTATCACAATCTGTTCCCATTCATCATACTAGTGAGGGAATTTTGCCTACTCCACACTTTTCTTTTCGACTTAATAAAGTTTTGTACTCTCCTATATCTTCTAATCTGCTTTCAGTGCAGCAATTAGCTAAGGATAATAAATGTATTATTACTTTTGATGCTTCTCACTTTGTGATTTAGGACAAGTCCTCGAAGAACATTCTTCACTAGGGTACTAATACTAATGGGCTATATCATTTTCATCCACCTATTACTGCTATTTCTTCACAAGCATCTTCACTATATCCTATACCTTATGCTTATTTTCATGCTACATCCAATAAATCTATTTCTACAGTTGTGTGGCATTATAGAGTAGGCCACCCTTGTAATAACCTGACCCTCGTATACGATTTTGATATATTTTCAGCCCCTATTCGGTGCTTTCAAATGCTTATTGTGAAATTCTATGAGAAATTAAGGTTTCTTAAGTGAATCCTATGATTATGGATGCATATCTGTTTAATAAGAAAAATATCTGTCACAATTGGAATGTTTGAATAGGAAATTGAGAGCCTTAGAGGCTTAATAATATGAAATGGACTGTATATATGAGATCAGCATAATTTTTAAGTAATAATAAGCAGTTTTGTAGAAATTTGATTTGGGATGATTAAACTGTTTAAATTTTGTTTTATTCACTTTATATATATAGCTATGTCCTTTTAAATGGTTGACTTAGAGCTCTACAAAAATATCCTGAGAGAGAGAGAAAAGAGAAAAAATTGAGAGGAGGAGTTCTTCAAGCTAGGAATTTGGGGGAAATCTAGAAGATTGTAGGGTTTAGAGCTCCAGGTATGTAAATTTTATTTGAATTAATTGATAATCATGCAAGTTAGGGTGTGTGTTGGTTAAATTGAAAGATGTGTTATCATAGAATTGATTTGGGGTTAAGTTAGGTTATAGGGAGTAGGAGTTTATTCTATCTTTTATCATTCTATTCCTTACCTTCACATATTTGAACTCATCTTTGGCTTTGAAGGATTGTGTATATATTTGGTAATTATATATGTGGTAATTATATAGAAGGGATTCAAAGTGTCCAACTTGTGTTTATGATTGTGAGGAATTGAAGAATCAATTCATGTTGAAATTGTTACATGCTTGAAGTGTCTTTGTACATAAATTTTGAACCATGTTACATCAATTAAGAGGCCTATTTCAAGCCTTAGAAAAGCTTACCAAAAGATGGGTTTTATAGGAATTTCGGACTGCAAGATTGAGCAAATCGCCGCACGTGCGGGAGTCATGGCCACACGTGCGAGAAATGAGGGATTTTGGCACTTTGGATATTGTCTAAAAAGCACGCAGTGGCATCACCGCCGCGACGCGGAGTCTTCTTCAGCGTACGCATGGGCTCATACTGCACGCACGCTTTATGCCGAGAAAAAACGATTTGCTCCGTTTTGCGTGCTTGACCCTTGGATATTTTTAGAATTTGTATTTTATGCCTACTAATGTTGTAAATTTTATTTGAAGTGAAATGACTCAGGAAATAACTCAACAAAGAAAAATGAACTAATTTGCAAGTTATGAATGTGTGCAGGACGTACTCCGGAAGGAACTAGCACGTCGTCACAACACTGTGAGTAGTAGTACTGTCATAGTACGTTTTACTTACAGCTAATGACTATCATTAGCATTCTGTTCTCGCATGTCAATTATGTAACTTATATGAATGATTCAAAGAATGTGAATGAATGATGGAAAGAATGTGGATACGTTCATATGACTCTGAAATTCTGTAAGACTCTAAAACTAGTCTACTCTGATGACATCTGGGCCTATGACCAATCTGTATTTTCTGGTATGAAACAAAGTGCTACACGGAACTAAGTGCTACAATGTGAGTCACCTCTAGAATCCATGCGAGGCACCTCTTGAGTTCATACATCCATGAAAAGGGGTTAATGCCAATCTGTTTAAGCGCTTAATGCCAATATTGTGATACCCCTGTTCTGTATTGTGCCCAATTGGTCCTTAATTTGTTTATGGTTATGTGTTAGCATGATTTTGTGTGCCATATGTGATTTTGAATTCATATCTGTTCGCCGTAGGAATATCTGTTTGAATAGCCACTTCGGGAATTAAATTGAGGGCCTTATCGGCCATAGAACCCGAAATTGATTACGCCATCGTGGTTGGCATAATTTTTAGAGCCTACGGTGAAATTTAATTAAAAATTGATTCGGGCTAGATTAAATCGATTAAACTAATGGATTAAGTGCTCCTTTATTTATTATTTTTAAATATGGTTTAGTGGAGCCATACAAGGGTCATATACACCCTCATTTGTTCCTTGTGACTTCAAAATCTGAGAAAAATACATTGAGAGGGTGTGAAGGCCGGCTATAGAGAGAGAAAGGAAGAGACTTGGGCAAAATTTTGGCTCTAGCTTGGGAAATTGAAGATCTAACTCAAGAATTGACTAGAGTTTGGGAGATTAAAGCTCCTAGGTAAGTAACCAACCCCTAACTCATGAATTTGAGTTGTGATTTCATGAATTGAAGATGAATTTATAATCTAGAACATGAAAGGAGTTGGTTTTGATGAATTTAAAGACTATGTATGCATGCATGTAGGTATTGTTTTGAAATTTCATATTTGAGCTTGGATTACTTGACTCATGTTGTAATTTTGATTGAAATCCATGTATTTGACCATCTTTTCATTATATGAGATGAGAATAAAGGCTATATGTCACATGCATGTGTAATCCATGGAAGTAGAAGCTTTGAATGCATGAAATAGTTACATTGGTAATGAGTTGGTGGAAAATGGGCCATGCATGTAGATAAATTATGAAATTGAGCTTCCTAATGTTGTAATCTTGCATTGGTATCATGTTAGCATGATTAAATTTGAGATTTGGGCCATTGCATGCAAGTAGTGTGGCTGAGAATTCGAATTGAAGCTCAAGAACATCATCTGGAATTTCCATTTCGACTCCGCCGAAGGAAGTGCCGCCGAGCGAGAAATCGAGCTCCCAAAGATTTTCCAGAGACATGATTCCCGCCGAGCGGAGCTATGTAGAAGAAGTCCGCCGAGCGAAGGGGTTCACGCCGAAAGGGATTTGAGGCAACCAGTATTTCTGCAGACTTGTGGTCCGCTGAAGGGGAATCCCACGCTCGAGCGGGGACCCTATTTTCTGAAATTCTATTTTTGCATTCTGTGCTTCGTTTTCCGTTCTCTTTCACTTGCAAGCACTCTTAGGCATATGTTAAACATTGTGAATGATTGAATTGTTAATGACCCTCTTATGTTCATGGCATGTGTAGGGTCGAGTTCCAGGGCGAACCAATCAACCGATCACTGTGAGTAATATCGATATTTGAATGCTTTTGAATGTCCAAATGTTTACTTTCTTTAGAGCTTTATGAATTGCTAATTGCGATCGTGGACGTAAGTCTGATATGAATAAATAAGTGGACCCAAGGTCGTTTTGATAAGCATAAATGGACTCAAGGTCGTTTTGATAAGCATAAATGGACCGAAGGTCGTTTTGATAAGCATGAATGGACCAAAGGTCGTTTTGATGAACATGAATGGACCAAAGGTCGTTTTGATACGAATGTATGGGCCAAAGGCCGCTCGACATGAACGAGGGCCAGGTGCCGCTTTTGATAGAAAAGAATGGGCCAAAGGCCGCTCGACATGAACGAGTGGGCCACAGCCGCTTTTGATAGAAAAGAATGGGCCAAAGGCCGTCGACACGTAATGAGTGGGCCACAGTGTCGCTTTTGACATAAATGAATGGGCGAAGGCCGCTTTTGATAGAAATGAATAGAAGGCCGCTTTTGACATAAACGAATGGGTCAAGGCCGCTTTTGACATAAAACGAATGGGTCAAGGCCGCTTTTGACATAAATGATCGTCAAGGCCGCTTTTGAAATGAATGGAAATCTAAATGGGCCAAGGGCCGTATTTGGAACTACAAATACCTAACTTGAAACTTCAGATAGTTATATGTACCGTTAAAATTATGAATTTGGGCCCAAGGTCGCTTGGAAGACGTTGTTCTACGCCTTGTCGTATAAGTTCTATAGTTGATATTATTCACCGGCTATCGCTCATACTCATTCATGTCTTTGTAGGTGAGCCAAGAGAGGTCCGCACTCGAAATGAAGCCCGTGTAGAACAACCCAGATTTTGGAGAGTCACCGTGTCTCACGCATGAGACCCGTCGTTGCCATTTTGCTATGTATTTATACCTTGTTTTTGTTGGCAAGGGTTTGTGTACATTTGTATGTAGTCCGTGGTGGGTTGGCTCGCTTAGATGATCCTGTAAAGAAGTTTATGTTAATATACTTTCGATGTGGGTTATTAACGCATATGAGTTTGGTCTGCTTGACGTGCATATAAGCACCGCCTATGGACAAAGTTTTTAAATTTTTACTCGCTTGGCCCCTTACTCGATGAGTTATGTACGATGGTACAGAGGCCGTAAGTAATCCTGTGATTATCGGCGGTTATGTCCTTAACCCTTAGGGGCGGTTCGCCATGACAGAGTGGTATCAGAGCACGAGTTAATAACTCACACACTTGTCCAAAAGAGCAATAGGCGTCTAGATAAGATCTAGGATGCATTCATGTGATAGATATGAAATTGGAAGCATTGGCAGTATACTTAAATGCTTTGATATGAACTTTGAAGACATCGTGAACATGCTTAATTATTTTGATTTGTGTAATTGTGTGCTATAAGTTACGACCTACTTGCATTGAAAATTATCCGATATGTATGTTCCTGCAATGCATACTTGTGTATATCTGTATGAAATATAATGCAAGCTTAATCGATGGTGAGAACAAGAAGTGATGAGCTAGAGGAGTCTTCATCGCCAGATGGATGAGAATGGAAAGATTGATCCAAGAAATGGCAGAGACACCGAGGCAAAGAACAGAGTGGCAACAACAAGGGCAACAACAAGGGCAAAGAACCACCCCGCCACCTCCACTCAACCACAGGCACCACCCGCGTCTCGATAATCGAACGATGACCGAATTATAGCTCTCACCAAGGAATTCAAGAAAATGAAACCACTACAGCCCACCTGGGATTGATCCGCTGAAGGTCAAGCATGGGTCCTCGGATTGAGAAATTATTTGAAGTATTCCCCTGTTCAGAGACTCAGAAAGTGCTTCTAGCCACTTTTATGCTAGAAGACGAAGCGAGGAGATGGTGGATGTTGATGCGAGAAAACAATAAGGATGTTGACTGGGCAAAGTTTCTGGAAATCTTTTATGATAAGTACTTTCCGCAGTGTGTCCGGGATAGGAAAGTGGCGAGTTCATGGAACTTAAGCAAAATGGCATGACAAAGGGTCGAGTATGAGGCCAAGTTCATCGAGTTGGCCAGTTTGCACCACATGTAATCATAGACTACAAGAAAGCAAGACATTTCGAAGGTGGACTCCGCAGTGACATCCTAGAGAGGGTGAATGTCCTAAAGCTGGAAACCTATATTGGGGTGCTTGACAGGGCCATCATATCCGAGGCTAATATAGCTAGACAAGCTAAACCAACGCCGAATGGAAGGGTAACAAAAGGCAAGGCTTTTTCAAGAAGAAATTTCGAAAAAAGCAAAACACGGTTCCTCCACTACTTCAAATTCTTCCCGAGACACGCCCCATGTGCAATATTCAGAGTAAAAAGGCACCGTGGGGTTTGTTACTGGCATCGAGGTAAGCTTTCAAGTGTGGGAAACAAGGGCATATAGCCCGAGAGTGTAATCAAAATGGTGGAAAGAATGCACTAGTTCCATCGATCGATCCCGGCCGGAAATCTTGGAGAACCGCTATCACCGATACAAAGGAGACAGGAGAGTTTTTGGCGCTTGTTCCGGCGATACACGGAATGCCAATGCCGTTGTCTCGTGTACTATTTCAATATGTAATCGATGCCTTTGTATTAATTGATTCGATCAACACACTCTTTTGTGACATATGCATTTGCACCTAGACTGAAAAGACCCCTAGAATTATTGCCATATTTGTTATGTGTGTCTGCTCCATCGGGGGAATCTGTGTTATGTGACTATGTATATCGGTTTTGTGACCGTGATATTGAGGATGCTACCCTATATGTAGATTTGTTGCCCTTAAACTTTAGACACTTCGATGTAATTTTGGGCATGGATTGGTTGACCAATTATTGTGCCACTATAGATTGTGTGACGAAGAGGGTTGTGTTTAAACCACCAGAACAGAAAGAGATTGTGTTTGTGGGAAATGGGGTAGTGCCTCCACCATACTTGATATCTGCAATGAAAGCATGTAAATTGATCAGGAAGGGGTGCCAGGGTTATTTGTGTTATGTATTGACTGAACAATCTGTGGATGTTGAATTGAACGATATTCCCATTGTGAGAGAATTCCCAGATGTGTTTCCAAATGAATTACCAGGGGAATTGGTAGACAGGGAGATAGAATTTACTATTGAGACTGTGCCAGGCACCCAGCCAATTTCTAAGACTCCCTACAGAATGGCTACTGCTGAAATGAAGGAATTGAAAGAACAGTTGCAAGACTTGCTTGATAAGGGGTTTATCCGACCTAGTACTTCGCCTTGGGGGGCGCCAGTGTTATTTGTGAAAAAGAAGGATGGTACCTTGCGCCTGTGCATCGACTATCGGGAATTGAATAAGGTAACGGTAAAGAACAAATACCCCCTTCCCCGTATTGATGATTTATTTGACCAGTTGCAGGGATCACAGGTGTTTTCTAAGATTGATTTGAGATCCGGGTATCATCAGCTGAAGGTTAAGGCAGAGGATGTGGAGAAAACAGCGTTCAGAACGAGGTATGGTCATTTTGAGTTTCTTGTTATGCCGTTTGGAGTGACTAATGCCCCGGCAGCATTTATGGACTTGATGAATAGAATTTTTAAAACCTACCTTGATGAGTTTGTTGTAGTCTTCATTGATGATATTTTGATATACTCTAAAGATAGACTTGAGCATGAACATCACTTGAGGACTGTTTTACAAATACTTCGGGAAAGAAAATTGTTTGCTAAACTAAAGAAATGCGAAGTTTTGGTTGGATGAGGTTGTTTTCTTAGGCCATGTGATTAACATGGAAGGAATTTCAGTGGACCCACAGAAAATAGAGGCAATTGTGAATTGGCCTACACCAACTAATGTGACAGAGGTTCGTAGCTTCATGGGCTTAGCTGGGTACTATAGGAGGTTTGTGAAGGACTTTCGAAACTAGTCAGGCCTCTTACCCAACCGACACGTAAAGGGCAACTGCTTGAATGGAATGATGAAAGGGAACTTGCTTTTCGAGAACCGAAACCCGATTGACCACCGCACCAATTTTGACACTACCTTCAAGTACGGAAAATTTTGTAATTTTCAGTGACGCATCTTATAAGGGTTTGGGTTGTGTGTTAATGCAGAACGGAAAGGTTATTGCTTACGCCTCTCGACAGTTGAGGCCACATGAGAAGAACTATCCGACGCACGACCTAGAATTAGCCGCAGTTGTTTTCGCCTTGAAAATCTGGCGGCATTATTTGTATGGGGCAAAATGCGAAGTCTACACGGATCATAAGAGCCTAAAATACTTCTTCACGCAGAAAGAGCTGAATATGCGTCAGAGAAGATGGCTGGAATTGATAAAAGACTACGATCTAGAAATTCAGTATCACCCCGGGAAAGCTAACATAGTCGCTGATGCCTTGAGCCGAAAATCAATAGGAAGTATGGCTTGTTTGCTTACTGAACAAAGGGAGATTTTGCAAGACTTTGAAAAGTCCGAAATTGAAGTGGTGGTATGTGAACAGGGCGGATTGATAGCCGCCATTACAGCCGAATCGGCGATCATTGATGAAATCAAGCAGAAACAGAAAGAGGATGAGTTCCTTGGAAAAGTAATTGACGAATTTGAGGCGAGCCCAAAAGCGGAATTCAGCATTGAGAATGAACTGTTGAAATTCCAAAACAGAATGTGTGTCCCCGATAACCCGGAACTAAAGAAGAGAGTTTTAGATGAAGCCCACAGATCTGTATTTGCTATGCACCCAGGTAACAATAAAATGTACCGGGATTTGAAACAAACCTACTGGTGGCCTAAAATGAAGAAAGAGATTGCAGAATATGTGTCTAAGTGCCTTCAGTGTCAGCAGGTTAAGGCTGAACATCAGAAACCAGGCGGTCTACTTCAACCTCTCCCTATTCCTGAATGGAAGTGGGAATACGTGACTATGGACTTCGTTGTTGGCCTACCTCGGACTTCTCGAGGTATGGATTCTGTTTGGGTTATAGTTGATAGATTGACTAAATCTGCACATTTTCTGCCTGTCAAAACTACATTTACTGCTTATAGATTGGCTACTATTTATGTTGATGAGATTGTCCGTTTACACGGGGTTCCAGTATCTATTGTGTCGGATAGAGATCCGAAATTTGTATCTAGGTTGTGGAAGAGTTTGCAGGAAGCTATGGGAACAGAACTAAGGTTCAGTACTGCATTCCACCCACAGACAGATGGGCAGTCAGAAAGAACGATACAAACTTTGGAAGATATGCTTCGCATGTGTGCCTTGGATTTTCAGGGGAGTTGGGAAGATTACTTGCCGCTTGCAGAATTTGCCTATAATAACAGCTTCCACTCCAGCATCGGTATGGCACCATACGAGGCTTTGTATGGTAGGAGGTGTAGATCACCTATTTGTTGGACAGAGGTCGGGGATAGAGCTTTGCTTGGGCCAGAGATTGTGCAAGACACTTCTGAGAAAATCAAGATTATTCGCCAAAGGCTAAAGACAGCTCAGGACCGACAAAAGAATTATGCAGACGTTCGGAGAAGACCTCTTGAATATGAGGTTGGTGACCATGTGTTCATCCGTGTTTCTCCGATGAAAGGCCAAATCAGATTTGGGAAAAAGGGCAAGCTGTCGCCCCGTTACATCGGGCCGTTTCAGATTTTGGAGAAGCTTGGTCCGGTTGCTTATAGAGTTGCTTTGCCACCGGGATTTGAACAAATCCACAATGTATTTCATGTGTCGATGTTGAGGGGCTACCTCCGAGACCCGTTTCATGTGATTGATTATCACCGGGTTGCTATTGATGAAAATATGGAATATGCTGAATGGCCAGAGAGAATTGTGGACCGACAAGTGAAAGAATTGAGAAATAAGTTCATCCCAATGGTGAAAGTGGAATGGAAGGAACACTACGGGACGGATGCTACGTGGGAAAAAGAGGAAGAAATGCGACTACGCCACCCACATTTGTTTCCCGACGAAGGTAACTTAAGTTTGGAGGACCAAACTTCCTAAAGGGGGGGAGACTGTGATACCCCTGTTCTGTATTGTGCCCAATTGGTCCTTAATTTGTTTATGGTTATGTGTTAGCATGATTTTGTGTGCCATATGTGATTTTGAATTCATATCTGTTCGCCGTAGGAATATCTGTTTGAATAGCCACTTCGGGAATTAAATTGAGGGCCTTATCGGCCATAGAACCCGAAATTGATTACGCCATCGTGGTTGGCATAATTTTTAGAGCCTACGGTGAAATTTAATTAAAAATTGATTCGGGCTAGATTAAATCGATTAAACTAATGGATTAAGTGCTCCTTTATTTATTATTTTTAAATATGGTTTAGTGGAGCCATACAAGGGTCATATACACCCTCATTTGTTCCTTGTGACTTCAAAATCTGAGAAAAATACATTGAGAGGGTGTGAAGGCCGGCTATAGAGAGAGAAAGGAAGAGACTTGGGCAAAATTTTGGCTCTAGCTTGGGAAATTGAAGATCTAACTCAAGAATTGACTAGAGTTTGGGAGATTAAAGCTCCTAGGTAAGTAACCAACCCCTAACTCATGAATTTGAGTTGTGATTTCATGAATTGAAGATGAATTTATAATCTAGAACATGAAAGGAGTTGGTTTTGATGAATTTAAAGACTATGTATGCATGCATGTAGGTATTGTTTTGAAATTTCATATTTGAGCTTGGATTACTTGACTCATGTTGTAATTTTGATTGAAATCCATGTATTTGACCATCTCTTCATTATATGAGATGAGAATAAAGGCTATATGTCACATGCATGTGTAATCCATGGAAGTAGAAGCTTTGAATGCATGAAATAGTTACATTGGTAATGAGTTGGTGGAAAATGGGCCATGCATGTAGATAAATTATGAAATTGAGCTTCCTAATGTTGTAATCTTGCATTGGTATCATGTTAGCATGATTAAATTTGAGATTTGGGCCATTGCATGCAAGTAGTGTGGCTGGGAATTCGAATTGAAGCTCAAGAACATCATCTGGGATTTCCAGAATTTCGGCTCCCGCTGGAGGGGGGGAAGTGCCGCTCGAGCGGAGAAATCGAGCTCCCAGTATTTTTTTCTGCAGACATGATTCCAGCTCGAGCGGGGAGCTATGTAGGCAGAAAGTCCGCTCGAGCGAAGGGGTTCACGCTCGAGCGGGGATTTGAGGCAACCAAGATTTCAGACTTGTGGTCCGCTGAAGGGAATCCCACGCCGAAGGGGACCCTATTTTCAAATTCTATTTTTGCATTCTCAGGCTTTTTCCGTTCTCTTTTACTTGCAAGCACTCTTAGGCATATGTTAAACATTGTGAATGATTTAAAGAGATAAGGAAGAAGCCTAAAGAGAAAAATGAGAATTTTGAACGGATTGAATTGTTAATGACCCTCTTATGTTCATGGCATGTGTAGGGTCGAGTTCCGTATAACCAATCAACCGATCACCGTGAGTAATATCGATATTTGAATGCTTTTGAATGTCCAAATGTTTACTTTCTTTAGAGCTTTATGAATTGCTAATTGCGATCGTGACGAAGTCCGATATGAATAAATAAGTGGACCCAAGGTCGCTTTTGATAAGCATAAATGGACTCAAGGTCGCTTTTGATAAGCATAAATGGACGAAGGTCGTTTTGATAAGCATAAATGGACCGAAGGTCGTTTTGATGAACATGAATGGACCAAAGGTCGTTTTGATCTGAATGTATGGGCCAAAGGCCGTTCGACATGAACGAGTGGGCCGAGCGTTTTGATAGAAAAGAATGGGCCAAAGGCCGTTCTGACATGAACGAGTGGGCCACAGGCCGTTTTGATAGAAAAGAATGGCCCAAAGGCCGATCTGATACGAATGAGTGGGGCACAGGTCGTTTTGACATAAATGAATGGGCGAAGGCGTTTGATAGAAATGAATGGGCGAAGGCGTTTGATATGGACATAAACGAATGGGCGAAGGCGTTTTGACATAAATGATCGGGCGAAGGCGTTTTTGAAATGAATGGAAATCTAAATGGGCCAAGGGCGAATATTTGGAACTACATCCTTAACTTGAAACCGTATAGTTATATGTACTGTTAAAATTATGAATTTGGGCCCAAGGCCGTTTGGAAGACGTTGTTCTCGCCTTGTCGTATAAGTTCTATAGTTGATATTATTCACTGGGCTATCGCTCATACTCATTCATGTCTTTGTAGGTGAGCCAAGAGAGGTCCAGACCCAGCCTCAGTGAAGCCTGTGTAGAACAACCCAGATTTTGGAGAGTCAGCCCTCGTGTCTCACGTGCGAGACCCGTCGTTGCCATTTTGCTATGTATTTATACCTTGTTTTTGTTGGCAAGGGTTTGTGTACATTTGTATGTAGTCTGTGGTGGGTTGGCTCCGTTTAGATGATCCTGTTGTAAAGAAGTTTATGTAATATACTTTCGATGTGGGTTATTAACGCATATGAGTTTGGTCTGTTTGACGTGCATATAAGCACCGCTCTATGGACAAAGTTTTTAAATTTTTACTTCCGTTTGGCCCCTTACTCTGATGAGTTATGTCTGATTTGTACAGAGGCCGTAAGTAATCCCAGGATTACTGGCCGGTTATGTCCTTAACCCTTAGGGGCGGGTTCGGGCCATGACAAATATGTTCAAGGGCTTAAAGCCATTATGTTTACAAGCTAGGCCTAAGGCCGTTCTGAAATTAGTACAGAATCAGATTAACTACATGATCTCCGCATTTACATATGCATTGATTTGTATTATAATTTAAGCGAGCATTAACTTGTTTAAGTGCTATTATTCACTGAGCCTGGCTCACTCCGTGTTATGTCTGCTTCTGTAGGTAACCAACCAGGAGGTCAGTCCTAACCCATGAAGCCTGTGCTTTTTTGTCAACCTCTGTGTGTCAAGGTCCTAGATGAAGCCACTCATATTTTGTGAAGTTTTGTTAAGATGTTGGCTCGTACTTTAATTTTCTATCTAAGGTTGAATGTACATAACTTCCTTAACTCCAATGTTTTTGTTATACGCCCAATTATAGGGCTGGATCTGTATATGGGTGTATGTATATAACCGACGCTCAGGTGCATGGTTCTGTATATTATTTACCTATTTTGATGTTGTGATCCTGGCATAGTAGTGGTAGCTCAATGGAGATTGTTTTCTATTATTTCATGGTATTTAATGCTTCCGCTTAGGCCCCATATATTATGTAAATCAGGTTAAGCGTCCGTTTCTGAATAGGTCATGCCCAAACTTCTAGGGGCGAGTTTGGGGCTTGACAACCCTTCTTCTAAGAAGTTTAGTAATCAAAAGAAGAATATTTCTTGTATTTTTCCTAAGCATGATACATTTGATTCTTGTACTAATTGTTGTGTATCAAAAAGCCGTTGATTACCTTTTCATTTGTCAAATTCAACTGTTAATCAACCATTTTCATTGATACACAGTGATGTTTGGGGTCCATTTAATAAATCTAATTTGGTTTCAAGTATTATGTGCTTTTTGTGGATGATTTTAGCAAGTTTACTTGGTTATATCCCTTTGCTTACAAGAGTGATGTTTTCTCAAAGTTCATAAAGTTTAAAGCTTATCTTGAGACCCAATTTTCTACTTCTCTTCAAGTTCTTAGGACATATGGTGCTACTGAATATTTTACTAAAAAAATGCAGCATTTCTGTCTTCTCATGGCATCATTCATCAACATTCTTGTCCCTATATATCTTCTCAAAATGGCATTTGCGGAAATAAAGCATAGACATATCATTGAAACTGCTATAGCTTTGATTCATCATGCTTCTCTTCTTCTTTATCTTTGGTTTGATGCAGTTGGTATTGCTACTTTTATTTATTTATTAGTAGAATGCCTTCATCTATTCTTTCTCATAAATCTCATTTTGAGATTCTTTTTCATTCTATTCTTAATTTTTCATTCCTAGAGTTTTTGGGTGCCAATGCTTTCCATGGCTTAGACTCCGTGTTTCCTCTAAACTTTAACCTAGGTCTCTTTCTTGTGTGTTTCTAGGTTATCATCCCTTGGCTAAGTGATACAAATGTCTTGATCCCATCACTAGGAAAGTGTATTTGTCTAGACATGTTGTTTTTAATGAGTTTGTATTTTATTTTTCAGCTCCCATCTTTCTTTCTTTCTTTATTTTTTTTAAAAACTTTTATTTATTTAATTTTGTTATTTTTATTTATTTATTTATTTATTTTGCCTCTTCTTTGTCTTCTATACACTCTTTCTTTTGGTATTCTCCTATAGCCAGGCCTACTTCGACGTTGAATCATCTTCTAGTTGCTCGTCTTTCTATTGCAGTTGCCTCTACTTCTATTACAGGTTCTCATTTTACTATATTACTTATTCCTACAGTTTCATAGCTAGCTGTAGTTCCATCACAGGTACCACTATTTCCTTTTTCAGCTCAATAGCGCACTCAACCTATTGCTCAGCCTATTATAACATCACAACCTACATTCCAGTTTGCTGTAGTTTAGTAAGCTACATCTTAGTCTGGCTCAATGCAATTCTACAGTACTTGTGCTTGTACCTAGTCTTGTCAATCCATCCATGTTGAGTCCAATGCTATTGAATTATCCCTCTTATCTCCTCCTCCTCATCCTCAGACCAATCGATATGATATGGTCACCATGTCAAAATCCACTCCCTCTTCCTTGCTTAGTGTGGCATCTCTCTTTTTATTTTCCAATTATGAGGCATCTACATGTAAGCTTGCTCTTTCCTCTCCTATCTGGTATAAAGCTATGAATGAATAGTTTGTTGCTTTACAAAAACAACACACATGGTCTTTGGTTCCTTTGCCTTATGGTAAAAACACCATAAATTGCAAATGGGTCATCAAGACTAAAAAGAATTCAAATAGTATTATTGGTCATTACAAAGCAAGATTGGTTGCAAAAAGGTATCTTCAACATTAGGACATAGATTTTTAGGAGACTTTTAGTCTAGTTGCCAAGCTTCCAACCATTTGAATCCTCTTATGTCTTGCTTTACATCATTACTGGATATTGAAGCAATTAGACATTTCCAATGCTTTTTTCATGGTAGGCTTGAGAAGGAAATTTACATGATCCAATCCCCTGGTTTTGTTGATTCTTCACAAGCTTCTCATGGTACTCTATATTTTCTTCTTTCATGTTGTCTCAAGGGTTCACAATAGTACTTGTGATACTTCTCTGTTCATTCATAAGACTCTTACTTCCATTACCATTTTAGTGGTATATATGGATGACATCTTGTTAATTGGAAGTGATCATTCATAAGACTCTTACTTCCATTACCATTTTAGTGGTATATATGGATGACATCTTGTTAACTGGAAGTGATCCTGCTCACATTCAATTCTTAATTCAATATATGCACTTGGCCTTTTCTATGAAGAATTAGGTGATCTTCCTATTTTCTTGGTATTTTACTACAAGCAACTGGCTTTCATTATTTTCTTTCTCAACAAAAATCTGCTCAAGAGATTATGCATAAAGATGGTTTAACTGATTGTAAGCTATGTTCTTCTCCTATCTCAGTCAAGCCTCAGTTCTTCTCTGATTTATTTCGGTTCTTTTCAATTCATTCTCTTTATCGATCTATTGTTGGAGCATTACAATATCTTACAATCACTTGCCCAGATCTATCCTTAGCAGTTAACCAAGCTTGTGAACATATGCATCAACCCACAAATGGTGATTTTTTAGCTGTTAAAAGATTGATTCGATTTGTTAAAGGGACTTTGGCTCATGGTTTGACTTATGCACTATAGGCACCCCATTTTGACAAGCCCTAAGACTGGGCGCTTTCTTTTGATTACCCGATGATGAAAATAAGAATATATTTCTCACAAAATCCTCAGTAAAAAAAATGAAATTTGAGCTTTGTTCCTAACCCCAAGCCTACTTTGGCCAAGTATTTAAGCCCTGTTGGACAATTGGAGCGAAACTTGACTAAACAGAAGCAAAATGGTAAAATTCTCTCTAGCTAGTCGACCACCCAAGGATAGTGCAGCACAAATTTCTGTTGGTTTGTGTAATAACCCGACCCTCGTACATGTTTTCTGATATATTTTCGGACCCTTTTGTGTTTTTGAATGCTTATTGTGAAATCCTATGAGAAATTAAGGTTAAGTAAGTGAACCTCATATTTAAGGATGTCTATTTGTTTAACAAGAAAAGTATCTGTTACATTAGAATGTTTGGATCAGAAATTGGGAGCCTTAGGGGCTTAATTATCTGAAATTGATTTTATATATGTGATCAGCATAATTTTTAGGTAATATTAAGCATTGCTGTGAAATTTCAGTTTAGGATGATTAAACGATTGATTTTTGTCCTATTCATTTCCTATATATATGTATGTGTTCTTTAAGTCAATGACTTAGAACTCAAAATTTGATCTTGTGAGAGAAGGAAGTTAGAGAGGAGGAAGAGTACCTCAAGGGAGAATTGGGGGAAGTGAAAAGGTTGTAGAGATCTTCAAGCTCAAGGTATATAAATTTCATTTTTGTTGAGCTCCTCTCTTGTGGTTGGAGATTCTATGTGAGTTCATGGGGGTTCATGTAAGAGAAGGGTTGTGTATGTATATGAATCATTTCTAAGATTGAATGAGGGTTCTTTATCATGTTGTAGTTTATATTCACGTGAACCATGTAAAAGAGATTCCATTCCATCTCCTCTTGGCAAGTAGTAGACAAATAGCTAAAGGCATCCATGTTTAAGTGTATGCATGAATAAGAATATTATGGGGTGAATTGTATTTATGAGCTTAAGGATTGTAAATATAATTTATGGTTGGAGTTTTGTATGTTGTAATTCCAATAACATGAATTTTAAAGCTACTTAGAGCCTTGCAAACACTCCCAAAAGAATGAGTTTTTGAAGCAATTTTTGAGTTGGAACAGGTGAATCGCTACACATGCGGGAGTCACTGCCGCACGTGCGACAAATGCTGAATTTTTGAGGGTTGGTTTTGCTTAAAAGGCACATGCGGGGGAATTTTGCCGCACGTGCAGGGGAGTTTGCCGCACGTGCGAGGCTCACAGCCGAACGTGCGGCCCATGCTGAAAAACATGGGTTGTTCCGTTTTGCGTGTAGGACCCTCTAATATTGTCGGAATAGATATTTGATGCCTTTTCGATATTTATAAAGTCCTTCGAAGTTAAGCGAAACAGGAAGTAATTTGATATGAAGGATGAACTAAAATGTAAGTTTTGAATGTGTGCAGGGCGCACTCCGAAAGGAACAAGCACGTCATCACAACACTGTGAGTAGTAGTACGCTTCACGTACAGCTAATGATTAATATGTATGTAACTATGTGATTAATATGTATGTAACTATGTGAATGAAACCAAGCGTGAAAAGAAATAAAGGGAAGAATGTAGTCCTTTCCCATGATCCTAAGTGTTTGTAAAACTTGGGGCCTATGGCCATTCCGTCTAAGTTGTTATGATATGAAACAGAGTGCTACACGGAACTAAGTGCTAAACTGTGAGTCACCTCTAGAATCCGTGTGTGACACCTCTTGAGTTCATACGAGTTTATCCAAGGGCATAATGCCAATCTATTTACGGGCTTCGTGCCACTATGTTTAAGGGCTTCTCCACAATGTTCAAGGGCTTTATGCCACTCTATTCAAGGGCTTACAACCATTATGTTTCAAGATGTTATGTTTCAAGCCATTATGTTCCAAGATTGAGCCTAAAGCCATTATGCAATTAGTACAGAATCAGACTAATTATGTGTGCACTTTCATATGCATTGATTGATTATGTTTCAAGTTAAGCCTTGTTTTATTTAAGTATTACTATTCACTGAGCTTGGCTTACTCTGTGTTATGTCCGTTTCTGTAGGTAACCAACCAGGTGGTCAGTCTTAGCCATGACACCCGCTTTCTTTTTGTCAACCCTCGTGAGTCCAGAAACTTTACGAGGCCATTTATTTTGTGAAGCTTGTTAAAATGATTAGCCTACTTTTTGGTTGCCCATCTAAGGTTGAATGTATAGAACTTCAATGGTTTTGTATACACCTGATTTTAGGGCTGGGACTGTATATATGTATGTGTATAACTGCAGCTAAGGGATATTTGTTTTTAGACTTCATCTGCATATTCTGATGTATGTGATCCTGGCATGGTATTAGTAGCTCAATGGAGATATTTGTCTCATTGTTGTCTTTTTATAGTGCGTGCTTCCGATAAGGCCCCGTATGTTATGTATACCAGGTTAAGTGTCTGTTTCTGAGTAGGTCATGCCCAAACTTTTAGGGGCAAGTTCAGGGCGTGACAGTTTGGGTGGGGGACTTCATAACCCCATTTTTTTGACCCATTTATGCATTGAATGCATGTATACTTAGCCTCCATTGCCTAGTGCTTGATCCATTGAAGATAATGCTCAATTTTTGTCTTTTATTAACTCCATTTGTGCTCCATGTGCTGCATTATCTTCCCTAAATGTTTCATTAGTTCTCCACTTTGTCTTCCACTGTTGCTCCACTTGCATTGCCTATATAAGGAGAGCTCAAGTCTTGAATTTGGGGAGATGAATTTTAGAGAAGAAGTGTACAGAGAATGGTGAGTTTGAATTAGAGTTTGAGAAAGAAAAGAAAGCTTTGAAAACAAGAGTGTTGTCTTACCAAAGTAGTGAAGTTGTCTTTAACCTTCATATATCTCATCTTTCATTGCAAAAACCTCCCAAGAAACTCATTGAAACCATGTCTTAGAACTTTGATAAAAGAGAGAGAGTGGGTTTTGCCAAGTATAAGAACCGAGCGATCATTTCCTACACTTGTTCGAAGCCACAGGTATAGCTCAAATTCCAAGCTTTCGAATTGAGGATTGAGAACGTAATTCACAACCTTAAGGGTGATCAAAAGGAAGTTTGGAAATCAAGAAGTTCAATTTTTCTTTGGAAGGTAAATTTTCAATTCTGTCATTTTCTTATATTTTCTATTTTATATTTGTTTTTTTGCTTTAATTTCATATTAGTTTTTTGTAATCTAATTGGAAGTGGTTTAGTTAAGCCACCTACATATTCCTTGTTTGTTCTTTTCTTGGTGTTGCAACATGAGAGGTTTTGCTAGGCCTAGTTGACTGATCGGCTGGCGAACTTAGAACAAAACAATTGTCTTGCATTGAGTATGATAGTTTCCGGTGATCCTTAAGACACATGAAGCTTTTATTTTCTTTTCATTTTAGTGTTTTTGTGAGGCATTTTTTTTTATTATTTTGATGTAATAATTTCTTCCTCTTTGTCTCATTCAGTTTGTAATTATTTATTCAACGGGCTGTAATAATTTCCTACCTCGCTCTTGTCTATTCCATTCTTTACTTGCTTTTCTTATTTGTACATAAGCATCATATTTTCCTTTTCATCATACCAATGCTTTGTATCTATGTTTCATGCATCTTGATTCGGCTAAGCTTGCATCTGTGTGTTTAATCAATTCCTATATGATTATGTGCTTTACCACATGTTCTTGAGATGATTCACATGTCATAAATTAGAAGTTGAATCTTTAGTTGCATCTCATGAGTGAATTGCATTAGAATTTTGTATACAAGGTCATAAATAATTTGTTAACTTCATTTTGTAGCTGTTCACGGGACGTCAGTAAACATGTAAGTTTTGATGCTTTAGCATCCCACTTGTATGTGCTTTTCTTGATATGATTAGCATCCTACCACGAGGCTACTTGCGTACTTGATATAACTATATGAATGCCAGTGGATGGAGGTTATGTTGCTTAATTTGGAATGATGTTGATGTTTCATGTTTGTAAACTCAATCTCTTTAAGTTGTAAATCTTCAAAACTCTTTCAAAATACATGAAATCAAGTTTTTCTAAAATGAATGACATAGTCTATACTTGTATGCTTCACATAGTAACTTTTTGGATTTATTAATAATTGGAACATGAACATATAAAAGAAATAAAACTCATATCATGGTTTAGTAGAGGCCGATCTTTTGATTAGGTGAGCGGGGGTGCTCAATTAATGGCATTTCCCTCTCATACCTAAGGTTTCGAGTGAAACACCTTTGGTTACGACGAACAATGGCCTTGGCACGAGTCATGGGTTTCCAAATTTTTTCAAAATATTAGGTGATTACTCTAAAATTTGGTAATGCAGTCCATTTCTGGAAAATGTTTTATAATCAAACGGATTTTCTATAAAAATTGTCAAATTTGGACTCTCATCTATGTTTCACATTTCACTTGTGAGACTAGATCAAAGAAATCGAGGGTCCGAACTGTTTAACGTGCACGGGTACGCCCTGTGCATGATATAGTTTTTGGCGACTCTACTGGGGATATTAAGAAATCTTGACTCAAATTCCATGATATGAGTTTTATTTTCAATTATATGTTCATTTCATTGCATGCGTTGATGAACTTAAAGTCCCTTTGGTGCCCAAATACTAGTGCGAACACGGGCAAGCTTTTTGTGACACTATACCTATCTCCATGTTACTTCTAAGACCTTGTGTTAATACTTTTTAAGACATGTCAGAAAGGTAGCTTCGCTATCTGAAGTTGTCGGACTTCGAAGAGAGGCTATATTGACTTTTTTTGACTTCTTGGGATCTTAACTGGTTATTAACTAAAGGGCTCTTTGGTGATGCCACCTTAAATTCACCCCTAGAGTAAAGCTGACCTTGTACATATAGTGAGCCATAATACCTATGTATGATATTGCTTGTTTGAATAGTAAAACCCTAGATCATTTCAAAGCTATGACTGGGTAACCCTACCCCCCATAGGGGTGTTTCTTTTCTTTCTTATTATGTGCTATGTGGAATGTATGGGACAAGGATTCTCAGACTTAGATGAGTGGTTCAGGCATTTCAGTTTGTGGGGTTAAATTGAATTTTCAGCATGATTTAGCAGTAATCAGTTTGGCCGGCATGTTGTTGAAATTTTGATTGGGTGTTCTGTTTTATTTTTGCAAGGTGGTGTGGTGCCATAGCTTCAGAACGGTCTAATATGCCCTAGGTTTTGTGGACTCGTGTTCGTAGACTCTGTAAGATTGCAGATTTGGTTCAAGGACAACCATTGTTAGTTTCTTTACTACTAGCTACACGAAGAAAAAAAAGAAGAGCAAAAGCCTCATTAACTATCTAGAGTACACCTTCTTCACTAGCTAGATCATCCTCGCTCAATTTACTGGAATTAGTGATGGCTCAGGTTCTAGAAAATATAATGGACATGCTGTTAGCCCTTCAACAAAGTATGGATGCTATTGCCAATATAGTTGCCACCCATGGTGATGCTCTTGCAGAATTGTGATGCTCATCTGGGGCATCTGCTACTCAACCATCTTTGGTGACTCATCCAATCCCACCCTCACCAGCTAAGGAATTTCCTGAATCTAACTTACCAGAAGACTTAAGGGTTCTAGCGCAATCATCGGGGAGACCTTTTATCCCTCCAGAATCAATGGGAAGGCTTTTTTCCTTAGAGATGACTGAGTTAGATTCGACTATGGTAAAACTAGCCTAGTTGGAAAAACTATTTAAAAGGTCGCAAAGAATCGTCTCTGCCGTAGACATCAAATGTGGGTATACTAAAACAGCTGTAAAGTTTCCTAAATGATTTAAGATGCCACATATTGTTAGATGCGATGGATTTGGATACCCTATGGCTCATATTCACCTATTTTCTAATTTTTTTTGAAGCCTGTGGGTTTGGCTCGTCCGCAAAAGTTATCTTTATTCGGACAAACTCTGTCAGAAGTGGCTGCCATCTGGTATGCCAAGCAAGAAGACTTGGTGAAACAGAGCTGGGAAGAATTGGTTGAAGCTTTCATCACCCAATATGCATACAACACTCAAATTGAAGTGACAATGTGAGAGTTCGAAGTAACTCGTAGGGAAGAAAATGAGGGTTTTGTAGCCTTCAGTACTAGATGGAGGGCCAATGCGGTAATGATGAGTAACATACCACCTGAGAAAGATCAAATCCGCATGGTAGTAAGAAATCTGCATAGAAAAATGTTGTAGAAAATGATAGTCCTTCCACTTTTCACTTTCAAAGAGCTGTATGAAATGAGGGTCCTGACAGAAGATGCTATCAAGTAGGGAATCATTGTCGATGAAAAAAAACTTGCACGAAAAACTTTTGGCCACAATTCCAATGCTGCTACTAGTAATGACACATCTATGAAGCCATCTAAAGTCAACTCAGTTACTGCTACCACCAAAATGGCTGATCCTTTTGTTAATACCAGCTCGCAAACAGCAAACTTAGCTTGAACCTCTACCAGAACCTTCAACCCTCTCTATATGTCCCTCACCAGAGTTATGAAGGTCTTATTAGAAAGAGGATATCTTAAACCACTTGACCCTCTACCTCTCCTAGCCAAACATGACCCTGCTAAATACTGTGCCTTCCACCAATAGCCTAGACATGATATCGATCATTGTTTATGTTTTCGTCATGAGATTCAAGATCTCATTGACAATAAAATCATAGCTCCCTCACAGCCACCAAAACCCAACGTCACTACCAATCTAGTGCCACCCCATAACAAAATCCCACCACCTCCTCGTCTCAACTTTATCCATACACTATCATCCACTTTTAACCCTAGCATATACATCACACCTACTCATCTACCTAAACTCAAGGTACACATTACTGAGGGTACTGATCTATGCATAATGGATGCACCTCCAACCTAGCCAAAAACCTGAAAGCCCTATGGTGGTAGTGGTAGAAACCAGAAAGGAAACAGCTGAAGTACCTATGATTAAGGCTTGGAAACTACCAGAGGAAGGATATGATCCTAGTAAGTATATTGTATCCATTGGTCAATTGAAGCCTGAAGTTGTTTTGCCTGACTTATTTTCTATCAATGTTGTTAGAGAAAATGCACATGAACAAGAGTGTGATGACTTGGCTGACCTAGAGGATGACTTGGCCAATCTCCAGTTCTTTGAAGAATTAGACCTTAGGATTATGAAAATAGGATGATGGGATCTGATAAATTCCGACGCCAGGCATGGTTGGTTAAGTAGTGGTGAAGGGGAGACCGAGAGAAAATGGGATGAACCAAAAATCGACAATGGAAAATTTGAAGACAATAGTAAAGGAAAGGGTTCTTGAGAGAAAGAAAAAGAACTAGAAAGCCAACCAGAGTATAATGTGGGGATGATTCGAGTAGAGTCTAACAATTGTCTTTTGGTCACCAAAGGCTAATAGTGGGATGATAATGACCTACAACTTGCCCACACTAACAATGACTAGATAAATAGTGTGCCTGATGAGACTTGGTATTCAAAAGAAATTGATCATTTGACTAGGAGTGGGCGCTACTTCAAGCCTTTACACCTAGACAAAGAAGAGTCCTTAGACAAAGAAAAAGAAACTAAGAAAGAGAAAAAGAAAGAGAAAGAGAAAAAAACGGAAGAAGACCAAGTTCTAAAACATCTGAAAAAGATCCAGGCAAACATTTCCATCTGAAGGCTTCTCATGGCTTCCTGAGAACATCGACAGGCGATGTTGCCAGCCTCAAGCAAGGCTAAGTTTTCAATTGACATAACTCTGGAACAACTTGTGTCACTAATCACCCCAAGAGAAATAGCTCCTGTGATGGCCTTCTCCGACAAAGAGCTACCACTGGAATCATTAAGACGAAATAAGCCTCTATGTGTCACTAGAGTGTAGAAAGAAATGGATCCTAATCGTTCTGATTGACACCAGATTAGCCATCAATGTCTGCCCTTCGTGCACTACTTATACAACAGGGCTAAAGTCAATAGATTTGACAATCACTACTTAGTTGATTCGGGCTTATGATAATACTAGTCGGGAGGTAATGGAGACAGTCAAAGTGTAAATAACAGTGGGTCCATCTCTATACACCCTGTTTTGACCAGCCTTAAGACTTGGGCGCTCTCTTTTGATTACCTAATGATGAAAATTAGAATGTGTTTCTTGCACAATCCTCAGTAAAAAAAGATGGAATTTGGGCTTTACTCTCCACCCTAAGCCTATTTTGGCCAAGTGTTTAGGTCCCGTCAGGCATCTAGAGTAAAACGAAGTAGAACTAGAGCGAAACAAAATTTTTCTCCCCTGGACGCGGTCGACCACCTAATAGACAGTTTGCACCAGTTTTGTGATGGTTCAGGTGAGCATTTCCTAAACCCATTTTTTGATCCATTCATATATTGAATGCATTTATACTCATCCTCCATTGCCTAGTGCTTGATCCATTGAAGCTAATGCTCCACTTTTGTCTTCCATTAGCTCCATTTGTGCCCTATTTGCTCCATTATCTTCCCTAATGCTCCATTAATCTTCCACTTTGTCTTCCACTATTTCTCTATTTACATGGCCTATGTGAATACATCAGATTGTTGATAGAAGAAGGATGAATGATTGAGGAGAGAAGGATAGAGATAGAGAAGAAGATAGTTTAAGCTTTGAATTCAAGAGTTAGCCAAAATTGATTATTAATTGTGACCTTCCATTTCTCAAGCTATACACTATATCTCATCTTCCATTACAAAAAGTCATCCCAGCCATGTTATTGTAGTCAAATTCTAGAGCATTGATCAAAGAGAGAGTAGTCCGTGTGAACTTTCAAGTGATCATTTCCTACACTTGTCCAAAGCTACCTTTGAAGCTCAAAATCCAAGCTCTTGAATTGAGGATTAAGAACATAACTCACAACCTTGAGGGTGATCAAGAGGTGGTTTGGAAATCAAGAAGTTCTATCGTTATTTGGGAAGGTGAATTTTCAAATCTTTCATTTTCTTACACTTTCTATCTTATATTTGTTTTTTTTTTTTGGTTTTATTTTCAATTGTTATAATCTTGCACTTTCTATCTTATATTTGGTTTTTTTTTTTTTCATTTTGTTTTGTTTTAGTTTCATATTAGTTATGTTGTAATCCTGCACTTTCTTTTTTGTATTTGTTTTTCTTGTTTTAGTTTCATATTAGTTTTGTTGTATCTAACCGGAAGTGGTTAGTTGAGCCACTTACATATTCCCTGTTTGTTCATTTTCTCGGTTTTGTGACAAGATAGGTTTTGCTAGGCCTACTTCGCTGGCCGACCGTGAGCTTCTTTTGGACAAAATAGAGTAGTCTTCCGCCGTTGAGCATACTAGTTTCTGGCAATTCTCAAGACACATGAAGCTTTTATTTTGTTTTTATTTTTATTTTTTTTATTTGAGTGTTTTGTGTTGTTTTTATATTGTTGTAATATTTTCCTCTTCCCTCGCTAATTTGGTTTGTAATTATTCTTTCAAAGTATTGTAATAATTCCCTGCCCTACTTCTTTCTATCCCATTCTTTTAGGTACTTTCCTTTGTGAATCTGCATCATATTTTGCATTTGTTTTCATCAAATCCATGCTTTGCATTCATGTTTCATCCATCTTGATTCGGCTAAGTTTGCATTTGTGGGTTTAATCAATTCTTATGTGATTATATGCGCTACCTCATGTTCTTAACATGATTCACATGTCATATCTTAGAGGCCGAATCTATAGTTGCATCTCATGGATGAATTGCATTAGGATTTTGTATATAAGATCATGCATATTTCGCTAACTTTGATTTGTAGCTGTTCACGGGATGTTGGTAAGCATGTAAGTTTTTATGCTTTAGTATCTTGTTTGTGTGTGTTTTTCTTACTATGTTTGAGTATCCTACCATGAGGCTATTTTCTGACTTGATATAACCGTATGAATGCCGATGGATGGAGGTTATGTAGCTTAATTTGGAATGATATTGATTTTTCATATTCATAAACTCAATTTCTTTGGGTTGTACATCTTTAAAACTCTTTGAAAACACATGAAATCATGTTGTTCCAAAATAAATGGCATAACCTTTACTTGTATGCTTCACATAGTAAGTTGTAGGATTTATTTAATAACCAAAATATGAACATATAAAGTCAATAATACTCATATCATGGTTTAGTAGAGGCCGATCTTTGATCGGGTGAGCGGAGGTGCTTAATTAATGACCTTTCCCTCTCATACCTAAGGTTCCGAGTCAATTATCTTTGGTTTTGATAAACAGTGGCCTTGGCATGAGTCACGGGTTTCCTAATTTTTGTAAAAATATTAGGTGGTGACTTTAAGATCTAGTGATGTAGTCCATTTTTGGCAAAAATTTTCCAGGGTCTAAAACTGGTTGATTTGCTAAAAGAGTCTAATACTAGTGCTGAACCAAAGAACTCGGGGGATATGGCCATTTTTGTGATCGAGGACGGATCACCTGTTGATTGCTAAGGCTTCATCATAGATGTAGTGAATGGCTCGCAAGTAGATTGACATGTTAAAAAAGTTTTATTAGGAGTTCTGAATTGGTTATTGAGTTTGAATTCGATGGGCTTGTGGGGGTTAGAGTCAGATTTGAGTTTGTTTGAAATGGTAGTCTTTTTTTGCTTTTTCTTTTTCTTTTGAGTCTATTACAATCGTTGAGCCTCAGGTTCTAAATGAAGATTTGATTTCTGCTTACTTCTCTGTGCCTATAGTTCATAGCATTGACCTGAATTTTCAAAATTTTGATGAAAATGAACAGGAAGAAATTCCTCGGACTTTAAAAAATTTAATCAACTGGGAGGAAGAAAGGCATTCTAAGCCACTAAAAGATGAAATTGCTTCCATAAATATGGGTATTGAGAAAGATTCTCATTTAGTCCATATTGGTACCACTTTATCTTCGAAGGAACACGAGCAATTAGTTACTTTATTAAAATAATTCAAAGATATTTTTTGCGTGGTCTTATGAAGATATGCCTGGAATTGTTCATGAGGTTGTACAATATAGGATCCCTCTTACTCTTGAGGCCCGACTTGTCAAACAGAACCTTCACAGAATTCGTTCGGATTGGGCATTGAAAATCAAAGAAGAGGTTACTAAACAAATCAATACTGGGATCTTGCTTATATTAGAGTATCCAATTTGGTTAGCCCACATTGTGCCAATCCCCAAAGAAAGATAGTAGAATCAGGGTTTGTGTTGACTTTCGGGATTTGAATAAGGTTACTCCGAAGAATGACTTTCCATTGCTGCATATTGATGAATTGGTAGACTTCACTACAGGGCATGCCTTGCTGTCATTCATAGATGGCTTTTTGGTGTATAACTAGATCATTATGGAGCTAGAGAATAGAGAAAAGACTGCATTTATAACACCATGGTGGACATGTTGTTACAGGGTCATGCCATTTGGTTTGAAGAATAGTGGGGCCACTTATCAAAGAGCCGCTAACACATTTTTGCATGACATGATCCATAAGGAAGCTGAGGTGTATGTAGACGATATGATTGTTAAGTATAGAGATTGAGAAGGCCATTATACTGCACTGGATTTTTTTTTTAAAGAGAATCAAGGAATATAGGTTGAGACTGAATCTACAGAAATGCACCTTTGGGGTAACTGCGGGCAAGATGTTGGGATTTCTAATCACACAACGGGGAATCGAAGTTGGTCTGTCTAAAATTAAGGCCATCTTAGAAATGCCGTCACTAATGATTGAAAAAAAAGTGTGGGGCTTTCTTGGAAAAGTGCAATTCAGAAGGAGGTTTATTTCCAAATTAACCTTGACCTATGAACCACTATTTGGTCTTTTAAAGAAAGGAAAGAGGTTCTAATGGGATGATCGGTGTTAGTTCGTCTTCAAGTAAGTTAAGTAGTATTTGTAGAATCTTCCTATATTATCACTACCTGAGTTGGGAAAACCGTTGGTTCTGTATTTATCAGTGACCGAATCAACCATAGGATGTATGCTTGTGCAAGTGTTAGAGGGGAAAGTGGAGAAAGCCATCTATTACTTAAGTAAAAAGATTCTTGAATATGAGACCCGCTATACTCCTTTGGAAAAAGCTTACTTAGCTTTGGTTTGGGCCACTAGGAACTTGAGACACTACCTGTTGGCTCACTCGGTAATTTTGATTTCAAGATTAGACCTCAGCAAATATCTCCTTGAGAAACCAATGCTTATCAGTAGGTTAGCTCGTTGGTTGCATTTGCTTTCCAAATTCCATCTCAAGTATGTCACTTGCTAATCTATTAAAGGAAGGGTTGTAGCTAACTTTTTGGCTAATCACCAGATTGAAGGAGAAAAAGATATGGAGTATTCATTTCTAGATGAGGAAGTCATGCAGATAGAAGAAGCCACTTAGAAGTTGTACTTTGATGGAGTGCCCAATCGATTTGGCTATGGAATGGAGGTATTGCTCATAGCTCTAAATGATTCTGATATCCCTTTAGCTTTCAAACTCCAATTTAGAGTATCCAACAACCAAGTAGAGTATGAGGCGTGCATTGCCAGATTGGAAGTAGACCTAGAACTAGGGGCAATAAGGTTAGATGTGATTCGGGATTCGAACTTGGTTGTCTCTCAAGCCAATGGAGACTAGAAGATTAAAGAGGAGAAAATAAAAGTCTATTATCAAACCTTGGACATGTTAATCCCGAGGTTTGAAAGATTGACATTTACACACCTGGTGAGAGAAAACAACCGATTTGTTGATGCATTGGTAACCTTGGTCTTAATGATAGATATACGAATCGGGGTTAAGATGCACCCAATCCTAATAGAGCAACAATATACCTCTGCATATGAAATGGTAGCTGCAACAGAAGAGGTTCAAGATGAAAACCCCCGGTACTTTGATATTTGGAACTTTTTGGAAAGTGGTACATACTCGCAAGGGGCAAATGCTAAGAACAAAAGGGGGATACGGCATTTGGCTACTCAGTTCATTATTTGCAGAGATAAGCTATACAATAGTGGGTGTTTGGGAATGCACAAGTTGTGAGTAGAGGAAGAAGAGGCAAAGCATATCATGGAAGCCATCCATGGAGGAGAGTGTGGGGCCTATATGAATGGTATAATGCTGGCCAGAAAAATCCTTAGACAAGGATACTACTGGTTTACCATGGAGAGTGATTGTATCAACTTTGTTAGGAGGTGCCACAAATGTCAAATCCATGCCAATCGCACCATCGAAACTCTACAACATGACTTCACCTTGGCCTTTCTTAGTTTGGGGCATAGATGTCATCCGGGCAGTCGCACCGAAGGGTTCAAATGGGCATAAATTCATCTTGGTTGTTATTAACTATTTAACCAAGTAGGTTGAAGCACAATCGTTTTCAATGTTAGAAGCATCACATGTGGCCAAATTCATCAGGAATAACATCATCTGCAGATATAGGGTGCCAAATGAAGTAATTTCAAAAAATGGCTCAAGCTTTAGAGGAGAAGTGGCAGTGCTACTTGAGAAATACAGGGTGTGTTTGGTTTGTGTTTTGAGATAAATTTTCAAAAAATAAAAAAATAAAAAAAAATTGGGGAGAGTTAAAATTTTTTTTTTGGTTTGTTTAGTTGTATATTTTGAAAATAGTTTTGGAGTTTGAGAGTTTGGAATGATTTGATATTTTGTTGTAGTTAAGTAGATGTCTATGAGAGAAAAAATGTTATTGAGAAGAAGAGATGATAGAGAAAAAGTGATTGATTGATGTATAGGAGAGAGAAAGTGATTTTGGAAATTTTTTTTCAAAAAAATTGAACCAAACAAAATTTTGAAATTTTTCTCAAAAATTGTATCCTGAGATACAAACTATAGAAGCCCACAATGTGGATTTTCACAAGTCATCAATATACTGGCCACAAACCAATGGAGCCGTTGAAGTTGTAAATAAGAATATCAAGACTATTCTGCGAAGATGGTGGAAACCTATAGAGATTGGCTAGACAAACTGCCTTTCGCACTTTGGGGATACATGACATTAATCCAAACATCTATAGGGGCAACCCTTTACTCTTTGGAATATGGAATGGAGGATGTTTTGTCGATTGAGATAGAGGTGCATTCATTGAGGATTATGGCTAAATGTTAGATAGCAGAAGTTGATTAACAACAGAACCGATTTGAGAAGTTGATGCTATTTGATGAGCGAAGATTGAAGGCGTCATACCACATTTAGGGGTATTAACGCAGGATTGCCAGAGCATTCAACAAAAAAGTTAGATCTAAGAATTTGACGGAAGAAGACTTAGTGTTAAAGGACAATCAAGCTCCTATCCATGACCCTAGGGGCAAGTTCAGACCCAATTGGATAGGTCCATACATCATCAAGTCAATCTGGTTAGGGAGAGCAATCATTCTCATGGATTTGGATGGTTTGGAGTTCTCGCAACCAATCAATATGGACACTCTAAAGAACTACTATTCTTGAGAGGCTTGCTGGGCCAAAAACCCGAAAGGGCAACTAGGAAAAAGTTAGAGTATGAAAAATAAATAAATAAATAAATAAATAATGAAAAACAGCTCACAAGGTTGAAAACCATGAAGGGTGGCTTTGTTAAAAGTAAGAGCACGAAAAAAGAGTGTTAATATCTGAGTGAACCATAGCTGAAACTACGTAAGGCCTGATTCCTATTTTTGGGATACGTACGCAGCTTCATCTTGAAGTTTAGCCCCAAGCATTTTCAACTCACTTATCCCATCCATATTACTGGTGTATCTTTATTCGACTTGGTTGTCCTATCCACGTGTGATTGGCTCATCTCTGTTCGACTTAGTTGTCTTATGTCTCCTTCATGATGGGTTTAGTTGCAAGACAGATTTAGTTATGTATCTTAAGGGTTGATTTCATGTTGATCGGGTAATGACAATTTGTGAAAACATATTTTGAGGACTTTTAATTAAGTTGATTGATTTTCTCAGAAATTATTCCATTTTTGCAAAACTCAAACCATTCTTTGGACCAAAAAGAAATATTTTTAGCGCTTGCAGCTTGACTTATGTGATTTCAAAACGGAGAAGTGGAACAAACAAATCAAACTCTCATGTTGATCAAAATCCTTTTAGTAAAAAACCAAAAGAAAAAAAAGTCAAAGCGATGAACTAGGGGCATATTCAAGTCAGGTTTTTTTGTCTTTTCCCCGCACTCTCGAGTCCTCGTCACCAAGGCTACATTAACTTGTACTTTTTCTTTAAGTCGAGCACTCGTTGGAAAATGTACCATAGATGTTTCTGGTAATGTCCTTTAGTCGGGCGATCGGTGATGTTTTGTTTTGTGTCCATTTTATTTCGATAAGTGTAAAAGGGTGCGTTTGGGATGATTTTTGCTTTCTTTTCCTTTCATTGAGTTATATTTTCTGTTTTGGTCAGTTATAGGCTCGACATCCAGTTTAGAACTCATTGAAATGCAACCATTTTCAATTTCAAATTTCAAAACATATTGGTTTTCATGCTCAAGTGTTGTGCCATTCATGCCATTCGGATTTGCAAAATAAAACTCTTTTTATTAAATGTTAGGGATGAAACCCCGATCAAAGTTGTATAAAAGAGAGTTGAAGCTGTAAGTGTCCACTAACCAAACCAAATCAAGCCTTAAGTCCTATCAAATGGGGTCGGCTACATGAATCCTTCATCTCCACTCGACTCTATCCAAGGCCATTTCGTTAGTCAAATTAATGAGATTCATATCTCTATTTACTACACTATCCACATCAATTTAGTTCTACCCCTTCCCCTAACGCTATCATCTACCGTCATTGTATCACATATCTTTACTACTACCTTTATTCGTCTCTGTTGTATATGACCAAAACATCTCAATCTATTATCTCTCAACTTATTTTCTATTGGTACTACTCTTACCCATTCTCCAATATACTTATTCCTAACTCTATTTTTTCTAGTCTTGCCACACATCCACCTTAGCATCCTCATCTCAGCAACACTTATCTTCTCTACATGTTGTTTCTTAGTTGCCCAATATTATGTTCCATACAACATCGTGGTCTAATAGCTGTTCTATAAAACTTCTCTTTTAGTCTAATAGGTACTCATTTATCGCATAGTACTCCAAACGCACTCCTCCACTGAAGCCACTTTGCCTTAATTTTGTGGACCACATCCGTTCCAATCTCCCAAGTCGTTGTGATAAATGATCCTAAATAATGAAAATGTTCACTCTTAGGTAGTTCTTGGTTCTCAATCTTTACTTGTCCTCTGCTTCCATTATGACTGTTAATAAAATTGCACCATGGAGCTCCGAATCGGGCCATAGAGGTCGTTTGTCATTTTAGGTCTTTATTTTTCTTTTTCAAATTGCCGAACTCTTTTCAAGCATCCTTATACATACGCTGGAGCAGGGAGAGTTGTGCATTTAATCGATATACTTCACTTGTCCTACCCTGCAGCCGGCGGACAGATTGGAGACCGCTGTAATGATCTCTACACAGGAATTCAATGTGTAATGGTTAGCATCGATGTCAGATTGTGTTGTTATTAGTTGCTCAACCGACAGCCTAGGAAAACTAAAAACAGAGGTAGGGGTAGGGGCAAGGGCAGGGGCATTTTGTCAAGGCTTAGAGGAGTTGGTGTCAGCAATCTTTAGTGGGGAATCATTAAGGTTAGGGAAAATGGAAAGAGTATGATGGTAGGAAGAGGCCATGTCAGAAGAGAGTAATGCCAAATAGAGAGTTCGTAGAGTGATAGCAGAGAGAGATTTTTGCAGTTTGGTTCTCTACTCTACCACTCCCTCACATACTGTCCTTAAGAAGAGAAAAGAGAAAATGACTAAGAAAAAGAAAACAAAATGGGGGAGGCTGAGGCAATCAGGGTCGGTCCAGCTGTTGTTCATCTGACGCCACGATTGTTGAAATCGCACAGCAGACACAATGCTTGAAGGAGACGAACGAGGGAGAGAGAGAGAGCGAAACAGGAAAGAGAGAGAAACAGGAAAGAGAGAGTGATATATATGTAATCTGTATATATGTATATAGTTTGTATACCTATATGTCTCCGTATATTAGTATAGTTTGTGTGTGTGATTGTGTGTATATGTGAATGTATATATGTATATATTGTGTGTGTATATGTATATGTATGTATCTATGTGCGTATATGTAAAATAACATATATGTGTACATAGTACGTGTTTTGTATATGGTTCGTATGTATATGTATGGCATGTATGTATATGTATTTTGATATGTATATGGTAGGTATATGTATGGTCTATATGTGTATAGTATGTGTATATATATGTATACCGATGTATATATGTATATATTGTCTACATAATATGTAAAAAAATAAAATAAAATAAAATAAAATACAACATAATTTCATAAAAGAAGAAAAGAAAATGAAAAATAAATTTATGCATTAATCAAATATAGTTAAAACCTTCCCCATCTCTGTATTGGTTACACCACCTTTCCTCCTTTCGCATGAAACGTGTTAGGAAGTTACTCGGTAAAAACCTTCCCCCTCTTCGTATGAAATACGATTAGGTATGCCTATTGGTTACACCACATTTCTTCCTTTCGTGTGAAACGCGTTAGGATTTTGAGATTACTCGGTTAAAACCATCTCCCCTCTCCATATGAAATACGGTTAGGTATGCCTGTTGGTTATACCACCTTTCCTCCTTTCACATGAAATGTGTTAGGATTTTGAGATTACCCAGTTGAAACATTCCCTCTCTCTGTATGAAATACGGTTAGGTACACCTATTAGTTACACTGCATTTCCTTCTTTTGTGTGAAACGTGCTAGGATTTTGAGATTACCTCGTTAAAACCTTCCCCCTCTCTATATAAAATACGGCTAGGTATTCTTATTGGTTACTTCATTATTCCTCTTCTAGCGTGAGACACGTTTGGATTTTGAGTTCACAATTCCTCCTCTCGGGTGAGAAGCATTTGGATTTCAAGTTCACTTTTTCACCTCTCATTTGAGACACGTTTGGATTTTGAGTTCACTATTCCCCATCTCGTGTGAGACGTGTTTGGATTTTGAGTTCACTTTTTCTTCTCTCGTGTGAGATACGTTTGGATTTCAAGTTCACTATTCTTTCTCTCGTGTAAGACACGTTTGGATTTCAAGTTCACCTTTCTCCTCTATCATTTGTGTTATGGTACATTTGTATGCGATACATCTCATTTATCATTTGTGTTGTGGCACATTTGTATGCGATGCACCTCGTATTATGCATCATATAATTTACACGATGCTTGCCTCTTATGTTGCCATCTTCATATCTTTATCATCATGTCATTACATTGTATTGCATAAATCTTGAGCTTTCACAATAGGCTATGTGAAGCATGTAAGCCCTACTTTCAAATTACATTTCAAGCACATCATTTGCATCTTGCCCCGAAACTACGCTGGTTTGATTCCTTGCAATGGGATATGTAGGCAGCCCTTGGGTTTAACCAACTGTATTTGCATCTTGTTTGGTTGCCCAAGTCTTATGGCCTTGTCATAAAAGTCTTCTTCGGGCTTTGACATTCACTCATGTTATGAAATGACATATTGAGCTCTATCAAAGATAGGAAATTGTAAACACCTCATTTTGACCAGTCTTCAGACTTGGGTGCTTTCTTTTGACTACCCGATGATGAAAATAAGAATGTGTTTCCCACAAGATCCTCAATAAAAAAAAAAAAGAATTTGAGCTTTATTTCCAACCAAAGCCTGCTTTGGCCAAGTGTTTAAGCCTCAGAGAACAATCAAGTGAAGTCAAGATTGAATCAAGCAAAACAACAAAATTCTCTTTCGCCGATCGACTGCCCAAGGACAGTGTAGCCTAGGTTTTTGTTGGTTTGGGTAGGGGACTTTGCAACCCCATTTTTTTGACCCATTTATGCATTGAATGCATATGTACACAACCTCCATTGCCTAGTGCTTGACCTATTGAAGATAATACTCCATTTTTGTCTTTCATTAACTCCATTTGTGCTCTACTAGCTCCATTATCTTCTCTAAATGCTCCATTAGTTCTCTACTTTGTCTTCCACCATTGCTCCACTTGCATTGCCTATATAAGGAGAGCTCAAGTCTTGAATTTGGGGAGATGAATTTGAGACAAGAAGTGTAGAGAGCATGGTGAGTTTGAGTTAGAGTTTGAGACAGAAAAGAAAGCTTTGAAAATAAGGGTATTGTCTTGCCAAAGTAGTGAAGTTGTCTTTAGCCTTCATATATCTCATCTTTCATTACAAAAACCTCCCAAGAAACTCATTGAAACCCAGTCCTAGAGCTTTAATAAAAGAGAGAGAGAGAGATTAGTCTTTGCCAAGTTTGAGAATCGAGTGATCATTTCCTACACTTGTCCAAAGCCACCGGTATAGCTCAAATTTTAAGCTTTCGAATTGATGATTGAGAACGTAATTCACAACTTTGAGGGTGGTCAAAAGGAAGTTTAGAAATCAATAAATTCAATATTTCTTTAGAAGGTGAATTCTCAATTCTTTCATTTTCTTGTATTTTTTATCTTATATTTGTTTTCTTGCTTTAATTTCATATTAGTTTTGTTGCAATCTAACTGGAAGTGGTTAGCTGAGCCACCTACATATTCCTTATTTTTTTTTTCTTCTCAATATTGAGACAAGATAGGTTTTGCTAGACCTAGTTGGTTGGCTAGTTAACTTAGAACAAAACAGTTATCCTGCGTTGAGCATAATAGTTTCCAACGATCCTCGAGTACACACATGAAGCTTTTATTTTGTTTTCATTAGAGTGTTTTGTGAGGTTTTTTTTATTCTGTAATAATATTCTCTCTCTCTCTCTCTCTCTCTCTCTCTCTCTCTCTCAGTCGGTTTCTAATTATTTATTCAACGTGTTGTAGTAATTCCCCACCCCACTTCTTTCTATCCCGTTCTTTACTTGCTTTCCTTATTTGTACATATGTAGCTTGCCTTTTCTGCGCCCCCTTTCGGAAGCTCGGAAAGAAAGCCCTAAAGTTTGGACTCCCGCGGTTCTGAATCTAATCTCACAAGTGTAATGTGAAACTGATAAACACCAAAGAGTCTAAATCTGGCAAATCGTTTTGGAAAATTGATTTTGAATCAAAAAGTGCCAAAATTGGACTGCTTTGCCAGATACAGAGTCGCCACCTAAATATTTTGTTTTTGGAGAAATTTAGGAAACCCTGACTCGTGCCGAAGGCCATGTGTCTGTCATCACCAAAGCTGCCTCGGCTCGGGAACTTAGGTATGAGTGGGAAAGTTCATGAATTGAGCACCCTCGCTCGTTCGATCAAAGATCGGCCTCTACTAATAATGATATGATTTTTTTATAAACATTATGGCCTCTTGTTGATTATTAAACTAGCATTACTATGTGATGCGCAAAATCAAGTATATACTAGTTTGCTCAATTTAGAACAATTCAACTTATGTTTGTTTGCGAAAATGGTTTGAATTTGCCACCTCAAGTGGGCTTAAAAGTTTGCGGATTTGCCACCAAACATAATGGGCTTAAAACATGATTTGCCACTCAACAAAGTGGGCATAAAATGCACATTCATTGAATCGTTCCAATTCAAACAACAAGCCTTCATCTACAAGCATTCAAGCAGTTTATCACTTAAGCACACAGCCTTATGGCAAGCATGCTAATCATGGCAACATTCACATTCATGCAAGTATGCTAAAGCATAAAAACTCACCTAGTACTCCAAGCTAAGAAGATATGAGTTAGTGAAATATGCACGATTCCTAACTATGTTAAGTGTCTAATGCAACACATGCAATATGCAATTAATAGGCTTGACTACTAATATGACATATGGATTGATTTGATAACATGCGATTAAACATGTATTCAAAGAATTATTGAAATGACAATGCAGTTTGAATGATGCGCCGAGCCTTGGTGCATGCAGTACAAATGAATGGATGCAAACATAAGGCATAAGGTACGCTAATCGAAACATGTCCCTAATCTAACCATCAAAAGTGATTAAATAAAAGGGAGAAAGACGTGGGGTTGGAAGACATACACAAACGCATGCACACTTATTACAACATTACGCCCTCGCGAAGGAGGGTCCAAATGAGAAGCTAACCAACTAGCAAAGCTAACTAATTATTACAAAACTCAAATCTAATTAATTATTCTAGTTAACTAATTACAAAACGAAATTGAATAACTAGTTAAACTAACTAATTATTTACAACTCTTAATTAGCTACAACTAATTAATTACAACACGTATTTAACCTAGACATTTAAACATTAAATAAGCTTGGAATGCAAGGGCGGCTCATGCACGTGCTCGATTTCCACCCGAAAAGCAACCGTTTTGCTGCTACAAGCTTCTGTTTGCACATTTGAACACTGACAGTGCTACCCACTTCCAGAACACCTTTCCTCCACCTTACCAACTCACTGTGCAAATTTCACTAATGGCCGACAAGGGGCCGGTTGGCTACCAACGGTGGCTGGTCATTCTTGGTGGTGGTACATTGTAGCCATCGATAACTGGACTTTCTTCTATGCAGAGAGCAAACAAAGCAAAACAGTGCATTTATCAAGGGTTGTTTGCACACTTTGCCTCTCCTTTTCATGGGGAAATCAAAGGAGGGACAAAATTTGGTCCATAAACCATCAATCAAGCAATTTCATTGCATGATGGCTTGTGAAACCAATTGTGCAAGTTTAATAAATGCAAAATGAGACCAAAATGACCGTCACCCTCTCATGCATGATCAAGGGCAATGGAGACCTAGGAAAATGGCACATTTCATCACTTTTGAGTATGAAATGTCCCATTTTCCTTGTGTTCAAATTAACGTTCGATTTGAACACATGCAATGCAACACAAAGGAATGCTTGTCACTTTTACTTGACAATTTTGTTTACACATTTTAGTTACCAAATCATTCATTAATCAATTTGTCCATTGGTGAGTGTCTTCTAAGATGAAAGAAGTGTCAACCAAGAGATAGTGTAAGGCAAGAGAGAGATCATGCCGTTGGTAATGAACCTACTAAGGAGGATTAAACCATTAGGCATGAGCCTTAATCTCAAGCTTAAACAACCCTAAGGTTGAAATAACCCTCAAAGAAAATGAAAAAGTGAAGAAATGAAGGAGATTGCAGAGATTATAAGTGCTGAAATTAGGTGAGAAAAAGCACTAAAACATGCAATCAACTCAAACTAATGGTGGTTAAAACCTTAAAACACTAAGCTAGTGGGAGGACTTACACTACAACTATGCAATGCAAGACTCAAAAGTACCAAACAGCCAACACAGTGGCAAAATAGCTTAAAACAGAGTTTAAAACATGCTGGACTTGAGTCACAAAAAGCTAAAACATTAAGCTAATACATGGGGCTAACTAGGCATGCAAACAAGGCACAAGGAGGGGAGGCTAACCCCTTCAATTTTGGACTTCAAAATGAGTTTTTTGCCACTAAAAAATCTCTAAAATTCAGTGGTTAAAAAGCCCAAAAAATTGGTTTGAAAATGGTGAACAAAGTTCTAAAAGCTTTACAAACTAAGAAGTAAGAAGGGTGAACCAACCCTTAACTGAAAATGGCCTCAAACCATCACATATATGCCACAAAAATAGAGTTTTTGATAGTTGAAAAACCATCCCCAAAATAGTTGAAAAAAGATGGCAGAGCAAGTGTGCAAAACAAGTATAAAAGGAGGGTGTTATACCTCTTGAAGGGAAGACACAAATGAGGCAATAAACCAAGCCACAACCTCCTTCTAGAGAGCTCAAAGAGGGTCTCAAGCTACCTCAGCCCAAAACTAGCAACTTTGGTTGAGGATTGATAGACAAAAGTTGAGTGTATCCAAGCAACTACGCACAAAATTACTAGAGAGAGAGAAATGTAGAGAGAGAGAGAGAGAGAGAGAAAGAGAGAGAGAGAGAATTTTGTTCCAAAATTGCTAACCCTCCAAAATTGGAAGGGGAACCCCCCTATATATAGAAAAACAAGCCTTAAGCTTAGAAACATCCCACCATACACGTGTAGGGAGATGTAGCTCAATGTGCTAATAGCTGGCACAGCTATCAACAAATATCTGAAAAAAGACACTGGTGGCAGTCGGCCACTATTGGTAGCCGACCTACCATCACTGATGGTTGACAACCATGAGCCATAGTCGACAGCCTGAGGTGGTAGCCGACAGGTCACCAAAAATTCCAGGCTCGAAACACCAAGCTTTTGGTCCAAAACAAAGGACAAAATGGACAAGCTTTAAAGGCTCAAAGACAAGGCATCCCACCGAGGACTTCGGGCACTCAAAGCGAACAAATGCAATCGTAATTATCGAGTGCACAAGCGATGACGTCTATGTCTTGAGGTTGGTCAAAAATGGGGTGTCTACAGTTGCCCCTCTTTGACAGAACTCAGAAGTCATAAAATGACGGGAGTGAATGTCAAAGCTCAGAGACGACCCATTTTTGACAAGGCCAAAGACTCGAACAAGCAAACAAGAAAGACAAAATGGTTACGCCCACAGGCTGCCTACGTATCCCTTTGCAAGGAATTAAACCAATGTAGTTCTGGGACAAGATGCAAGTGATATACATGATGCAAGAACATAACTTATGATCATGCAATGAGGCTATAATGAAACATTTAAATGCAAATGCAATGCAATGAAAATGCCACATTCAAACAAACTGAAACAAGTGTAGGACAATTCCAATCATGAAAAGAAATAAGTAAATGAACACGCCATGCGTGAGAATCATGAGCCAAACCACAATTCATGCAGAAAGGATGTAAGAAAATTATGCAAGCTTAACTACGCGACACACAGGAAAGGTGAAAAGCAACATAACCATCGGGCTCACCCAAGGTTTCAATTGAGACCCTAATGCGTTGCACGCGAGAGGAGGGAAAGCGATGTAAACACTGGGTGCACCCGAATGTTTTTTTTTTTTTTTTTTTAAAACCGAAGTAAACAATCCTAATGCATCTTGCGTGATAGGAGAAAGGTGAACAAATCCAAACACGTCTCACGTGAGAGGAGAAAGTGAACAAATCCAAATGCGTCTCACACGAGAGGAAAAAGTGAATAAATCCAAACGTGTCTCATGTGAGAAGATAAAGTGGATACGTCCAAACGCGTCTCACGCGAGAGGAGAAAATGAATACGTCCAAATGCGTCTCACGTGAGAGGACAAAAGGAATACGTCCAAACGCGTCTCACGCGAGAGGAGAAAGTGAATACATCCAAACGCCTCTCACGTGAAAGAAGAAAGTGAATAAATCCAAACACGTCTCACGCGAGAGAAGAAAGTGAATACGTCCAAACGCATCTCACGTGAGAGGAGAAAGTGGACAAATCCAAGCGCGTCCCATGCGACAGGAAAAAGTAAATAAATCCAAACACGTCTCACGCGAGAGGATAAAATGAATACGTCCAAACACGTCTCACGCAAGAAGAGAAAGTGAATAAATCCAAGCGCATCTTATGTAGAGGATAAAATGGATACGCCCAAATGCGTCTCACGCGAGAGAAAAAAGTGAATAAATCCAAACGCGTCTCACACGAGAGGATAAAGTGGATATGTCCAATTGCGTCTCCCGTAAGAGGAAAATGTGAATACGTCCAAACGTGTCTCACGCGAGAGGATAAAGTGAATGCGTCCAAACGCGTCTCACACGAGAGGAGAAAGTGAATACGTCCAAATGCGTCTCACACGAGAGGATAAAGTGAATACGTTCAAACGCGTCTCACGTGAGAGGATAAAGTGAAACGCATTTCTAAGGGCACAAATGATCTTACCTGGAACTCCTCTGAGTGAACCGTACATACAATATCGTTTGCTTTCTCGAATGAACCCTACATAAAATCTCGTGCCTGTATAAAACTAAACAAATGTGATACAGTAAGAATGCATGTTCTATGTAAAGAAAACAATCGAGGCGAAACGCTACATGAAGGCATATTCAACGCCAAGTACCAAAGGCATGTCCCATGCACGATTCACAACATGCTCTATGCAAAGTACAAAATGCATGTTCTATGCACGATTAACAGCGTGTTCTATGCAAAGTACAAAATTCATGTTCTATGCATGATTAACAACATGTTCTATGCAAAGTACAAAATGCATGTTCTATGCAAAGTACGAAATGCATGTTCTATAAAGTACAAAATGCACATTCTATGCAAAGTATAAAATGCATGTTCTACATACGTAATGAAGAGATGCATAGCCTATGCAAGAATGAAAGCGTATTCTATCGAAACAAGTTCAGTAGCAACTTTCCGATTCACCTCTCAGAAAAGTTGCGATATGCAAAAAGGATCCACCTCGTTCAACAAGTGACGAACAACGATCACCGAAAACACAGTTTCGAGCTTCCACAGAGAGAATTTGAACTCAACAGTGACCTTTCCTTGCACCTCTCGGGAAACAGGGACAAAAACAGCATCAAGATTCAATGTAGGAGCATTGGGCACTGGACGGCCACCAGAGGATGGTGTCGGCCACCTGTTGGCCACCCTTGAAGATTGTCGGCCACCAACGGGGCCTGTCGGCCATCGATGGCAGATCGGGCCCTTTTTGTTCTTTTCACCACGGGTCTTTAAGTAAAGGCCATGGTGTCACGCCCCAAACCTGCCCCTAAAAGTTTGGGCATGACCTATTCGAAAATGGACACTAAACCTGTTATGTATATATCAGACGGGGCCTGAACGGAAGCATTTAATAAGATAAAATACATAGAATAATATCCATTGAGCTAATACTAATATGCCAGGATCACAAACACGTACATAGCCCCTTTACAGAGCATATAATTAAACATCATATACATACAATTTCACTTAAATAGACAATTAGCCACAAATTTAATAAAACTTCACAGAATGCATGGGCTTGGTCTGGGTGCCTGGACACACTGAGGTTGATAATGAAAGACGAGCAACAGGGTTAAGACTGACCTCCAAGGTGGACACCTACAGAACAGACATAACACCAAGTAAGCCAGGCTTAGTGAATAATAGTACCTAAACAAAATAATACTTCATTGGAAACATAATATATCACTACATGTGAAATTGCAAGGTCAACATAATTAGTCTGCTTCTGTACTAATGTCATAACGGCCTTAGGCCCAGTCTTGAAACATAATAACTTGAAACATGCATAATAACTTGAAACATGCATAATAACTTGAAACATAACATCTGAAAGCATAATGGCTTTAAGCCCTTGAATATTATAGCATTCAACGTTCAAACGTGTTGGCATAAAACTCTTGAAACTTGTGGCATAAAAGCCCTTGAAACTTGTGGCATAAAAGCCCTTGAAACATATGGCACAAGGCCCTTGAAACATATGGCACGAGGCCCTTGAAACATATTGGCACTAAGGCCCTTGAAACATATGGCACGAGGCCCTTGAAACATATGGCACGAGGCCCTTGAAACTTGTGGCATAAAGCCCTTGTAACATATTGGCACTAAGGCCCTTGAAAGTGGCATGAAGCCCTTGTAAAGGTTGGCATGAAAGCCCTTGAAACATATTGGCACTAAGGCCCTTGAAACATGTGGCACGAGGCCCTTGAAACTTGTGGCATAAAGCCCTTGTAACATATTGGCACTAAGGCCCTTGAAACATATGGCACGAGGCCCTTGAAAGTGGCTCACTTTACATTCTTTAACTTTATCATACTTTAAACATTAACATAAGTACATTACATGCTTGAGACATTAATATGATTGCATAACATTTAACATGATTGCATAACATTTACATAGCATATGTAAACTTGTACCTTACTTAAGCTTGTTACATGCTTGAACTTGTAATAAACATGAACTTATATATACTTAGCACCATACTTGATATAGAACATACTTGTCAAAGATAGAATACTTCACATCCTTATGAGGATCACATAATACTGATAAACATTTACATGCATGTCATAGGTTCTTAACGAGACATATACTTGGCTTAAAGATGAACATGATTCCATAACATGATTCCATTTATGCACTAAAACAACGTAATTTACTTATAGATAATAGAGAATTATTATTCGATATTAACAAGACGGAGTCATTGCAACGCCATACCGATGTAGGCCAATCTTCCAATGTTCACATTGACTTTCAATTATCATAAATGTTCATGTAACATGTTCGTGTAACACTTACAAGAAACAAAGTGTTAGTGATAATAATTATCAATGATAAATAAAATATACATCCTCGCACTATTACTCACAAGAGTTAGATGTTGGGTCCGCCTCGTAGTTAACCCTACACAAGTCAATTCAACAACATTTAACACAACCCAACATAATCAATATAACCTCACATAATCATCACCAATTAATATAATCCACACTATTTAACATTCTTTAACTCAATACCACCAAATATAATTCCACATAATTCTATTTAAATTGCTAAGGCTCAATTCAACATTCCAAAGCCAAGTTTACCTCATCCACATCATCAACAAACCTTTCTTCTCAATTTCCTTTCTCATTAAAACATGATTCACAATACTCATAACAAAGTTCATTCGTAAATTTTAAACATAATTTCCAAGTATCACTAAATTCCAATTAAACTTGTATATACCTAATTCAATACCCCAATTTCATTATTCCACTTTCAATTTGGGCCAACTCTTTGGGTATCATCCTTAATCAACCCAGGGTTCCAAGAAAACATTGAAATTTCAAGAAATAATTAACTTATTAACCCAACACTTTTTATTCTAATTTTTCCATTGATTAAACATCTAGGATTCATAAACCATTATTTAAACCCATCAATTAACTCACATATCTTCAAACCATAAAACCCCCAATGTTCAAACCCCAAAATTCCCAAAATCTCATAATTTCTTCCATATACATAACATAAATGAAAACTTGCACCATTATACAATGAAGACACCTCCAACCTATCTATGGATGTAAATATTAAAGAGTCTTCAACCCTTACCTCAACAATCTAGCAAAGGGGTGAGCTTGAGAAGAAACTTTCACCAATCCAAATTTTAATCGGGTAAAAACTTTGATCCTCCTTAGTTCTCCATCCTACATGCCAAAACCATGGTGGATTGTTGATAAAAATGGGTGAAATCAAAGGTTTGAGAGTTAGGGTATCGGTCTAAGGCAATGAGGAAAGAAGAGGGTTGAAGAAAATCTATGAAATGATCCAAAAATCCCGTTCTTAAAGCTGCTGTCCTGTAATTCCAGAACGAGCGGACTGATGTCCGCTCGAGCGGACTGCCTCAAAGACAGATTTCGAAACTTTGAACAGGTATAACTCTCCCATCCGGACTCCGTTTTAGGTCGTTCTTGTGTCCAAATTGAAGCCCCGGAAATAAGCTTTCCGATGGTTCTAACCTCACATCCAAATTCAAAGTGTGGAAAAAGAAAAGGACAATTGAGTAACGGTTGGTCATAAACGAAGTATTCCAATTAAGGTTTTTAGTCCAATCTTACTTTACCATCATCTTATCATCTCAACCAATCTCCCAAAATAAGGTAAGAACATTTCAAATACACTAAAAAGAACATCAAAAATGAGCCCACATGCTTCAGAATCAAACTTAACCCGACGACCCGCTCGAGCGCCGAACCTTGCGCCGAGCCTCAGCAACAAAGTCATCCGCCGAAGCGAAACTCCCCGCCGGCGGAGAATCACAACTCCCAGAATCTCAAGCCGTCTGAAAAATTGCTGGGAACCCCAAAAGTCCGCTCGAGCGGCCACTCCTCCGCTCGAGCGGAGGAAAGAATTTCTGAGTCGTTACACATGGGGCCTCATTTTCAGACACCCTTATGTTCGAAATTTCATCCTCTCTCTCTAGACCTTTCTTCTCTCTAGATCCGTGCTTTTTACGTGTTTTCCAATGTCCTACGCGAAGTTGATTTGCTAAATCCTCTTTGTTTCCTTCGTTTTGAACTAATTGAAATTTGATTTTGATGTTTTTTTCTTCATTTTCACCACTTGAGGCTTGTTCCCCTCGAGTCTCTCTCGAGTTCTGTGTAGTTTTTTTGGCTTTGACTTTTTCTTCCATTTTCTCTCTCCTAGGGTTTGACTTTTTCAAGTTTACCCTACTTTCTCCATTTTCTTTACTTTTCATGGACTCTTCACCCATATTCCATATGGCAGACGATATACAACATGATAGAGCTCCTCCAGAGGCAGAGTTTGATTCTGAGGACGAGCCGAAGCCATTACCACTAAGAGTACAACCCTTCGATCCAGCAAGATACCACCCCCAGACACACATCCTGCATGCCGGAGGTATTAAACGTTTTATTGATTTTGCTCCGGGCGCACATGAGGATCTCCTACTGAGGGAGCCAGCCTTACATCTTTCAGCCATTGCCATTGAGGTATGAGCCCTACCCGCCGTATTTAAGTTGCATTTCTTGCATTGTCTTTCATTTGACTGTGCTTTCATAACTACTTTATCTAAGTCATCTCTGCCTGATCTGTTTGCATATGTTCTTTGCCACAAGGTGAGTCTCACGCCTTTAGAGGCTACGGTGCTACGACTACACGGGATTGGTATGACGAGCTCCCTGCAGGAGTATGCCACATCGTTGACAGGGCTGGCTTTGGCCTTTTTTGCTCTAGCCTAACGAGAGTCATAGCTAGCCGTCCTCTTCTGGGGGGCCCTCGTGGAGAGATGGTGGGACACCAGCAACTCTCTTCACTTCTCCACAATCGGGGAGATGACGATGACTCCCTACGACTTTGCCATGGTCACTGCCTTAGGCGTAGGGGGCGATCCGATCTCTCTTGATACAAACATGGGAGAGTGTGAGGCGGCTTGGCTCGAGTTATTGAGGGCACGCCCACCTTTGTACCGGCCAGGCATGGTTAGATATAGTTGGTTTGCGGAGCAGTTTCGAGGGACCGAGTCAGAGGCAGCTGAAGAGACAGAGCAGTATGCTTGGAGTTTTTTGATGTTCCTCCTTGGTACCACCTTGTTTGCGAACAGGGAGAACACCGTAGGATTATACTTGCTGAGTGCATTTGTGATCCTTTCCCGAGTGAGTTCTTATGATTAGGGCAGAGCTGGCCTCACCACTCTATACAGCTATATGAGCTCGACCTCTTACCTGAGGAGAGACTTGATTGGAGGCTACTGGCGAGCCTGGGAGGTACACATCTTAGTTCCCTCTTTGCACTTTATACTTTCTGCTTAGCATGTTCTGCTTTGTATCTGTTCAACACATGTGCTTTATGCTTTGTACTTTCTGCATATGTTTATGATGTATGCCTTTTGCTTTGCATTTTCTGTATTTGTTCAAATTCATGTGTTCTGCTTTGCATTTCTGTATCTGCTCAAACAGTGTTCATACACTGTGCTTGCTCAATATTGTTTATACACTGATCACATACCACTGCATTTTTCCTGCAGCTATGGGTATACGCATATTTCCCAACTCTTGCCCCAGAGCCTCTAGTGGAGCTTTCATTGATAGCTCCCTATTCATGAAGATATGACGGTCAGCTCCACCGTAGGACCTGTGAGCCCTTCTCATTCTTCAGGCACTACTTTGACATGGTAGCTGCTCATAAGGTAACCTAGAACACAGTCATTTTTGTCTTACAATTGTTCTGATTCACATATTAGTAACTAACAATGGCTAATAATCTGTTCACCTTTTACTTGCAGATCATATGGCAGCCATGGGCCATGATGCCGACAGGGATTCAAGGCCAGTATAAGGTGGCTTGGGGCATTTCTCGCTATCTCATTTTGCTTGTGGGCCCAGTTTGCCAAGCCTAGTTCCTGGGCGAGCGAGTCGTGCGTCAGACCATGGGCTTGTCTACTCCAATCATACCGATGACACCGCTAGAGTCCATGAGGTCAGCAGATAGCCTATCTGCTAAAGAGGTCATTCAGTTCAAGGTGGGTTTGGAGGTAGACTACTTCCGAGTTGAGGGCGATTATACAATCTTTATCCAAACGCATCTTATGCAGCCTTTGATCGGTGCTCGTAGGGGTGAGGGAGCAAGAGCTCCTATTGCGAGGGCGGCGCCTAGAGCGACAAGGGAGACCAAGGCCCGTGGGAGAGAGGCTTCTTGAGCGAGGAAGATGACTGGTTAGGCAAAGCTTCCCACTAGACTTACATGTTGGCAGCATACCAGGGAGGCTTACCAGATCCCTATTGAGCCTGCACCGGCTGGACACGAGCTTGCCAAGGTTCGACGTCGACTCTAGTATGTACCACGATTTATGTTTTACATGCCATATTTCATTTCAGTTATGTTTATAGCACACTGATCACCTCAATGCACTTGCAGGCATCTATAGAGTACACCAAGGATGCTCTTGAGCTGGCGGCTTCCCTAATGGGGATAGTGTAGAGGAGCATGAGCTTGCTTAGTCTCTACAGTATTCAGGTACCTTTCTTCAATTTACGCTTCATGCTATCAATCTTTCTGCTGATACACTAGCATTTCAACTGTAATCTGTTCCACATTGTAGTGATTTGATACATTGCACTCAAATACTACATTCATACATCAGACGCAAGACATTGTATTTGACTTCTGCCTACACTCATGCTGCATACCATGCTTACATCTGATACATAAACTAAAATTGATATATTGACAACTGCCCTTTACAGATCCCAGATATACCGGGTGCACAGCAGTAGCAGCACCAGGACCAGCAGTACCTCCTCCAACAGTAGGAAGGAGAGACAGACGGGCTCCAACACGCAGTCGAGGTAGAGCCAGGGGTACCCAAGATGAGAGTGGTCTTTCAGAGCCCATTCTGAGCGATGACGATGCCAAGACGAGTGGCTCCGAGGAGGCAGTCAGTCCACAGTTTGAGTCCTTTGAGAGTGGAAACGATGGCGACTCTAGATCTAAGAGTGGAGGTGATGCTGAGCCGGGTTCTAAGGTAGAGAGCAGCGATGATTCCGGTTTTGGTTCGGCATCTGGTTCAGATAGCGGTGCAGATGGAGACAGCTCTGAGTCCCCATCCAGGAAGATGACAAAGAGGGCCTCTCGAGCCTGAGATGGCTGGCGCTAATTTTCGTTATTTTTGCTTAGTTTCTTTTGTTAGTAGTGTTAGCACATTGTACAGTTCCAGACAAGTTTTATTTTCTTTGAAAACTTGTAGCGCACTTTTGTAAAAAAAAAAAAACCATGATCGGAATGAAAACCAGTTTACATTTGAAAAAGTGTTATATTTTACATCATGAGCACCGCATTGCATGAAAACAAGATTGATTTTGATAATGAAAACCGAACACTTGTATTGGCATGACATTTTAGTCGGATAATGAACCAACCAACACTTAACAAACAAAGTAATATAACTCGATAATCAAAATAGCAACAACTCGATAAAAAAAACAAAGCAACTTGATACACAACAAAACAATTCGATAAACAAAACAAAACAACTCAAATACAACTCAACAAACTTGCTAGAACTAAAAGGAATCAAAATAAGACCTTAAAATGCATAAAGAATAGGACAAAACACATGCTTTCAGCATTCTCAACACACAGGTGAACGACAAGCTTGTCAAAAGTCGGCCATGAATAGAGGCTGTCGGCCACTAGTGGTGGCCGATCGGCTACCAAAGTGGCCTGTCGGCCATCACTAATGGCTGGTCGGCCATCAATATGAGGTAGGAATGTTGCCACCTGGCTTCCACTCACTACCTTATCTTCTACAAAAGGTTGAGCTTCATGATTTTTTTATTTCAGTTACAAATTCTTCACAAAATGGAGCCATTTTTTGCCGAAAAACTCTCAAATTGGATTGCAACTTTAGATGGCTCGGAAAAGCTGAATTTATGGGGTTTCGGCATAAACGCACTTTTCCCGCTGAGTCGTTGTCCGCTTTGTTTTTCGTTCCTACATGCCGCGGTTAGATGTTAGAACCTGATTACACATGTCTTTAGCTTTGGGGGACAAGAGCTATGCCCGACAATCGAAGAATTTCAAGTTCTAATGGAGTCCCAGCGCGATGAGGAAATCTTGCCTCAGCCCCGTTTTGGTCACATTCAAGCTTTGGGATGGATGTGCAGGCTTACTCTACATAAGGCCCGTTCCTTGGTTCATGACGGAGAGCTGGACATTTCCAGTTTGATCCATCGATTTTCTGATGCTGGTGACTGAGGCGACCTTCTTTGGCGGGGTTTTCAACAGCACGCCCTTTGTTTATGCGTGGTAGTACATTTCCTCCTTGCCCCTAGTTTCGGCAGGTCTAGCATTCGATTAGTCGAAGTAGCCCAAGGTTTGAAAGAGAGCAAGAGTTGCATTGGTTTGGCGTTGGCCAAGACTTTGATGGGTTTAGACACCTTTCATCGGCAAGAGACAAGAAAATTCGTGGGAAGTCCACTACTTCTTCAGGTAATGTTTCCCACCCATTCTAATATGTGTTTCTCACATCACTCGGCATTCATGCTCAGTTTTCTCTCTCAAAGCCCTTTTCTCACTTTTTTCTCAACATACACCTCTCTTTTTTATAATCTCTCTTTTCTTTCATCCCTTCCCATATATGGCTTATGGACAAGCTGAAGGTAGTGGACGCTTGCCCCGCATACTCAGTCCGAGCATACTTTTTTTGCCAACAGCTAGTTGATTTTTCGAATGAAGGATGGTGGTGCCACTGGATGTGCAACAGGTCTGCTGCTGACATTGCTTGGCATTGCCCCTGACTTAATTTGACTGAAATGAGCTACAATATGGCTCGACAACTTGGCATTGAGCTGATTGGCTTGACACACTGTATATTTTACTTTCCGTTCAGGTTCAGGTGTTAATTTGGACATGATCAGACTTACCCAGAAGAGGGGGTAGAATACCCGGTTTCATTCCCCGTCCGAGGCTCACATTTAGCTAGGTACCTCACTACTTGGAGGACAAGAGAGCTTCTGGCTCCTGCCCCTAGTTTTAGCTGCGCACTTTTTGACGAGTGCCTAACTTGGCTCAAAGATGAGGCACAACCCGGGCCCACTTTGGCATCAGAGGCTTCCACAAGCACAAGCGGAGGACCAGGAACACCTGACTCGTCTATGCCCCTAGTTTATTGCTTTGATCTTTACTTTTCAAGTTTTATGCATGTAATAAACGCAGCTTTGATTTGTATCAAGAATTAGAGAACTTTGTATTGAAATCAATGAAATTAAAGCTGTGAGCACTGAAAATTTTCCTTTTGGTCCAAAAATGGAAAAAATTAAAAAAGTAAATTTTGAGCAAAAAATCAACTTTTATCAAAATTTCTCAAAACCATTGTCAATAAGGATCACCACTTGACACTCACAGAATCAATCCTCGAGATGTACAACCCCGAATCCTAAGATCACAAATTGCCCCTTGACTGAATAACACCGCTTAGCACTGTAACTAGCTCTCAGAGAGGATCACAACCGAACATCCAGATAAAGAACGGACAAGGATAACCTGATCAAACACACGGCCAGGGCAATTGAGTTGGAGGTGTTTATGGCTGAACTTCAGAATGAAGTTGCCTACGTATCCCAAAGATGGGAATTAGGCCTTACGTAGTTCGGTTCGGGTTCACTTGAGTATTAACACTCTCCTTTTGCGCTCTAACTTTTGCCGAGGCCGCTTTTTAGGGTTTTCAACCTTGCGAGCTCAGTTTTTATTTGTTCTAATTTTTTGTGCTCTAACTTTTGCACAGGTCACGCTTTCGAGTTTTTGGCCTAGCGAGCCTCTCAGGGATAGTATTTCTTCAACTTGTCCGTGTTGATCAGTTAGGAAAATTCTAGGCCATCCAAGTCCATGAGAATAACAGCTCCACCCGACCATATAGTTTTGATGATGTAAGGACCAGTCCAATTGGGTCTGAACTTGCTCCTAGGGTCATGAATGGGAGCTCGGTTGTATTTCAGCACCAAATCCCCTTTTTTGAGATTCTTGGACTTAATCTTCTTGTTAAAAGCCCTGGCAATCCTATGTTGGTAGCCTTGAACATGCTACAATGCTTTCAGTCTTCTCTCATCAAATAGCATCAGTTCTTCGAACCTGCTCTGTTGCCAATCTACCTCTGCTATCTAACATTTAGCCATAACTCGCAGCAACGGAACTTTTATTTCGATCGGAAAATAAGCTTTCATCCTATAAACAAGAGAGTAAGGAGTTGCCCCAGCAGACGCCCGAATTAAAGTCCTATAACCCTAGAGTGCAAATGGAAATTTGTCTGGCCAATCCCTGTAGGTCTTAAGCATCTTCTGCAGAATATGCTTGATGTTCTTGTTCGTAGCCTCAACAGCTCTGTTGGTTTGTGGCCGGTATGTGGATGACTTATGAAAAGCCACGTTGTATTTCTCTAACAAGTCGATTACTTCTTTCTTGAAATGGGAACCATTATCTGAAATGATCTCGTTTGGGACTCCATAATGACAAATGATGTTGTTTCGGATGAACTTAGCCACATGTGCTGCGTTTAACACTGCATAAGACTGAGCTTCCACCCACTTTGTGAAGTAATCAATTGCCACCAGAATGTATTCATGCCCATTTGACCCTTTTGGTGTGAATGCGCCAATGACGTCAATTCCCCAGATTGAGAAAGGCCATAGAGAAGTCATGTTGTACAGCTTCGACGGCGGAATATTCATGCGATTGGCATGGATTTGGCATTTGTGGCATCACTAAACAAAACTGATACAATCCTTCTCCATAGTAGACCAATAGTAACCTTGCTTGAGAATCTTTCGGGCTAACATTACTCCGTTCATGTACTCTACACTCTCCCTCATAGATAGCCTCCATTAGGTGCTTTGATTCCTCTACATCGACACACCACTTATGCATTCCTAGATGACCCCTCTTGTCCAGTTTACCTCCGCAGATGATAAATTGAACGACCATCAGCCGTATTGCCCTCTTATCTTTGGCATTCGCCCCTGGTGCATAAACCTCATTTTTCAAGAAATTCCAGATATCATAGAACCAAGGGTTTTGATCCTGCACTTTATCTATTACGGCGATAGGCTTGTAGGCTGGCGTATATCTCTGCTCAATAATAATCGGACGCATCTAGACTCCAAACGAGATGTCTATCATGGAAGATGGAGTCGATAATACGTTAGCAAACCTGTTGATCACTCTTAGTAGATGTGTGAAAGTCAGCTTCTCAAACCTAGGAATTAGAATATCCAAGGTCTGGTGATAGATCTTTATCTTTTCTTCTTTGACCTTCTAATCTTCTTTTGCTTGAGACACAACTAGGTTCGAGTCCCCAATGACGTCCAACCTTTTTGCCCCTAGTTCTAGGGCAGCTTCCAAACCAGTGATACACTCCTCATATTCTGCTTCATTATTAGATACCTTGAACCGGAGTTTGAAGGCTAAGGGTATATAGGAATTGTTAGGTGCTATCAGCAACACCCATATCCTATAATTGTACTGATTAGACGCTCTGTCAAAGTACATTGTCCAAATCTCTTCCTCGACTTATAGAATAACTTCGTCTGGGAATAGGTATTCTATCGTTTCATCCCCTTCCAGTGGGTGATCTGCCAGAAACTCCACTACTGCTTTCCCCTTGACCGACTTGCGAGTAACATACTTCAGATCAAATTCGGAGAGAATGAGCAACCAACGAGCTAGCCTACCCGTAGGCGCTGGTTTCTCAAAGAGATATTTGATGGGATTTAATCTCGAAACTAGAATTACGAAGTGAGCTAACAAGTAGTGCCTCAACTTCCTGGCAGCCCACACCAAGGCTAAACAAGGTTTCTTTAGTAAGGTGTAATAGGTCTCACAATCAAGCATTTTCTTGCTCAGGCAATAGATGGATTTCTCCACCTTATCCTCAGATTCCTAAGCAAGTATGCATCCCACTGTTGTGTCTGTTACTGACAAATACAAAATCAAGGGCTTCTCCAGCTCTGGCAGTGACAACACGGGTGGATTCTGAAAGTATTGCTTGATCTGTGCAAAAGTGAATTGACATCGGTCATCCCATCAGAATTTTTTTCCTTTCTTCAGGAGACCAAATAGTGGTTCACATGTCCAGGTTAATTTAGAAATAAACCATCTTATGAATTGCACTTTACCCAGAAAGCCTCGTACCTCCTTTTCAGTCCTTGGTAGTAGCATTTCTAAGATGGCCTTGATTTTGGAAGGATCTACCTCGATGCCCCTCTGTGTGATCAAGAAACCCAGCATTTTCTCTACTGTTACACCGAAAGTACATTTCTATGGATTCAACCTCAGTCTGTAGTCTCTGATCTGTTGAAAGAATTTCTTCAAGGCGGTGTAGTGGCCCTCTCTTTCCCTGGATTTGACAATTATGTCGTCCACATACACCTCGACCTCTTTATGGATATCATGTAGAATTGTGGTTGCAGCACATTGATAGGAAGGTAGCCCCGGCATTCTTCAAATTTAAACGGCATCACCGATATGATGGGTTCTCCACGGCGTGGTGATAGCAGTTTTCTCCCTGTGGTCGGGTGCCATCAGAATCTGGTTATACTTGGAAAATCCATCCATGAATGAGAGCAATGCATGGCCCGCGGTGAAGTCCATTAATTCATCGATGTGCGGTAAGGGAAAGTCATCTTTCGGACTAGCTCTGTTCAGATCTTTGAAGTCCACATACATCCGAATTTTGTTGTCTTTCTTTGGCACTGGGGCAATATTGGCCAACCAAGTTGGATACTTAAATACTAGCAAAAACCCTGCATCTATCTGCTTGGTGACATCTTCCTTAATCTTCAAAGCCCAACCAGGCGCATTCTCTGCAACTTTTGCTTGATGGGTCGGGCCTCGGGGTCAAAAGGGATCCGTTGTTGTACAATCTTAGGATCGATTCTAGGCATGTCTTCGTAGGACCACGCGAAAACATTTTTGAAATCTTTTAATAAAGCGACTAAGAGCTCGCACTCCTTCGAAGACAACGTGGACCCAATTTGGACCAAATACGGATCCTTCTCAGTACTCACATTAATAGCAATGATTTCATTAGTAAGGGGTTTTGCAAACCTCTCCTCCTCCCGATTAATCAAAATTTTCAAAACCACAGGAATTCCTCATTGTTTTCATCAAAATTTTGAAAATCATAATCAATGCAATAAACAAGAGGCACAGAGAAATACTCAGAATCTATGGTGGCATTCTCATTCAAAAGGTCCAGCTCATCTAATTCCTCGGTTACAATCGACTCAAAAGAAGAAGAAAAAGACGACCTGGACAAAACCTCAGCATTTGGGTTATCAACCCTAGGAGTACCGGACCTAGAATCAGAAGAGCCGGAATCTGATTCTGACTCAATAAACTTTGTGGAATCAGATTCTAGTTCACTACCCGACTCAGAACTATGAGATAGGTAGCCCTCCTCCAGCTGCCAAATGAGGGATGGTGCGCCAGATGCATCCAAGATGCTGCTAGAAGGGTTTGCACCCGATTGGTCCCCGATCATGGAAACGGTTAGGTTATCTCCCAAGCTCTTTGAGTTAATTTGTGGATCTAAAAGAATACATGCTAGTGCTGCTCCTACTTCAGAATTGTTGCTATTAAGATCACTTTTTGTGCTCTTTGCAGCCTCAGCGGTTAGTTCAGTCTGTTCTTCTGTATCACTGTCTTGCAGCTGCAAGTCAAAAAAAATTTCAAAGCTAAGAACCTGCTGCTTCTCAGAGTTGAACCAAGGTTCGGGGAAACCACATAATGGGAAGTCTTCTCCTTATCGAACAAAATAACCATTAAGGGTTCCCCGGACAGGTCGGTGCACAAGCTCGTAACACTTCCTGGTTTACTTAGCTCTGGCTCTTCCGGCCATCTCTTTCTCTTTCCTCATCCAATCCTCTTTGGTGGGCTTATAGCCAGGACCAAATGCATGCGGGTTATGTGGCACATCCGCCAATGTAGTGATGTCCTTTCGGCCACTTCTCCTTAATCCCATTCCTAGCATGTGTTGGAGTTTGTTCATGAAGTAGATTGATTGAGCATTGACATATAAGCCCTCATCTGACGCCAAGATGGTTTCTACTGCCCGGACCTCGACCAAGGTAAATCCAGAGAGGAAAACATCCTCTTTGCCATGCACAATTTCTAGCACAGGTGTAGTGACCTTTGGCGGAGGATGTATAGATGAATTCCCGAAAACTATGGCCACCCCTTTTCCATGGGGGTACTTCAGTATTTGGTGGAGAATGGAAGAGACTACTTTTACTTGGTGCAACCACGGTCGCCCAAGTAGTAAGTTGAAAGTAGCAGGAGCATCCAGGACATGGAACTCAATATCTTGTAGAGCCAGGCCAACCTGTACTCTAATCTACACTGTCTCCATCATCTTTCTGCTTGTATTGTCATATGCCCGGATCACCTAGGCTGTAGGCACAAAATCAGCCGATTTTAGACCAATAGCATAAGCCATACAACAAGGATAGACGTTGATTGCTAACCCGGTGTCGACCAATACCACTGGTATCCACTTTTCTCAGCACTTTACGGATATGTATAGAGGCTTGTTGTGTGCAGAGCCTTCTGGCGGTAATTCCTTGTCTAAAAAGGTCAAAGTTGGCGCAGCGCCTCACGGGAAGACTAATCCCACTAGTTGTTCTGGGGTGGTGTCAATGGACAACTTAGCTTTATCCATCGCGGTCAGTACAGGCTGTCTGTGCACTCGCGAAGCCATAAACAGACCCTAGATAGATATGTCAGCTTGAATCTTCTTCAATTGTTTCAGCACAGCCTCTTCCTCTAACTATTTTTCCTTCTATTTCTCAACTTTTTTATCCTTCCCGGATGCCTCGGGTTGGTCTAGATGCGGTGGTTTGAAATATCAGCCACTTCTTGTCATATGGTCGACTTCTTCCACATATCAAGTGTTGTCAAGAAGGTCTTCACCCCAATCTTCATCGGTATGGGCCAGGTGTAAGTCGTCGTCGTCATCTCACCAGACCCCTTCGGCAGCTGACAAGCACTCATCCGGCCCCGTTCGGAACATTCCATTTTCACAAACATTCCCCACAGGGTGGTGAGCTTTTCCAGCTTTCCGATCATTTTCACTTATTTCTTGCCCAAACCGCTTCGGCACGGCTTCTTGCTCTGCATGTACAGTACTTATAATGCCAAAATCTTGAGCCAATTGTTCTACACCGGTGTTTTTTGGTAGTTTACCCTTTCCATTGGTCGTTCCGGCCATTGTAGCGATTCTTGCTTTCTGTTCTTCTAGCTTCGATCCAGTTCCCTCATCTTTATCGGGTTCATCAATTAGCCACCCAAAATTGTCTGTTGAATCATTCAGATCAAACCAATCAATATGCATGTCCCCTTGATCTTGCTCATCAAAGAACTGTAAATTGTCCATGTCCTCCTCTAGGTTGGCTAGATCATCTAATCCCTGACTTGGCCAATTTTCTCAAACTACACTGACCTCCATCCCAGCTGGCAATACCACTTCTGTCTTAGCTTGATTGATTGGCACGATATAGTAGTATGGGTTGTACATCGCCTTAGATAAATCCTCAGAATCCTTAGGCAACGAACTGATATTCTCCACCAAGGCTAACCTCCTTCTATCTTCCACTGTCACAACCACTTGTTCGGGTTGGAATGAAGACGTGTTCATCATGCACAAGTCCGTGCTCTCAGGGATGAACAACGCCGGCTTAGGTAGGTGAGAAGGTATACTGGGGTCATAAGGGACGGCCAGTGTGTGGAAGATGTTTATATGCCGAGGTGGAGGGACTTGGTTATGTGGTGGGAGAGAATTTGTAGTGACATTTGGCTTTCGGAGAGGCGCTATCACCTTGTTGTCAATGAGATCTTGAATCTCATGGCGTAGTCTATGGCATTGATTAGTGCCATGACCATCATGCTGGTAAAAAGCACAGCATTTGGCCGGGTGTGTCTCGAGAAAAGAGGATTGGGTAGAGGGCGAGGCTCTAGTGGTTTAAGATGCCCTTTTCGATTAGGACCCCTAGGGCTTTGGATAAAGGCATGTGGAGTGGGATAAAGACCCTTTGAGATTGGGCCTGGCTGGTTGAGGTTTGAGGAGTTGTGTTGGATGTATTGGCGAACGGGTTAGCAGTTTTGGGTGTGGTGATGACCATACTCACATCTAAAGGCCATGTAGAGGTGCCACCACTCGTGTTTGCATTGGAGCTACATGTAAAAGGCTTCTTGGGTTGTTCCTTCTCATGGTCTATTAGCCTTTGCTTCATCTCATCCTCAATTTGAACTTCTATTTCATGGAGCTCAGCAAATGTAAACAAAGGCAAGACTATCATCATTTGTAATAATCTCCCTTGCAAGTTATAGACCACCATTCTGATTTGGTCCTTTTCAGATGGCTTGATAGTCATCATAGATGCCTTAGCCCTCCACCGAGTCACAAAGTCCGAGAAGCCCTTCTTCGGCTCCTGACGGGTCGCTTCAAGATCACGAGTTGTGACCTCGATCTGGGTATTGTAAGAGTACTGCGCAATGAAGGCCTCAACCATTTCCTCCCAGTTCTGTTTCACGGAGTCTTCCAACTTTGCGTACCAGATGGCCGTTATACCTGACAGGGTCTGGCTAAAATGTGACAGCTTCTGAAGTTTGGTGAGACCCATTGGTTGTAGGATATCAGAGAATAACTACAAATGGACCGTGGGATCCCCAGAGCTATCGAACCGGTCTATATGCGGCATCTTGAATCTATTTGACAGAGTCATTGCGGAGTCTGTGTATCCATCCTCAATGTTAGGGATTGAATTCACGCCCTGCGCCCGCTTGAAGAGTTTTTCTAGCTTGTTGACCTTTAATGTAGTGGGGTCAACCTCAAATTCAAATGGTGCCTTCATTTGGTAAACTGGTGCCTTGGAGGTCTGAGGTAGGATCGGATCTGCCGGAATCCCATATTCTCTTGAACATTGACTGTGACCCTGGGTGTTGAAATTCCCGATGGGGGTACATGGGATGTAGAGGCTACTGCCAGTTGTGATTGCTGTTGCGGAAGCCTATCTATCACTTTTGCCTGGCGGGCTGCGACCTCAGCTTGGCGGGCAGCATCTAGCCGCATAGTCTCAATGGTCTGTTGGAGCTGACGAAGCATATCTTCCATACTGATTAGGGGATGCTGAGCTATCAGAACTGCTGAATACTCTCTTTCTGGAGTAGAAGTAAAAGACTAGGCCTGACTGGGTGCAGGCAAAGTAAAAGGTGACTGCTGGATTAGTGAGTTTTGTCTGATCCTTCTCCGTCTGGTAACCGGTGAGAGTGAAACAAACACTGATTGTCCCCTGACAAGATGCTCGGATTTGCAAATCCTTCTCACATGGGTCTAGAGTACTTGGGAAGTAACAAAATCATCTGAAGCAATGATGAAAAACTACTTTGCAAAAAGAAATAAAGCAAAACGAAAACAAATATCAGAAACTGCATAGCACCTCGGCTCAGACACAGACAACACGTAGTTGCAATCATAAGTTGGAGAACTGTACCCAACACTGATTTCTACTCCAAAACTAATGCCCAAACATGCAATTGATACATATATTCCTGTAGAGTTTCATTCTAAAAGCACATACTAGGAACTACGGTTCACTACTCAAGCAAATTGTTTCACACAATCTTGAATTTGGGTAAGCAACCTGTCCTAGTTTGGAATAGTCTCTATGGCTTCCGATATGCAACTAGGCCGATTGGTAAAAAAAAGGGTACCTCAGCAAGACTACCTAATATAGCTCTCACACCTAACATTGAGAAATGAAAGGAGGATCAAATGGTACAGCGGTAGTCCAGATCCAAGGGTTGTGTTCCTATCGTGACAGAGCCCACAACCGGTCAACCTTTTGGCAAGCTTTTCCAAGCGAGCCTCCAACAAACTGTTCAGGAATAACAGATGGCAAACACTGTGACTTAGGCGCACCAATGTAAATGCAAAGAAACAAATAAGTGTAGATAAAAAAGTCATATCATGAGTTCAAGTCAAGTTCTCTAAATCCCCAGCAGAGTCGCCAGAAACTGTAGTTCGCCTTTTCCATGCCCCCTTTTAGAAACTCGGAAAGAAAGCCCTACAGTTCAGACTCCCGCGGTTCTAAATCTAATCTCACAAGTGCAATGTGAAGCTGATAAACACCAAAGAGTCCACATCCGGCAAATCATTTTGGAAAATTGATTTTGAATCAAAAAGTGCCAATATTGGACTGCTTTACCAGATACAGAGTCGCCACCTAAATATTTTATTTTCGGAAAAATTTAGGAAACCCTTGCTCATGCCAAAGGTCACGTGTCTGTCATCACCAAAGTTGCCTTGGCTCGGGAACTTAGGTACGAGTGGGGAAGGTCATGAATTGAGCACCTCCGCTCAACCGATCAAAGATCGGCCTCTACTAATCATGATATGATTTTTTTATAAACATTATGTGCTTTTGTTGATTATTAAACTAGCATTACTATATGATGCGCACAATTAAGTATAGACTAGTTTGCTTAATTTGGAACAATTCAACTCATGTTTGTTTGCGAAAATGGTTTGAATTTGCCACCTCAAGTGGGCTTAAAAGTTTGCGGATTTGCCACCAAACGTAGTTGGCTTAAAACATGATTTGTCACTCAACAAATTGGGCTTAGAACGCACATTTGTTGAATCATTCCAATTCAAATAACAAGCCATCATCCACAGGCATTCAAGCAGTTTCTTACTTAAGCACATAGCCTCATGGAAAACATGCTAATCATGATAACATTCACATTCATGCAAGTATGCTAAAGCATGAAGGCTCACCTAGTACTCCAAGCTAAAAAGATATGAGTTAGTGAAATATGCATGATTCCTAAATCGGTTAAGTGTCTAATACAACACATGCAATATGTAATTAATAGGCTCAGCTATTAATATGACATATGGATCGATTTGATAACATACAATTAAACACGTATTCAAAGAATTATTGAAATGACAATGCAGTTTGAATGATGCGCCGAGCCTCGGTGCATGCAGTATGAATGAATGGATGCAAGCATAAGGCATAAGGTAGGCTAATCGAAACGTATCCCTAATCTAACCATCAAAAGCGATTAAATAAAAGGGAGAAAGACGTGGGGTTTGAAGACATATACACACGCAAACACACATATTACAACATTACGCCCTAACGAAGGAGGGTCCGAATGAATAAGTTAACAAACTAGCTAAGCTAACAAATTATTACAAAACTCAAATCTAATTAACTATTCTAGTTAACTAATTATTACAAGCCGAGTTAATTAACTATTCTAGTTAACCAATTACAAAACGAAATTGAATAACTAGTTAAACTAACTAATTATTTATAACTCTTAATTAGCTTCAACTAATTAATTACAATACGTATTTAAGCTAGATAAGCTTGGAATGCAAGGGAGGCTCATGCATGTGCTCGATTTCCACTCGAAAAGCCACCATTTTGCTACTGCAAGCCTTTGTTTGCACATTTGAACATTGACAATGCCCCCCACTTCCAGAACACTTCTGTTCCACCTTACCAACTCATTGTGCAAATTTCACTGATGGTCGACAAGGGGCCGGTCGGCTACAAATGGTGGCCAGTCGTCTACCACTAGTGGCCGATCAGCTACTGGTTGTGGCTATCGGCCAATGATAACCTAGACATTCTTGCTGCAACAAAGAGCAAACAAAGGAAAACAGTGTATTTCTCAAGAGTTATTTGCAAACTTTGCCACTCCTTTTCACGGGGAAAACAAGGGAGGGACAAAATTTGGTTCATAAACCATCAATCAAGCAATTTCATTGCATAATGGCTCGTGAAACCAATTTTGCAAGTTTAATAATTGCAAAATGTGACCAAAATGACCGTCACCCTGTCATGCATGATCAAGGGAAATGGAGACATAGGAAAATGGCACATTTCATCACTTTTGAGTATGAAATGTCTCATTTTCCTTGTGTTCAAATTAACGTCCAATTTGAACACATGCAATGCAATACAAAGGAATGCTTATCTTGTCACTTTTATTTGCCAATTTTGTTTACATATTTTAGTTACCAAATCATTCATTAATCAATTTTTCCATTGGTGAGTGTCTTCTAAGATGAAAAAAGTGTCATTGAAGGGATAGTGTAAGGTAAGAGAGAGATCATGCCATTGGTAATGAACCCTCTAAGGAGGATTAAACCATTAAGCATGAGCCTCAATCTCAAGCTTAAACAACCTTAAGGCTGAAATAACCCTCAAAGAAAATGAAAAAGTGAAGAAATGAGGGAGATTGCTAAGATTATAAATGCTGAAATTAGGTGAGAAAAAAAACTAAAACATGTAATCAACTCAAACTAATAGTGGTTAAAGCCTTAAAACACCAGGCTAGTGAAAGGACTTATATTACAACTATGCAATACAAGACTCAAAAGTACCAAATAGCCAAAGTAGTGACAAAATAGCTTAAAACAGAGTTTAAAACATGCTGGACTTGAGTCACAAAAAGCTAAAACATTAAGCTAATCCATGGGGCTAACTACGCATGCAAATAAGACACAAGGAAATGAGACTAACAACTGAAATTTTGGACTTCAAAATGAGTTTTTTGCCACGGAAAAACCTCTAAAATTCAATGATTAAAAGGCCCAAAAAAGTTGGTTTGAAAGTGGTGAACAAAGGTACAAAAGCTTTACAAACTAAGAAGTAAGAAGGGTGAACCACCCCTTAACTAAAAATGGCCTCAAACCACCACCTTTAGGCCACAAAAACAGACTTTTTGATAGTTCAAAACCAGCCCCAAAATATTTGAAAAAAGATGGCAAAGCAAGTGTGCAAAACAAGTATAAAAGGAGGGTGTTATACCTTTTGAAGGGAAGACACAAATGAGGCAATAAACCAAGCAAAAACCTCCTTCTAGAGCTCAAAGAGGGTCTCAAGCTACCTCAGCCCCAAGAATAGCAACTTTGGTTAAGCATAAATAGACAAAAGTGGAGTGTATCCAAGCAACTATGCACAAAATTACTAGAGAGAGAGAGAAATGTAGAGAGAGAGAGAGAGAGAGAGAGAGAGAGAGAGAGAATTTTGTTCCAAAATTAGTAACCCTCCAAAATGGGGGAGGAATATAGAAAAACAAGCCTTGAGCTTAGAAACATCCTACCATGCACGTGTAGGGAGATGTAGCTCAATGTGCTAACAGTTGGCACAGCTATCAACAAATATCTGAAAAAAGACACTGGTGGCCGTCGGCCACCATTGATGACCGAAAACCATGAGCCATGGCCGCAACCTAAGGTGGTGGCCAACAGGTCACCAAAAGTTCTAGACTCGAAACACCAAGCTTTTGGTCCAAAACAAAGCACAAAATGGACAAACTTTAAAGGCTTAAAGATAGGGCATCAGACAGGGCGTCCCACTGAGGACTTTGGGCACTCAAAGCGAACAAATGCAAATCAAAGAGTGCACAAGTGATGATGTCTAAGTCTTGAGGTCGGTTAAAAATGGTATAATAACCCGACCCTCGCATATTCTTCTGTCATGTTTAAGTCCCTTATTTCGTGCTTTTAACTGCGTGATGACAACAATTTGTGATATTATCTGTTGGACAAGGAAAAAAAAATCTACGCATTTAAAATGTTTGGAACAAAAATTGAGAGCCTTAGAGGTATGATAATCCGAAATTGATGTTATATCTGAGCTCAGCATAATTTTTAGGTAATATTAAGCATGTTGGTGAAATTTCAATTCGGAATGTGTAAACTGATTCAATTTTGTCCTTATTCACATCCTATATATATATATGTATATATCTCCATGTATTATGTATAATGTCCCTAACAACATTTTGACTTGAGAAAAGCTTGGGTTAGAGAGGGAGTTGAGATTTAGGGTGAAGAAGAGTGATAAAGGAGGTGAAGAATTTGAAGCTTTAACCCTCAAGGTTTATAAATTTAGGTATTGTCTTGGATAAAGATGGTTGGTGAGTAGAATTGTCTTTGATAGGGAGGATTCATGGGATGTGTATGGAATAAATTGAGAGTTGTGTTGATGTTAGTTTGATTTAGTGGTTAGTTTCATTCTACTCCTTATCTCTACATGACCATGCACAATTATGGACTTAGATGATCTTAGTGTATACAAGTCTCCATGTTTATGTTATGCTTATGAATGTAAGGGATAAGATTTGATTTGATTTGTTGAGAGTAACATATGTTCCACCTCTTAAATCACATGATTTTTGAACCATATTTTAAGCATTTAAAGATCCATTTTAACCCTTGTTGATACTACCAAAGAATTGGATTTTTGAAGAATTTGGACGGGTTTTAGAATCGCCAAGACGCAGAGTCAGTCACACGCCGCGACACTTGGGGCAAAATTTTGGGCTGAACATCATCTTTAAAAAGGCACGTCATGAGGCATCACCGCCGACGTCTTGAGGGAGGGGGATCTGCCAGTGCGTAAGGGCTCATAGTCAAGACGCGGCGCCATGTTGAAAAACATGGTTTGTTTCTTTTGACCTGTTTGACCCTCTGGAATGTGTGAAATGAGTATTTGAAATTGTTACAGTGTTCCTTTATTTACTGGAAGTTGATGACTGAAATGCGAATGTATGAAGATTTTAGACTAACTTGTGAATTCTATGTGTGTGTAGGGCACACTCCAGGAGGAAGTCGCGTCCCACCACCACATAGTGAGTAATAGTGCAAGGAATATGTATTCATTTTCCGTTAATGCTTACCGTTATCAATGTTTTGTTTCCATATGCTTTCCGTAAGTTCCTACATTACATAATCTTGACTGAAACATGATGAGAATGTAAATGTGAAAGGAATTTGTGCACAACTGAAGCATTCTGGGCCAAGGGCCATTCTGTTATTTCTGGGCCAATGGCCATTCTGTTATTTCTGGGCCAAGGGCCGTTTTGTTAATTCTGGGCTTAAGGCCGTTCTGAAAGTAATGTAACATTGGACTACCCTTATGAGCTCTGCAGTCACATACGCATAGTTATGAGTTATGATTTATCTTACGCATTGAATTATCTTGGTATGATTATTCACTGAGCTTCGCTCACTCCGTATTTATCTATTTATGTAGGTAATCAACCCGGGAACCAGTCTTAACTCCTAAAGCTCATTTACTTTTGTCAACCTGATATGTTCAGGCACTTAAGTGGATCCGTCCCATTTTTGTAGACTTTTGTCAAGTTTTGTAGTCTAACTACCTGTCTTGGGTTGTCTATAATTAATTAATATTTTTGTCATATGCCCAATGCTAGGGCTGGATCTGTATGTATATATGTATGTAACCGATTCTCGGATGCATGTTTTGGTAAAGTATTATCTGTGGTGATGTCTCATGGCTCAATGGAGTTTGTTTTCTATCATGGTTTTTTTTTTTTTATGCTTCCATTCAGGCCCCTATATTGTGTATATTAGGTTTAATGCCCATGTCTGCATAGGTCATGCCCGAACTTTTAGGGGCAGGTTCGGGGTGCGACAAGTGGTATCAGAGCATGAGTTGCTATCTCACACACGGAACCATTGAGCTTTAGGGTGTCTAGACAAGCTTTAGGGATCATGCATGATATTTTGGAAGTACATGAAAGATCGATAGCAACATTAAGCGTACTCTGCTTATGCTAACATGTTTGAATTATGTATATGGTATATAATTGATTGTTATGTAGATTATGGTGAGAACCAGAGCAGACGACTCGAAGGATGCTACTTCTGCAAGGTTGGGCAAGATGGAAAGAATGATTATGGAAATGGCAGAAACTCTACGGCAACAACGATAATAGCCACAACAACAACTGCCACCACCACCGGTACCCCCACCAGGAGTACAAGATGTCCACATTGAAGACCGAACTATTACCCTTACAAAGGAGTTCAAAAAGATGAAACCGCCGTCATTCAAATGAGGGATAGAACCAATGAAAGTCGAGGCATGGGTGTTGGGCATAGAGAAATTATTCGAAGTTTTCCCTTGCACTGAAACCCAGAAAGTTCAACTAGCTGCTTTCACTCTAGAGGACGAGGCATGAAGATGGTGGATGCTTACGCGAACTACTTACCCGGGACTAGCTTGGGACAGATTTTTGGAGTTATTTTATGATAAGTATTTTCCCCAAAGTATACGAGACAAGAAGGTGACCGAATTTGAGACTCTTCGACAAGGGAACAAGACCGTTGCCGAGTATGAAGCTCAATTTGTAGAACTAGCACGATTTGCTCCTCACATGGTAGACACCAATTACAAGAAGGCTCGTAAATTTGAAGGGGGACTACGGAGTGCTATACTGGATAAGGTCAACATGCTAAAGTTACCCACTTATGTTGATGTGTTGGAGAGGGCAGTTATAACAGAAGGAAACCTCGCGACTCAAAATCGAATTTCTAAATGGAAAAGGGAAGAGGCAAAATATTCAATGGTCAAAGGGAACAACTACTCCGCCAACTAAGAAGCAAAATTCAGGGATCTCCAGCACAACTACTCCTACTCAAGAGTCAGCCCCTATATGTCTAGAATGTGGTTGGAGGCATCGTGGGGTTTGTCACCGACTGTCTGGCGCATGTTTCCGATGTAGCAAAATGGGTCATCTAATAAGGGATTGTCCTCAACAGAATAATAACAACCCAATTCCAATACCAAGTTAGCTGCAAAACCTGCTAACAACAAAGACACTACGAGGCAAAGTAGAGTATTTGCACTAGTTCCCGGAGATGTGCAAAATGCTGCGACAGTGGTGTCACGTACATTTATGGTTCATGGTTATTCTGCTCATGTACTGTTTGATTCTGGCTCTACTCATTCTTTTGTGTCAAAATTATTTGCGCAAAATCTAGATAAATCTGAGAAAAAATTGTCATATGTGTTATGTGTGTCTTCACCTTTGGGAGACTCTATGATCTGTGCTTCTATGTATTTTGCTTGTGAACTCCAAATTGGAGATGTCCGGGTATATGCCAATTTGTTATCTCTTGACTTGACCTACTTTGATGTTATCCTGGGCATGGACTGGTTGAGTGAAAATGGTGCAACTATAGACTGTCTGAACAGGCAAATTAGTTTCCACCCTCCAGGACAACTAGAATCGATTTTTCAGGGACAGGAAGTGACTTCACCACCATATTTGATTTCTGCAGCAAAGGCAAGAAAACTACTTCAGAAAGGGTGTCAGGGGTTTTTATGCAGTGTTTTGGAAGGGCAAGTGATGAATGGAAGTACTGATCTGATTCCAGTCGTTTGTGAATTTCCATATCTTTTTCCAGAAGAATTGTCAGGGCAGTTAATAAACCATGAGATTGAGTTTACAATTGAAGTGGTGCCGGGAACTCAACCTATTTCTAAGACTCCATATAGGATGTCACCAGTTGAAATGAAAGAATTAAAGATTCAGTTACAAGATTTGCTTGGTAGGGGATTTATCCGTCCGAGTGTGTCTCCTTGGGTTGCACCAGTTCCGTTTGTAAAGAAGAAAGACGGAACACTCCGATTATGTATCGACTACAAGGAACTCAACAAGGTAACAATCAAGAATAAGTACCCACTGCCACGGATCGATGATCTGTTTGATCAGCTCCAAGGGACACAAGTCTTCTCGAAAATTGATTTACGGTCTGGATACCACCAACTAAAAGTTAAAACTGATGATGTAGAGAAAACAACTTTTCGAACTTGATACGGCTATTACGAATTTCTGGTTATGCCCTTTGGAGTCATTAACACACCAGCAGTATTTATGGATCTGATAAACAGAGTCTTTAAGCCTTATTTAGATGAGTTTGTGGTGGTCTTTATTGATGATATCCTTATTTACTCGAGGAGTGCAGAAGCTCACGAGAACCATCTCCGCGTAATCCTTCAAACACTTTGAGAAAAGAAGCTGCATGCAAAGCTGAAGAAATGTGAATTATGGCTACTTAAGGTAGCATTTCTGGGGCATGTGATAACAAAAGACGGAGTCTCTATTGATCCACACAAAATTGAGGCGATTGTGAATTGGCCAACTCCTACCAATGTGACTGAGGTGTGTAGTTTTATGGGGTTAGCCGGTTATTACAGGTGATTTGCTCAAGATTTCTCTAAAATCGCCGTGCTGCTTACACAACTAACTCAAAAGGGAGTTGTATTTGAATGGTCAGAAGAGTGAGAATCTGCTTTCCAGGAATTGAAAACAAAATTAACTACAGCTCCAGTTCTAGCCTTGCTGTCTGGTACTAAAGGATTTGTGATTTACAGTGATGCGTCCCATAAAGGATTAGGGTGTGTGCTTATGCAAAGTAGAAGGGTTATTGCTCATGCTTCATGTCAACTTAAACCCCATGAGAAGAATTATCCCACACATGATCTTGAGCTGGCAGCAGTACTTTTTGCTTTGAAGATATGGCGGCATTATCTGTATGGCACTACTTGCGAAGTCTATACCGATCACAAAAGTCTCAAGTACCTTTCTACTCAGAAGGAGTTGAATATGCGACAACGGCGGTGGTTAGAATTGATTAAAGACTATGATTTGCAGATTCATTACCATCTTGGTAAAGCCAACATAGTCGCAGATGCACTTAGTCGGAAAAATATGGGAGGTTTGGCAAAGCTATTCACGTAGCAAAAGGAATTGGTGACTGACTTGGACAAAATGAATGTGGATTTTGTGATGCGTGGATAGGAGGCCGTAATAGCAACAGTAATGGCTCGACCAACCTTACTCTAAGAAATTAAGATACATCAAATGGAGGATAAAACTTTAAGGAAGAAATGTGATGAGTTAGGGACAAAACCAAAACCGAGGTTCAGCTTAGTGGATTCGGTACTCAAATTTCAAAACCGAATATGTATTCCCAATGTGTTGGAGCTTAAACAAAAATTGATGGAAGAAGTACATGCCTCGAAGTTTGTGATGTATCCGGGAAGCACCAAAATGTACCGAGATTTGAAGCACAATTTTTGGTGGCCAGGTATGAAAAAGGAAATTGCTGAGTTCGTTTCTAAATGTCTACAAATCGCAAGTAAAGCAGAACACCGAGACCAATGGGTCAAGGTAACCTCTTCCAATTCCAGAATGGAAGTGGGAACACTTGACTATGGATTTTGTTGTGGGGTTACCACGGACACCTCAGGGTATGAATTCTATATGGGTGATTGTGGACCGATTAACTAAGTCTGCTCACTTCCTACCAGTGAAGACTCAATATAATGCAGATAAACTCACAGTACTTTATGTAAATGAACTTGTCAGGCTTCATGGTATTCCGGTCTCAATTGTGTCAGATAGGGATCCAAAGTTTGTTTCAAGATTCTGGTAAAGTCTGCAAGAAGCTATGGGTACAGAACTCAAATTTAGCACAGCCTTCCACCCTCAGACCAACGGCTAGTCCGAGAGAACGATACAAACGTTGAAAGATATGCTCCGTTTGTGTGTGTTGGATTTTCAAAGAAGTTGGGAAATCCACTTACTGTTGGTAGAATTTGCATACAACAATAGTTATCATTCGAGTATTGAAATGGCCCCTTATGAAGCTTTATATGGAAGACCATGTCGTTCCCCCCGTGTGTTGGACTGAAGTTGGGGATAGAGCCTTGCTAGGGCCTGAAATTGCGCAGCTGACAATTGAGAAGGTCCAACGTATCCGAGAAAGATTGAAAACGGCCCAAAGCAGACAGAAAAGTTACGCGGATAACCGACGAAGGGATTTGGAATTTGACGTGGGTAGTCATGTGTTCGTGAAAGTCACCCCAATGAAAGGGCATCCGAGATTTAGGAAAAAGGGTAAGTTAACACCCCAATATGTTAGTCCCTTCCAGATTCTGGAAAGAGTGGGTCCGGTAGCTTATCGAGTTGCCCTTCCGCCAAATATGAGCCAAGTCCATAACGTGTTCCATGTCTCTATGCTCCGAGGATATCTTCCGGACCCGTCACATGTGATAGATTATCACCAAATTGTGTTAGATGACAAGTTAACTTATGAAGAGAAACCAATTCGAATTCTGGACCGACAAGTGAAGCAATTACGAAATCGAGAGATTCCAATGGTAAAGGTCGAATGGCAAGAACATTACGGAACCGAAGCAACGTGGGAAAAAGAGAAGGATATGCAACACCAGTATCCGCATCTGTTTCCATCCTGAGGTAAAACAAGTTTGAGGGACCAAACTTATTTAAGGGGAGAGGGGGGGAGAGTGTAACAACCCGACCCTTGCATATGCTTCTGTCATGTTTAAGTCCCTTATTTCGTGCTTTTAACTGCGTGATGACAACAATTTGTGATATTATCTATTGGACAAGGAAAAAAACATCTGCCCATTTAAAATGTTTGGAACAAAAATTGAGAGCCTTAGAGGTATGATAATATGAAATTGATGTTATATCTGAGCTTAGCATAATTTTTACGTAATATTAAGCATGTTGGTGAAATTTCAATTCGGAATGTGTAAACTGATTCAATTTTGTCCTTATTCACATCCTATATATATATCTCCATATATTATGTATAATGCCCCTAACAACACTTTGACTTGAGAAAAGCTTGGGTTAGAGAGGGAGTTGAGATTTAGGGTGAAGAAGAGTGATAAAGGAGGTGAAGAATTTGAAGCTTTAACCCTCAAGGTATGTAAATTTAGGTATTGTCTTGGATAAAGATGGTTGGTGAGTAGAATTGTCTTTGATAGGGAGGATTCATGGGATGTGTATGGAATAAATTGAGAGTTGTGTTGATGTTAGTTTGATTTAGTGGTTAGTTTCATTCTACTCCTTATCTCTACATGATTATGCACAATTATGGACTTAGATGATCTTAGTGTATACAAGTCTCCATGTTTATGTTCTACACTTCTCCATGTTATGTTATGCTTATGAATGTAAGGGCTAAGATTTGATTTGATTTGTTGAGAATAACATATGTTCCACCTCTTAAATCACATGATTTTTTAACCATATTTTAAGCATTTAAATTGGATTTTTGAAGAATTTCGGATAGGTTTTGGGTAGAATCGCCGACGCGGGAGTCATCGCCAAGACGCGTATGAGTCATCACGCATGCATGTGCACTTGGGGCAAAATTTTGGGCTGAACACTGTCTAAAAGGCACGCTTGGGCATGATCGCCGCGACGCCGAAGGGATGGATCTCAGACGACGACGTATATGTTGAAAAACATGGTTTGCTTCTTTTGACCTGTTTGACCCTCTGGAATGTGTGAAATGAGCATTTGAAATTGTTACAGTGTTCCTTTATTTACTGGAAGTTAATGACTGAAATGCGAATGTATGAAGATTTTAAACTAACTTGTGAGTTCTATGTGTGTGTAGGGCACACTCCAGGAGGAAGTCGCGTCCCGCCGCCACATAGTGAGTAATAGTGCAAGGAATATGTATTCATTTTCCGTTAATGCTTACCGTTATCAATGTTTTGTTTTCGTATGTTTTCCGTAAGTTCCTACATTACATAATCTTGACTGAAACATGATGAGAATGTAAATGTGAAAGGAATTTGTGCACAACTGAAGCATTCTGGGCCGAGGGCCATTCTGTTATTTCTGGCCTAATGGCCATTCTGTTATTTCTGGGCCAAGGGACGTTCACACTCGGGCTTAAGGCCGCTTCGAAGTAATGCAGCATTGGACTACCCTTATGAGCTCTGCAGTCACATACGCATAGTTATGAGTTATGATTTATCTTACACATTGAATTATCTTGGTATGATTATTCACTAAGCTTCGCTCACTCTGCATTTATCTATTTCTGTAGGTAATCAACCCGGGAGCCAGTCTTAACTCCTAAAGCTCGTTTACTTTTGTCAACCCGATATGTTCAGGCACTTAAGTGGATCCGTCCCACTTTTGTAGACTTTTGTCAAGTTTTGTTGTCTAACTACCTGTCTTGGGTTGTCTGTAATTAATTAATATTTTTGTCTTATGCCCAATGCTAAGGTTGGATCTGTATGTATATATGTATGTAACCGATGCTCGGATGCATGTTTTGGTAAAGTATTATCTGTGGTGATGTCTGTGATCCTGGCATGATAGTCATGGCTCAATGAAGTTTGTTTTTTGTCATGGTTTTTTTTTTTTTTTTTTTTTATGCTTTCGTTCAGGCCCCTATATTGTGTATATCAGGTTTAATGCCCATGTCTGCATAGGTCATGGCCGAACTTTTAGAGGCGGGTTCGTGGTGTGACAAATGGGGTGTCTACAACATAAAAATCGTATTTTGTTTTTCATCATATTCAAGCTTTGCATTCATGTTTTCATGCATCTTGATTCGGCTAATTGCATTTGTGGGTTTAATCAATTTCTATGTGATTATGTGCGCTGCCTCATGTTCTTGAGATGATTTACATGTCATTTATTAGAAGTCGAATTTTTAGTTACATCTCATGAGTGAATTGCATTAGAATTTTATATATAAGATCATGCATATTTTGCTAACTTTATTTTATAGTTATTTGAGGGATGTCAGTAAACATGTAAGTTTTTATGCTTTAGCATCCCACTTATGTGTGTTTTTTTTACTATGTTTAGCGTCCTACCATGAGGCTACTTGCTTACTTGATATAACTGTATGAATGCCGGTGGATGGAGATTGTGTTGCTTAATTTGTAATGATGTTGATGTTTCATGTTTGTAAACTCAATCTCTTTGAGTTGTACATCTTCAAAATTCTTTCAAAACACATGAAATGAAGCTGTTCCAAAATAAATGACATAATCTATACTTGTATGTATCACATGGTAACTTTTAGGATTTATTAATAATTAGAACATGAACATATAAAAGAAATAAAACTCATATCATAGTTTAGTAGAGGCTGATCATTTGATTAGGTGAGTAGAGGTGCTCAATTAATGAACTTCTCCTCTCATATCTAAGGTTCTAAGCCAAACATCTTTGATTACAACGAATAGTGGTCTTGGCACGAGTTATGCGTTTTCTAATTTTTCTAAGATATTAGGTGGCAACTCTAAGATCTGGTGATGTAATCCATTTTGGGTAAATGTTTAATAATCAAATAGATTTTCTATAAAAATTGTCAAATCTAAACTCTTATCTATGTTTCACATTGTACTCGTGAGAGTAGATCGAAAAAATCGAGAATCCGAATTGTTTAATGCGCACGGCTACCCACAAGCATGCTACATACACCAAGTACCTTTATGTTCATGCCTTCTTAGATAGCAATTGGGCACTGTTGATCGTAAGTCAACATTAGGTTATTGTATGTTTTTGGGGTCCAATCTTGTTTCTTGGTTAGCAAGGAAACAAGCCAGTGTTTCACAATCCTCAACAAAGGCAGAATATCGTGCCTTAGCCCATGCTGCATCTTAGCTTGGATACAAATGCTTTTAACTGATTTGTATATCACTTCTCCTACCGTGCTTATTCTCTAGTGTAGCAATCTTTTTGCAATTGCTCTTCCTTCTAATCCAGTCTTGCACTCTCGCTCCAAACACATCGAAGTGGACTACCATTTTGATCATGAAAGAGTAATTGCCAAACGGATTTCCCTTCAATACGTTTATACTATTGATCAATAGGTTGATCTTTTCACCAAGCCCTTATCTTTTTCTTTTTTTCAATACCTCAAATCCAAACTCATGGAGCTTTCATTCTCCATGAGTTTGCAGGGGAATGATAAACCAAGTAACACAGATGGCACCTCAACCACCTCACCACCAACTGCTCAAGAAGATCGAGTGGTTAAGAGTTAGTTAGAATCTATGCAAGTGGTAGGAGAGAGAGAATAGATATATTGAGTTTGTTGTAACAACTTCGCATCTGTGTATATATGAGCATTGCTCATTATCATAATCAATGAGCATTTTTTTCTGTCTTTCTACAGTAAGCAGCAACCTTCTTTATCTCGATATAACTTCTAAAGCCAAATGACTAAAACGCTTTCCTCAAAACAAAATATATTATTAATTATTCGCAAATTAAACATCGTCGAAGAATTCAAAAACTAAAATAAAAATACTTGGAGATTATTGATATGTGAGGTGACAGGGAGCTGTAGTAGTGGGTTGCTGTCCCTGTGGTGGTAGGTCGCAGGTTGCTTCAATCCCTTGTTGCTAACACACACGCACACACAGTCATACACTCGCAATCAAGCACTCATTTCACTCTACTTTCTGTGATGAAATGTTCATGATTGGGAAATCAAAATTTGTCTCAATCAGCTTCTAGGAATAGGACTTGTCACTTAAAAATAAATAAATAAATAAAATTAAAGTTTTAAAAACTAAAATATAAGGATAAAATTATTTTTTAGGAACCATATATTTTTGTTACAAAAAGTGTCATTATAATACTTTCAGAAACGAAAATTGGACATTAATGATGAATTATTATCTTTTTTAGATTAATTTTTTTGGTCTCAAAAAATAAACCTTTTTGAAACTAAATTATTTTGTCTCTAAAAGTATATTTATTAATGACATTTTCAAAATTCGTCTTAATCAGCTTCTTGGAATAGGACTTGTCACTTAAAAAAAAAAAAAAATTATATTTAAAAACTAAAATTTAAGGATAAAATTATTTTTTAGGAATCATATATTTTTGTTACAAAAAGTGTCATTATAATACTTTTAGTAACGAAAATTGGACATTAGTGATGAATTATTATCTTTTTGGGATTAATTTTTTTGGTCTCAAAAAATAAACCCTTTTGAAATTAAATAATTTTGTCTCTAAAAGTATATTTATTAGTGACATTTTCAAAATTTTGTTGCTAAAGGTCTAATTTTTGACTTTTCGAGACGACGTTTACGCGATTATTTTCATGATGATAGAAATTGATTTATAAATGTCTTTTACCATAAAATTTTTATTTTTAGAGACAAAAAAATTTAATTTCTACAACTCATATATTATAATATGTATATTTACATTTTACTTCCCTAAAACTACTTTAACAAAATAAAACACCACACATGGGTTTTCTTCCAGGATTAATAATAATAATATCCTATTGATATCTTCAATGATACAGTAATGTGTCATTAGTTGGAAAACAATGATGTAGCTTTGGGATTACAAAAGTGATTGTTGTTGCAAATTGGGTTATAGCACTTTGTAGCCATATCTTTCTTTTCCATTAATAGAACAAATGGAAAGCCACTGCACTGCAGTGCATTCAAAGATATGATTAGCTTTTGCTGCTCCCTTCAGATCTCAATTTGAAAGGTTTCTAACTCCAAACAAAGTTAATGAAATTTTATTTGTCTATTCAAAAAATAACATAAAATAAGATAGTGCCAACTCAAGACAATAATTACTCACTCTTTTAATCACTACCAATTTCTGTTCATTTGTTTTTCTGGTAAAAAATGAGTATTTCTTTTTTTCCTACCATTTATCTTTGATGAACCGTTGAAATTTCTTTAATTTTACAATTTAATTTGGAACTCCAAATTCAATAAATTAAAATTTAACTAATCACAAATACCATAAATCTTGAGTTACCCCACGGTCCATTTAGTTGTTAAAAATATTGTAGAGGGAAAATACTTTTTGAGAAAATTAGAAAAAGAAATTCTATTTTTTGAGAAACTTATATTAAAAAGAAACTTTTTTTTTTCTTTTTCTTTTTCTTTTTCTTTCCTGTTAATTGAACACGACACAAAATGGAGATCTTTATAATATGCATCCTTGTGTTAGTATGGGCCAGATATTTTACCATCAATTTTTCTAGGGTTAGGCTTCCTTGTTGTCTGGGCTCTGGATTTATCATGGATTTCGTTTCGATAATTTGAACTATTCATTTTGTTAAACTATTTATGTGTATTATTTTTGAAAAAAATTAGGTCAAATCCGATAATCGTGACATGTTCAATTTGTCATGTTTCTTACGAAAAAATTAATAGTCTATTTTTAAAAATGCATTTATTGTCTAATTTTTTATAAACAAATGCGATAAATTGAACAAAATACCATTATTAGATCAGTTTAATTTTTTCCAATGATGATATATATAAAGAGTCTTACAAAATGTATGTTCAGATTATCGAAAAAGGAATCCATAGTAGGCTCCATAAGTTTAAACAACACCCTTTTGTCCATATTTTGGACTAGAGACAATCTGGGCTTTTTTTCTTTTTTTCTTCTTCTTTTTTTTTTTTTTTTTTCCTTATAATTTTATGATAGGTAAAAATCAAATAAAAACAATGGAAACAGTACAAGGAGCAACTTATGTACGCGGCCAACTCTTTGGATTGTTTCTATTGATGAATTATTATTTTGGTGTAGGGTCTCCATCTGGTCCTAGACACTAAATTTCATGTGCAAATGTCCCTGCAGTTGGTTGTGGCTTTTAGCTAGTCTTTATCATTGGTAATCTTAATCTTATGTGGTGGGTTCAATTCAATTGCTCATAGGGGTTCACATTTCACACTCTATCGTCCATAATCTATCTATCTATATTGTTGACATCAACAATTTTGACCCAACACATCACCAAAAGCTACTCAATTTTAACCAATAAGGCCTTTCATAGTTAGCAAATGTGAAACTGACCCTCCCATTTAATAATGGTCCAAACATTTGTTTTGGAGTTGGAACTTCCAATTGGGGCTAGTAGTAGTTGTTGTGGTTGGTTCAGTTAAAATGTCATGCCAACTAGCATGGGATTTGATAACCTTTGGCTTATGACCCAAAAAAAAAAAAAAAAAAAAAAAAAAAACTTGCTAAGATCTTAGCAATTTAAGTTTTGTTATATGAACGTTTTGAAATATGGTATACTTGCATTTTAAAATGGTGAATTTAGCAATTTAAAGCAATTTCATAATTTTTTTTTAATTTATGCTTTTTATTATATGTTGTCCTTAATAGGGAAAAAAATCAAATATAACATATAAAAATCTAAATGGGGTAAGAGTTTTGGCTGACAAAATGTAAAATAACGGATCATAATGCTCATAAAATTGTATTGTTGAATGATTAATTTGAAATATATACTAATGTTTATGCACATACTTTGCACGTGAATTTTTTTTGGGATTTTTTTTATTAGTTACTTTTTAAGTGTGAGATGCTTGTGCAAAAAACACAATAATTTTTTTAAAAAAATGTTCTTAACAAAATAAGGAATAGTTCTTGCAAATTATAATGGTGATAATTATCAAAAAAGCTAGGGTCCCAAATTTTGGGACCTCGAATTTACCAAGAAATGAGTATGTGATGGAGATTGAATTAATGAAATGTAGGGTCCACATATGAAATAAATCTAAGCCATTGATGTGAAATTTTGGGTAATTCCTGGGTTTGTATGCCTAGTCCGTAACATTACTAGTAATAATAATATAATTTGAAGTGTTTTTCACTTCTAACAAATTATTTGTCATGAAAAAAATTTAAAAGGGCAAAAAAGAAACAAACAAAGCAAAAACTACCAAAACAAACGCTAATTTATTTATTTATTTATTTATTTATTTATTTTTCATTTTTTCATTGGTACCTTGCATACAAATGATATGCATGGTTGTGCAAATTTTTTTATTTTTTATTTTTTATTTTTATTTTTTTGGGGGTAGGAAAGGAGGTAGAAATTTTATATTTAAAGGTGATGCATGGATTATCAGAATAATTTTAGGGCGAATTAGACTTTGTATTTTTGTATTTTACAGTTAATCTCACTTTTCTTTTTGACCTTTTCATTATCTTATTCAATCCCTTATATTTTCGAGTCAAATTAGGAAAGATTATGCAATGTGCAACGCACACTGTATGCAATCCTACTATAAAATTACTTAAATTTTCACGAATTTACATAAGTAATCTTATAAAAATGTGTAAGTTGAATATAAATTAGTGCAAGTCTATTCATTTTTTTATCAGCAAAAAGAAATTTTATTGATGACGAAATATGTACAAGACAAATGTTAAACATCAATAAAGAGAGTGAGTGCAAGGAGCATCATAACTGTACAATGCAATCCCAACTAGATTGATGCTTTTACATAACCTGCTGTTATGACACCAAATATCAGACCAGAAATGAATTCATTCCCCATTCCCAACATTTAACCTTGCATTATCCAAACAGAAATCAAACAGGCTAGGATTCTCCTGGGAATACTTAGAATACCCTGCCAAGTTGGAGAAACCATACCTACTCTCCCAACATTAGGCCACCACCCTCCTCAACCTTCCCATACTTGCTGCACAACACTTCCCTCCACAAAGCTTTATCTTCGACAACATACCTCCACCACCACTTTAGGAGTAAGCAAACATTCATGTCACTTATGCTTTTTATCCCTAAGCCACCTTGAGTTTTAAATTTAATTAACTGCTGCCATCTTACTAAGTGAACTTTCCTCCTCAATTCATTTCCTCTCCAAAGAAATACAGTCTGCAGTTTCTCAATAATCTTCACCATTCTTTTGGCATCTTAAAATTTGATATATAATAAGATGGTAAACAAGACACCAATGACTTAATTAATGTTAACCTCCGAGCAAAAGACAACAATTTTATCTTCCAAAGAGACAAGGTTTTCCAAACTTTATCAACTACTGGTTTCCAAGTTGACTGCCTCTTAGGATTAGCTCCTAGAGGAAGGCTCAAATACACTAATGGCAGCCTCTAACTTTGACAATTTAATACTGCTGCAAACTCATTCACCTCACTATCTGAAACGCCCACCCTACACACAAAACTTTTGTGGAAGTTTATCTTGAGACTAGACATCACCTCAAAGCATCTTAGTACCCTCTTAATTGAAAGGAGCACCACACTCTCTGTTTTGTAGAAAATGATTGTATCGTCTACAAACTGTGAATGTGAGATGCTTATATCGTTGACTTCCATTGCGACTCCTTTAATCAACCCCAGGTGTTTGGCCCTATTAAGCTCATTGGTGGGTGCAACTCTATTCATAAAAGTGAACTTACGCGAATTAGTGTTCAACTTACGCTTTTTTGTAAGATCACATATGTAAGATCATAAGAACTTACGTAATTTTGTAGTAGGGTTGCATACGATGTGCATTGTACACCGGAGCATTACCCGTCAAGTTATAGTTAATTTGTTCCAATCGAATAACATGGTTTCAAAATTTAACAAAAAAACTAAAGTTATGAAAGGATTAAATTGAAATTTTGGTAGAAGTATATGGGTGACTAAAGTGGTGATACTAAAGTGAGGTTTTGATAAAAGTACAAGGTGCTAAAGCTCAATGTAATTAGTACAGTCACATAGATGTTTTTTGTTAGTTTTCGAAAAGGCGATACACAATTTAGCCAAATTGCAACTTGACTCAAAATTTTTGGGGTTAACTAAGACAATTAAAAGGTTAAGGGCCAAAGTGAGATTAAATGTAAAATGAAGAGGTGCAAAATAAAATTTACCCGTAAGTTTAGGCAAGAATGTAATGATAATTCATGACCTCTTACGTGTATTTGGTTAACTGTGATATAATAAAATGGAAGGATAATTCCATAAAAATATTCATTTCATAATTGGTTGAGTAAAAAAAATAATAAAGAATACATTACAAATAGAATCATCATTTACCATTATAAGAAAATAATCATTCTATAACAAAGTCTAATGAATGATTATTCCATTTTATTTTGTTCTAATGAACAAAATAGAGTATTAATGGAAGAAAAAAGCTATGGATCCAAGATTCTGACCAAGAAAATTGTCAAGAAAACTTTTGGATGGTGTGAATATAAACTTGACGTGTTGTACGTCCCACCTTTAACAAATGGATGAGGATTTCCTTCAATCTAAAATCTGGAATGGAAGGGATTGTTTGGGCCCATAGTGACTACCATGGGTCTTATTTTGATGATCCAAACCATTTATTTTACCGGATACTTTGTGTTTTTCATTGATAATTGCAAACTGTTCAATTTATTATTTTTGTCATAAAAAGGTGTATGGCTTATTTTTTAAAAATACAATTATCATCAATTTTTTTAGTGAAAAACACAATAAATTGAACAAGTTACAGTTATCAGATCAATCTTTTTTTTTTCTTTTTTTTTTTTTTATAGATGAAATACATGAAATGTCCAACAAAATAAACAATTCGGATTATTAAAATGGCCCAAACAACCCTCTCCGTTCCAAATTTTGAACTGAAGAAAATCTTCCTCGAAAAATTTAGTCCACATGCTAGAGTCTAGGTAATTTTATAAGAGATTTTTTTGAGTGTGTAATCCCACTATTAATGGAATGACCATTATGCGAAATTAGTGGACGATTATTTCATTTTTAATATAATTATTTTTACCCAATCAAACATGGGAAGGATATTGAGAAAAAATGATCCTACCATGATTGTAATTCTCTCCATTGTACATTTATAATGGAGAGATTTCATTACATTATCTAATGGTGAGTGTAATGATCTCTTTTAATTTAAATTAATTATAAATTTATATTCTTATTTCACAATCATTAGATATGTAACAGAAATTTTTCATTACATAAATCAAATGGAGAGGATGAAAGTTCCCATTCCATTCTTATTCTATTGAACCATACATTACAATCTTGTTTGGTAATGCTTATGTTTACAATTTTTTTATTTATATTAACAAAAAATTTAAAAATTATATATATAAAAAAAACTTGTTTGATATCTACTTTCATAGAACTTATAAATGGTTTAGAAAATTTACAAAATATTTGAGACTATCAAAAAGGTGATTTAATTATTTAGGATTTTTTTTTCCCCTTTCTCCTTTCCCTACTCCCTCCGGCCACCATCTCCCACTCATGGTTACCACCTTTGGCCACCTCTTCTTGCCAAAATCCATCTTTAGCCACCACCTTCGAAAGTCGATTACCATCTCCGACCATCCACCACCACTTTCGGTGGTCGATTACCATCTTCAACTATTAACCAACACCTTTCACTACCATTTCCGGCGGCCGACAACCATCTTTGGCTACCGCCAACTACCTCCAGCTATTAGAAACAACATTTGATCACCACATCCACATGACCAATATCACATCTGACCATAATATGTGACTATCAATAATCACCTTCGGCCAACATTTCCTACGAGTCACCTCCTTCACTTATTTTCAAAATACACTTTTAAAACATAAATATATATAATGTTTTATGTAAATACTAAACTGTGATGGTTATAAAAACATAAAAAATAAAATAAAATAAATGGTGATCATTATCAAACAATATTACATAAATGTTGGAAACCAACCTCATTTTTATTTGATTTGAAAATAAAATAATTGACAAATCTCACAAATTATGAACGTTCAGTATCACATATACAAAAGTTAAAGTTAATCAAAGATTCAATAGTGATTACAACTCAAAAATTATAAAATGGAGTTATGCTTATCAGTGTACCATAAGTCATTGAAGTCGGCCGGAATAGGTTGTTGCTTGATCCAAGAGAGGGACAGCGAGCACTAAAAACATATTAACTATCCATTCTTTTTACTTGGTTTTCTTTGATTTCAACATACCCTTGGTTTCATTTCGTAATGGAATATGCAATTTGGATTGACGACGGTTTCGATCAAATCCTTTGATTTTTAGAAATTTAATATTAATATAATATAATAAAGGTAGTTTGGGAAGAAAAAAAAGTAGACAAACAATATATGCCTTCTGTTTTTTTTATAAGAGTACTACTATTAGTCCCTACATTTTTACTTTGGTCCCCCACTTCTTTGAACCCCACCTAACTAAATGAGAGTCCCGCCCATTTTCTCTTTGGAGCCCACCTTAATTCCAACTCTAACCTTTTCTTTTGGACCCAACTTTTGTTTTGTCTTTCCTTTCGGCAGCAGCCTAAACCGCCGACAGTCCTACTTGCCAGCATCCAAAACCTTTTCCACTTCCTCCACCCACCGGTGCTACCACATTGCCACCACAACCCACCTCTCACATCCTACATTCTACATCCTTCCTCTTCGTCTTCCTCCTATCAAACCTACAGCCAACGCCAACGCCAACGCCTCTCTCTTGCAATCTTGATCTTGATTATGGTCCAACTATCACTGCCGCGAGGCTCTTCCCTAAATCACGCAAGCAAAGCCTAGATCTATAACAAAAGAAGAAGAAGAAGAAGAAAAAGAAGAAGAAGAAGAAGAACAAGAGAAGAAAAAAGAAGAAGAAGAAGAACTACGGGGATAGAAAGATGCAGAGGAGAGAGTGGTGGAGGAGAGTAAGAGAGGGGTGGCAACGAAGGTAGTGGTGACTGTTGGCATTGAGAAGTGATAGGGAGGGATGGGTGGTGACGAAGATATGAAAATAAGGGATGAGAAGAGGATGAGAGCGGTGAAGGGAAGTTGGAGAGGGGTGGTTGGAGATGGAGAAAGGAGAATGTTGACGACCGGAGGTGGTGGTGACTATTGGATGTAATGGGGATGTGATTAGGGTTAGGGTTACAGTTAGGGTTAGGGTTTGGGAAATTAAGGTTAAAAGATTAGCGATGAGAGTAAAAATGAAATTTTATGTTTGGACAAAATTGAAATTAAAAAAAAAAAAAATAGAGTGTAGTTAATTCTATTTCCACACACCAAAACCTCTCAGTGCACATATCTTCTCAAGGCACACACTTAATGATTTTCAAATATCAAGTTTTGCTAAGTAAACATCCTTCATTGTAAAAAATGTCCCTAACTTTTTCAAACCTAACCTAACCCTAGTCACCACTCGCTATTGCTACCATCGCCATGAACCACTACAAACTCCGATCACCAACGAGAGAGATCGTTTCACCAACAAGAGAGATCATTGTGACTAAGGTTTTAAAGAGAGAAATCGTGGTGGCTAGGGTTTTGTAAAGAGAGAGAGGGGTTGCAACTATGATTTTGACAAAATGAAGGGTAGTGGTTACAAGGGTATTGAGGGCTGTGGACTGAGTTTGCAATGGTAAGAAGCTTGTGGCAATGGGGATTTCATGGCGTCAGAGTTGTAGTAATGGTGGTTCGTAGTGGTGGCCGTGAGTGGTGGCTGAGGTTAGGTTTAGAAAGTTAGGATTTTGGTGGAGAAAATAAGGACATTTTGATAATTTTATTTTAGGACAAAATCGAAATAAAATAAAATAGTATTAAGTGTGTGAGCAAAAAGGAAATAAGATGTGGAAATAAAAGCTCTTAAGAGGTTGGTGGTTCTAAGAAAAAAGGTAAAGATAAATAGTAGCACTCTTTTTATAATTAGTTTAGATTTGGGGGTGTTTGATAACCCAATTCAGCTCGTAAAACTAAAAATATTAAGTGATTTCTTAATTAAGTTGGTTTAATTGTACATATATTGTATCACTTTAAAAAAGGCTAAAATTTTCAATAAAAAAACCCTAGTTTTTTCTCATCACTTAACGCACTAAGTGGGGAAGAAAAAAAGGCACTAAGTTATATTATATAGGTTTAAAAACTTATTTCTCAATGCTTCATTCCTCACAATTTTGGCTGCTTTGTCTACTCTCCCTCTTGATTTTAGCTGCTCTTCCAAGAATTCAATTCATCTATTAAGGCAAGCAGGTAGGTCTAGAAAATTACTTTTTTATTTGGATTTAACTCTCTTTTTTTTTTTTTTTTTTTTTTTTTTTTTTTTTTTTTTTTTTTTGATCTGCAAAAAGAAGGAACCTTTATTGATGGAAAACCATACAAGATATGAGATTACATCAAATAAAGGGAAGGAGTTTAGGGAGGAACCAAACCCGAAAGGAAAACAACTCAGTAGAACAAAACACAGAAAAAGTGAACCAAAAACAGAACAGAAAAACTAAACAGAACAAGCACAGCAGACACAGCAGAAGGAAGGCATACTTAGCATACATGAACCTAAGCCAAAATCAATTCAAAATGCACACTTGAACCTTTGTCAATAGCCCAGAATTACACAGCAGATTCAACCATAGCATACTAGCAAACCTTAGCTTAGCAGCCCAGAGCCCACCAGCAGACCACCATCAGACCAACAGATCCAACCAATGTAACAACCGACCACTAGCGGTTCAGCAGCATAGCATCACACATCATCCCAGACTTAACATCCCACACCAAATTAACAGCCCACTAATATATCAGCACAGTAAATTCAGCACTCCACATTATAGCAGTTCAGCCTGAGTGAGACAAAAAGAGAGAAACTAACTCAAGCAAACAACTTCAGTCAAGCAGCATAGAGGCAAACTAACTTAAGCAAACAACAGAGGGGCAAGCTAACTCTAGCACCAGCAGACCAGCAGTAAAGGCTTTAGTGAAATCAAGAAGCTAATTCAAGCACCAAACAACCCAGCAGCATAGCAGCCTGGCAGCTTAACACCCAACAGTAAAACCACAAGAATGAACTTCACAGCAGCAACATATCACACAGCATGCAAGATTAATAGAAAAGGCAAAGAACTCTGCCACCAGAACGGAAGCTGATATATTTGACCCACATAGCCATTTGCAATTTCATTCTTCCCCACAGACCTCCTAACCACCAAAGTAACAGGCCCTCAACTGAGCCAGGGATAACACATGAGTGGTCCCACCAGCTGACCATGAATGCCCAGCAATACCATACCTCTGTTCTGCCTGGGCCGATTGTTGAGAAGACTTCAAACGAGTAGCCTAGTCTGGTATAGGTTTGAAACAAGATCATGGACTGAATAATCAACCTTGAAGGACCACTTCACCCACAGAGCAATCTGCAGTTTCATCCACTCACATAATCTTGCAAAATCTGGAGCGACCCCTTTAAATATACATTCGTTTCTTAACTTCCAAACTGACCACAACACTAGTGCTGGAACTGCCTGCCAAGCTCTATCTGCCCAAGACTTCGCAATACCCCTAGACCACCATTGGAGCAGACCCTCAACAGAACCAGGGATGACCAAATTCTAATCCCACCAGCTAGCCATGGTTGCCCAGCACTTCCAAACCAGAGGGCAAAACAGCAACACATGCTCCAAAGACTCCACCGCAGATTGACAAAACACACACTAGATCTGTGCATTGGGAGGTAGAACCCCAATTCGTTAAAGGAAGGAAGATGTCTTAATTCATCCTTTCCAAGCAAGCCAGTAGAGAAACTGCATCTTAGGAGGAGCCAGACTTGCCCAGACCCCAGCTGGCACCTGCAAACCAGGGCCTTTATTTACAACCCACCAACTCCATAGAGATGATACAGAGAACTTACCAGAGTTTGATGTAAGCCAAGAACAAGAGTCTTTAGCTTCCTCTCTAAGCTCAGGGGATGATTCCAGAACAACATACAGCCTCTGCAGCTCCTCTTCCTCCCATGCCAGCAGCCTTCTTCTGAATTGAAGCTGCCACACCCCAAGGCTCTTCTTGGCACTAATATGCTATAAGGATTCTTCCTTCTCAGTGGATAGACTGAATAATCTGGGGAACTCCTCATACAGACCTCTATCATTCAGCCAAGCATCTGCCCAAAACTAAATCCTCCTCCCATTTCCCACTGATAGCCTAAAATTCTGTTTGTAAAACTCGCCCAAAGACTGATTAAATGAAGTAAGCTGCACTATGTCCTTCCACACAGTAGACGCCCCATCTGTGTTATGCAAGGTTGGTACCTAGCCCCCTCCAAAACGACCATACCTTGAGTATACAACTGATTTCCACAAGGCATTATCCTCTGCACCGAATCTCCACCACCATTTTAACAACATACAATCATTCACCTCACCCAAATCTCTCACACCCAAACCCCCTTGATCTTTATTCTGAGTAACCTCACCCCAATTCACCAAGTGAACACTCCTTCCAGCTTTAGATCCACCCTACAAGAAATTGGATTGGATTTTAACTAGAGCCTTAACAACCCCTTTGGGCATCTTGAAAATAGATAGAAAGTAAATAGGCAAATTAGAAAGGACTGATTTTATTAATGTCAAATGCCCGGCAAAAGACAGAAGTTTACTCTTCTAAGAAGACAGCCTCTTACTCACCTTATCCAGAATTGGGTTCTAAGTACTCTTCCTCTTAGGACTGGCCCCTAGAGACAGTCCTAAAAAGTTAAAAGGTAATTTCTTCGGTAGACAATTCAATCTTTGGGCTAAACCCACAATTTCATCTTCTTGGAAGCCCACTCCGCATACGACACTCTTATGGTAATTTATTTTTAATCCCGACATCACTTCAAAACAACTCAACACCCTTTTAATGTTGAGCACCTCCTTCTGATCTCCTTCACAAAACATTATAGTGTCATCTGCAAACTGGAGATGAGAGATACGCAAATCATTACCACCAACTGAGGCTCCTCTAAACAAACCTTCTCTACTGCCCTTGCTAATAAAAGGTTGAGAGCTTCCGCTGCAATTATGAACAAAAAAGGTGAAAGGGGGTCACCCTGCCTTAGCCCCTTATGTGGCTGGAATTCCTCTGTAGGTGAGCCATTTACCAACATAGAAACCCTGGTTGTAGAAATGCAATTCCTCATCCAAACTAACCACTTCTCACCAAAACCCAAATTATTCATCATCGACCACAAAAATTCCCAATTGAGTGAGTCATAAGCTTTTTCAAAATCCAATTTTAGAATTATTCCTTTTTTTTTTTTTTTTATCTTTTCCATGCGTCTACAACTTCATTTGCTATTAGCACTCCATCTAAAATTTGCCTACCACTTACAAAAGTAGACCGAACCTCATTGATCACACATGGTAACACTTTCCTAAGCCTCCTTGAAAGCAGTTTTGCTAAAATTTTATAGACAGAGTTCACCAAGCTGATAGGTCTATAATCCCCCAAACCTATGGGGTTTTCCTTCTTAGGAATAAGAACTATGAAAGAGCTGTTAACCCCTCTAGACAGCTTGCCATTTTGGTAAAATTCATTAACCATACTTAAAATCTCCCCTTTCAATATAGGCCAACACGTCTGGATACAATTCAGGTTGAAGCCATCTAGGCCTGGGGCTTTGTTCCCATCACAGTCCTGCACTGCTTCCGATACTTCCTCTTCAGAGAAAATAGCTTCCAGAGTAACAGCATCCATAGAATTAATAACAGCAAAAGGGCCCAGAGTTTTTGGCCTAATTTTCCAACTCTCTGAGAACAACTGACTGAAATGCCTAACCACTTCATGTTTCACCTGATCCAGATCCTTCACACACCTACCCTTCACTTCAACCGAGTCAAGCAGATTCTTTCTCTGCCTTCTACTAGCCATAATATGAAAGAACCTAGTATTTTTATCACCGGAATGAGCCCACATCTGCCTAGATTTTTGATGCCATAGCTTTTCCTTGCTTCTGCTAAGCTACCACACCTAGCTCCTAACTTCTCTTCTTATCTTCAGTTCCAATTCCTGGAGGGGTCTAGACTCTGCCTTCAAATCCCATTCATGAAGCTCCTCCTCTACCTTCTTTAACTGAGTATCTATATTTCCAAATACAGCCTTGTTCCACACCCTTAAGTGGCTCCTAAGTAAGTTCAGTTTTCTCATGACTCTAAACCTTGCCCATCCTTGAACTTGAGCTTCCTCCCACCTCTTCTTCACTTTAGACATAAAGGATGGGTGAGATAGCATGCATTGATGAATTTTAAAGGCCTTGGTCCCCAATCCCTGTCATCTTCCTTTATCAGAATGGGGCAATGATCCGAGATTGACCTTGGGAGACCCCATTGCTTAAATGAAATTTTTTCCATCCACTTCACATCTAACAAAAATCTATCAATCCTGCTTCACCTGTTCCCATCCAAAGCATTGCACCAAGTATACTGTCTGCCTAGCAGAGGCATATCAGTTAATTCCAATTTTTCCACAAATTCATTGAAATCGTTTATCCCCTATCTCTAGTTAAGCATCCCTTCCTCTCACCCATGTATCTAATCTCATTGAAATCTCCTCCCACACACCACGTGTTTGGAAAATGTTGATGGATGCTCACTAGAGATTCCCATAACTGCCTCCTCCCAAGAACCTCATTAGGAGCATAAATATTCGCAAGAGTACATTGAAAAGAGGTACATGAGATACCTGATAAAATGATGAAATCTTTACCACTACAGCAGCTCTTGAGCTCAAAGATTTGCGGCCTCCATATACACAAAAGACCTCCAGCACTACCTACTGAATCCACCCCCATAAATTCCACTTCTTCAAAAGGGCAAATTGACTTCACAAAATGATCCTCCATATTACTTCTTTTTGTCTCCTGAAGAAAGAGCACATCTACTTCTCTCTCCCTCACCAATCTCTTTAATTTTTTTCCCTCTTTTGTGGCCTTCCCAGCCCTCTAACATTCTAAGATACAATCTTCATTTAAACACACTATTAACATCCAATCCCCTCCGGAGCGCCATCTAAGCTCTTGTTACCATATCTCCTCCTCCAATTCTGCTCAAATCCTTCTCTTCCAGCTCCACAATTCTGCTCACTACCTCTTCCTCTTTGCCTTGGTAGTCCATACCCAGCTCGGTGCCTACTCTCACAGTTGCCAAAGCCTCCTCAAGCAACTGCCTCATTCTATCGCTGCTTGGCTTTGAGAAGAAGACGTCTTTTGGGAGGCTGCTGCTTCGACAGAAGCTTTGAAAATAGCTCCCTTTTGAAATCCCAATCTGCCAAACACCCTTTTCCTACGATCTATGCCTTTTTTCCATGGCTTTCTCCTTCTCTGTATTGCTCCTTCCCTTGCAATGCTCCCAGCTGTAGTCCGTTGGACCCTTATTATTTGATTTGTTTGGGCTTCAGCTGGCCTACCTGAAATCTGGGCCAAATTTTCACTTAGCTCCAACCCCAAATCCTGAAGTAGTCCATTGGGCTCAGCTCCCTTTTGCACTCCCACAAGTAAAACTTCCAGATTTATACTGGGCCTTGCCTCTGTTGACCCACTCAGCTCCCTAAAGAGACCCGTGTTACACAAAGCCACATCTCTAATTACCTGGTGTGAGTTGACTTCTTGCCCCGCCCTTCTCACCTTGGTACATGCACCTTCCTGGTCATTTCCCCCACTACACCCTACTTCAACCATTGTGTTTGCAAGCTTCTCATCATTATCCCTACCTTGCACCTCTAAGCTGCCCATCACTGTCTCCATTACTCGAGAATCCGCCTCAAGTCCTGCACTCACCATCCCTTCCCTTCCTACGGACGCTACCTTTGCACTCTTGGATATTCCTCTATTGCCGGACAACTGGTCTACCACTTCTTTGCCGTTGGAATGCAAGCAACCTTGAACTTTGCCTGTGCTCTTAAAAGGACTTGGAAATAAACATATGGGCAACTCTTCATAGACTCTAACCGGGATAGGACTACCTTTGTGCTGCAGAAAGATTGTTGTATTGATCCATTCCATACATCTCGTAACCACTCTCACTCTAGTCTGTTGGAAAGTTCTGGGATCATTAAAGTCCTCTTCATATTGAACAACCATCCCCCAGTTACTACCTATGCTGCCTACTGTCGTGATGCTCCATAAGTTAATGGGAATGCCAAAACAGTATAGCCAGATGCACCTCTCTTGCTGTAAGAACTGACCATTGTCCCACTCATTGATTAATTCACACCACTGCTTTCCCCAACCCTGCAGCTCTCTCTTACCTTCTGCTTTTGCTGTTCAGTGAGAAAAGTTAATAGGACTAATTTGTCTCCCCTCTCTCTTGCATCTACATCTTTCATTCCTCTACTTCTCATTTCCTCTCTGAATGCCTCGAAGGCTAAGAAACTGCTCAACTGAACTACTAAACTTTCACTCCCCTACCCATTCCCTTCCTGAAAAGCTTTTAACACCACCCTGTTCGTATCCCTGACTTCATCACTTAGTAATGCCTCTGCGTAGGATTTCTAGACTTCCTTACCTTTCCACTGCTTCATTTGCACCCACCGATTCTCTTCTCGGCCTGCATCACCTCTCCTCTGCTCCCTAAGCTTTTGTTGCCCCACTGACTGGGGCTTTTGATACTCAGCACACTTAACCCTCAGAGCCTTGTTTCCACACCACAAGCCATCTGCCTTCTGTATCGCCACCTGTGCAGCTACCTCACAGTTGTATCTAACAAACCCAAATCTAGAATTTGAAGGTTTCTTCCTCTTCCTAGGGATGAACACATCTTTGACTAGACCATCTTTTTTGTGTTTATTTTTGTTAAACTAGTTTTTATATTTTTTAAAAACATAAAAATAAAAAAAAAAAATTATGAAAATAAACCCAATCATAATTATAGATCAATTTTACTTAGATAGAGAATCACTGTTATATTTTAATTCCCAATAAAAAAAAAAGCCGATAGTCAAAAAAAGAAAAAATAAATAAAAAAAAATAAAATTGATTAAGCCTCCAATTTCTGTCAAAAAACTATAATGTGATTTCTTCATAAGTTTTAAGGCTCTCATTCTATCTATGAATTTATATTTTACTTATTTTAGTTACATAAGTAATATTTATTTCTTTTTCTATTGAATTAAAAAAAAAAAAATCATGCATATGTTAAATTTATTTTAATTAAGTATAATGACATTTTACATTTAGGATAGCTTTTGATGACAGTGCTAGAGTTAATTGGAAAGACCCAGATTGTCTAAACTTTTCATAAATTTGTGTTTAGAAGATGCTTCTAAAATTTGTAAAAATGGTGGTAGTCTTAAAAAAGAATCTAGGGGTCGGATGAGGGTAGCCTTTAAGCAATAGAAGAATTTTGACGTTTCTCAAAAACAGTTGAAAAAGCAATGGGAATATCTGAAAAAGCAATAGGAATATCTGAAAAAGAAATATGGGGTGTGGTCAAAGATAATCTCTAAAACTGGGAATGCTCGTGATTCAGTGACTAATATAATAAATTGGAGTCAACAAGAATGGGATGAGTAGATAAAGGTATCACTATCTTTAATGTTGATATATTTGTTTAAAAAACATAAAGGCATTCAATATATGTGTGTAATTTTCAAATTTGTAATGTTATAGGTTAATCTAGAGGCAAAACAATTTTGATATGTTGGTTTACAACATGCAAATGAGCAAAAAGCATTATTTGATGGTATTAAAGAAACTAAAAAAATTTCATAGGGTCCATCGAAAAAAAGGTTACCTACTGATGCCTTTGGAACACAATTAGAAATATGCATTAATCTTGTTGATGAATTTCTTGAGACATCTTCTTCACCAAAGGATGTGGCAAAATCTGACAATAAACGTCAAAAGAAAAAAAAAATACGATGATCTAGTTGAACAACTACTTAAAACGCTTAAAACATTATAGAATTCTAAAGGGCCTAGTATAGAAGAATGCAATCAGATTTTGGATGAGATACAGCTTTTTGAAATGGCTGACCCATTATATATAATTGCATGTTTGGTACTCTACTTGTTGTCAAATTCCATGGACAAACTTGGGTTTAAATTGAGTTGTAAGTTTCCAGTTTTTGGTCTTCCCGCTCGAGCGGGAAAAGTGGCGCTCGAGCGGAGATTCCACTCTCACAGTATTTTGCTCGTCTACAAAATATACTGAGTGGTCCGTTTTTATGCTTGAGTGTGGGATCTACTGCTTGAGTGGTAACCCTAGTTTGGACCACGTGATATAGACTCCCCACTCGAGCGTCTATTCCCACACTCGAGCAGACCTCGAGATTTCAGCCTCTATAAAACCTCAGGTTGCTCCAAATCTGGGGTTATGTTTTCTAGATCTTCTTTAAGGGTTTTAGGGTTTTCTTTTGGGGATATTTTTCTTGTTTTCCTTGATGTTTGATTGAGTTTGAACTCATGTTCTTATAAGCACAGATCAAGGAGCTTGTTTGATCTTCTTTGAGAGTATTCTTTTTCGATGGAATTCGAAGATTCAAGCATAGAGTGATCAAAGGTGTTTGATGTTGTGTGTAGTCATTGATTCGACAATAGATGTTGTGGATTCAACATCAATCTAATCAATTCCGAATGAAGGTTGTGGTGAAAGGCATACAAATGATTTGAAGACAAATTGGAAGCATTTGGGTAATTTGTTTGGTATCTTTGTAATCTTTCTTTCTTCAGTAGTGGATTGATTTGTGGCATTTTGTCCATGGTTTTTTTTTATCACAATTGAAGGTGTTTCAATTGTGGTTTTTCCATGTAAAAATCGTTTGTGTCGATTTATTATTATCTAAAACAACAATCTAAACCACTTTCATACGTACTTGACAATTTAGATTGTGAGTTTTAATTGGTTGGGAATTGAAATAATTAAATCTTGATCTAATCACGAATCACTTAGGTTTTTCAATTGGTATCAGAGCGGGCCACTCCTTGATCTTATCAAAACTATAGGAGTGTGATTTTGTGTGATTGGTGATATGGATTCAATTTGCTAAGGTAACTTGACCCATAGACCTCCGTTACTTGATGGTACAAACTATTCTTATTGGAAAGCTCATATGAGAGCGTTTTTAAAATCTATCGATGAGAAAGTTTGGCACTGTGTGATCTATGGGTGGAGTGAACCTATTGTCACCATTGATGGTGTTGATATTCCCAAACCCCTTAATAAATTGGACACATTCGACTATCAAAACTCGAGTTATAACACTAAGGCTCTCAATTCCTTTTTTACTCTATCACACCTAAAAAGTTTCATCGTATTTGCACGTGTGCGGTAGTAAAAGAGGCTTGGGACTTTTTTGAAACGATTCACGAGGGTACTACTTCTGTTAAAAGGTCAAAACTTTAGCATCTCACCTCTACCTTTGAAACCCTTTTTATGCGTGATGATGAGACGTTTTATGATTTCTACGCTAAACTTAGTGACATCATGAATTCCTGTTTCACACTTGGTGAAAAAATCCCTAAAGCTAAGGTTGTGGGAAAAATTTTGAGGTCTTTACCCGAGAGGTTCCAATCAAAAGTGACAGCTATTGAGGAGGCTGAGAATGTTGATACCCTCAAGCTTGATCAGTTGGTTGGAAACTTGCAGACTTATGAAGCCCACCAGATTTCTAAGAAAAAATAAAAAGATAGTGTGGCTTTCACTAGTGCTTATGAGACCGCAAAAACTCCTAAGACTGAGTTTGATCTAGAGTCCGAGATGACGGCTATGTCTACTAAACAGTTCAAAAACATTTTAAAGAAAAAGAAGTCGAATTTCAGAGACTTTATTTCAAAAGACAAGAGTAATGATAAACCCAAAACTTTTCCACCAAAACTTCCTCCTAAAACTGAAAAGAAGATTGTAAAGGGGCAAGGGGTCAAGTGTTATGAATGTCAAGGGTTTGGATATATTTTTCTTGAATATCCATCGAAAAAGAATTGGAAGAAAGTCTATACAGTGACTTGGGATGATGAAAGCAGGCCAGAGCAAGAAACCGAAGAAACTGAATCCGGTGAAGACGGGGATAGTGCTTTCATGGCATTCTGGTCCACTCTCACTCAACCTCCTCCAAAGCCAGTGGAATTTGCTCATGGTCAGAATCTGCACCGTGCTTCTACCTTTGATGGAAGTAATTACTTGTACTGGAAGATCAAAATAAGGGCGTTTCTAAGAGCTTTCGACCATGAAGGCTGGCAAGCCATTGAAGAGGATTTTGAGAGTACTGACAATGGGTTGCTCACTGCATAGAGGCTAAAGATGCATGGGATATTTTGAGTCAATTTCATGAAAGAAGAGAGTCATCTTCACCACCATCTATCACCTTTCCTGCCTTAGTTGCTCGGCTAGATGAGGTCTAAGAGAAAGAGAAGCAGAAAAAAAAAAAAAGATGATGAAACATTAGAAGACAATGATGAGATTGATGGTAATGATCTATAACATGCTTACGAAAAGCTTTACGATGAATCTCTAAATTTGTCCAAGATCATTGACAAACTCACTCTCAAGCTCAAAGCATGTGAAAGCGAGAATGCCAAGCTAAAAGGAGAAATTGCTACAACAAAGTAGAGTGTCATCAAAATCTCTAATGACAGGAAAGACCTATGTGGGAAACTTCTATCTTGTGAGACCGAAAGGAATGAACTTCTGAAAATATATGCCATATATGAAGAGAAGATTGAAAGCCTTGAGATGTCACAAGCTACATTGGAAGAGATGGTTTGTCATAAAGGCGAAGAACTGAAAATTGATAGAGCCACAATTGCCATGTGGAACAAAGGTTCCAAGTCATTAGAAGACATCCTCGGGTCTCAACAAATGGGTTGTGACAAAAGTGGGCTAGGCTATGATAATGCGACAGCTCATAAGGGACATGCATCTACATCTCATGACCTAAAGACTCAAGAAAAGGGAAAGCTGAAGGTGCACCAGGGTGATCCCTCTCTTCATCTGCCTAATGGGCGTAAGATCAACAAAAGGGAGGTACAACCTATTTTTGTTTGTCATCATTGTGGTAGGTATGGCCATTCGTCCTTATTGCTTTGAATTGTTTGGTAAGGTGTCTCAAAAGGGTAAAAATTCTAATACTTTCTGGGTTAGGAGACAACCTTACATGTCTAGGCGGAACACCAAGATACATAACGGTGTTCACAACGCTAAGACATTTACCAAGACCGCCAGTCCTGATTTTGTTAAGACCAAAAAGATATGGGTGAGAAAAGATGACTTGACTTCTTTAGTTGTTCACACTACTCTAAAAGCATATGACTCACACATGTGGTACCTTAATAGTGGGTGCTCTCGTCACATGTTAGATGACAAATCCTACTTCACCTCCCTTGAAAAATATGAAGATGGAATTGTTACCTTTGGAAATGGTGGCACTTCTAGAGTCATTGGTAAGGGCTCTATAAGTGTGGCTGGTCTTCCCAAGCTTGAAAATGCATTACTTGTTGATGGCCTTAAAGCAAATCTTTTGAGCATCAGTCAAATGTGTGATTCCCACCATGAAGTATTGTTTTCAAAAAATAAATGTTAAATTTTGGACAAAAAGGAAAATACTGCCATGCATGGGGTTTGCACATCTGATAATTGCTATGGGATTGTTACCATTGATGATCTCACTTGCTATTCAGCCATCATATGTAACATTGATATGTGGCATCAAAGATTAGGTCACATGAATTTCAAAGACCTAACTAAGATAGCCAACAAAGAGCTTGTGAGAGGCGTACCTAAAATAAGTAAGAATCTGAACCATGTGTGTGGACCATGTCAACTTGGAAAGCAAACCCGTGCGTGAACAGCCTTACAACCAAACATCCTCTTGAATTGGTTCATATGGATCTAATGGGACCTACTCGCACTAAAAACATTGGAGGTAAAAGATACATTGTTTTAAGTGTTGATGATTTTACACATTTTTCATGGGTAAATTTTTTAAGAGAAAAATCTAAGACGTTTGATGTTTTCCAAGCCTTAGTCCTTAAAATCCAAAATGAATAGGATGTTTCTATTGGGCATATCATAAGAATCTGAACTAATCATGGTCGTGAGTTTGAAAACAGTTCGTTTTTGGATTTTTGTAATATGCATGAAATTAAGCATGAATTTTCTACTCCTATTACTCCACAACAAAATGGAGTTGTTGAGAAGAAGAAGAGGGTTGTTCAAGAGATGGCTAGGGTTATGCTCCTTAGTAAGAAAGTTCCTCCAAAGTTTTGGACTGAAGCCCTAATTTCTGTTGTTTATGTCATAAATTGTGTGTATTTAAGGCCCGACACTTTACAAACTCCATATGAATTGTGGAAAGGATTGAAACCCAATGTAAAATACTTCAAAACTTTTGGGAGTAAGTGTTACATTTTCAAAGATAGAAAGCCTTTGGGCAAATTTGACTCCCGAAGGGATGAAGGTATTTTTCTAGGGTATTCAACCACTAGTAGGGCTTTTCGTGTCTATAACCTGCGAACTTCATCTTTAATGGAATCGATCAATGTGGTTATAGATGACACAAGTTCTCCTACTTTAGTGACAAATGAGGAAGAAAATGGTAAGTCTCCAATCCTGGTTACTGAACCACAAAGTTAAAGAGAAGCTGAGATCCAAGCACAAGAAGTTGAGACAGCACCAGCTTCTCAGGTAAGTCAGAGTCCAAAGAGTGCACAAAGAGACACCACTTCTGATGCTTCTGTCACCACAAGTCTAGAGTTCAAACCATCAACAACGGTGAAACTGAATCATCCAGCTCAACAGATGATTGGAAGTGTCTCGGATCGAATGAAAACCCGAAGACAAATTCGGGATGAGGTATCTCATATGTGTTATGTTTCATTAATTGAACCTAAGAATATAAAAGGGGCCTTACTAGATGATAGTTGGGTCAATTCTATGCATGAAGAATTAGGTCAATTTGAACGTAACAATGTTTGGATCTTTAAGAATAAATCTGATGAGAATGGTACTGTGGTTAGATATAAAGCTAGGTTGGTTGCTTAAGGCTACACACAAGTAGAGGGTGTTGACTATAATGAGACGTTTGCCCTAGTTGCACTACTCGAATCTATTCGTATTTTACTTGGTGTTGCATGCATTCTTGGTTTCAAACTATTTCAAATGGATGTGAAAAGTGCCTTTCTGAATGGGTACTTGAAAGAAGAGGCTTATGTTGAGCAACCAAACGAGTTTGAGGACCCTAAATGTCCAAACCATGTCTACAAGTTAGATAAGGCTTTGTAATGGTTGAAACAAGCCCCTCGGGCTTGGTATGATGGACTCACTACCTTTCTACTTGATAATTATTTTCAAAGGGGTAGTGTGGACAAGGCTTTATTTGTGAAGCTTACTAAGTCTCATATACTTGTTGCACAGATTTAGGTTGATGATATTGTGTTTGGATCCATTGCTGATCATTTTGTTACATACATTTTGGATTGCATGACACATGAGTTTAAGATGAGCATGATGGGAGAGTTGTTTTACTTTTTAGGTCTTCAAATTAAACAGTCTCCTTCGGGTATGTTTGTTTCTCAGACTAAGTATACCAAAAACCTTGCCTCTAAGTTCGGTCTTGAGTCGACTAAACATGCTCGCACTCCTATGAGCACTAGTCTTCACCTTTCCAAAGATTCCTCTAGTACTAATGTTGATCCTACCCTATATAGGAGTATGATAGGGAGCCTCTTGTACTTCACTGCCAGTTGTCCTGACATTGCATTTAGTGTAGGTGTTTGTGCGCATTACCAAGCGTGTCCTAACGAGTCTTATCTCGGCCGGCACTATAGCCGAAATCATTGATTTTTCTGATGCCGACTGGGTAGGGTGTGCTGATGATCATAAGAGCACATCTGGAGTTTTTTTTTTTTTACCTTGGGAATAATTTGGTTGCCTGGCATAGCAAAAAATAAAATTCCATTTCTCTTTCGACCGCTGAGGCTGAGTACATTGCTGCAAGGAGTTGTTGTGCACAAATGCTATGGATGAAGCAAATGCTTCATGATTATGGAATAGACCAGAACACTCTCACTCTTTTCTGTGATAACACAAGTGCCATTAACATTTCTAAAAATCCTGTCCAACACTCTCGCACCAAATACATTGACATTCGTCATCATTTTATCCGAGAGTTAGTGGAAGAAGGCCTTGTTGTTCTTGAACATGTACTAACTGAGTATCAAAAAACTAATATTTTTACAAAACCCCTTGATCTTCTTAGGTTTGAGTTCCTTAGAAAGACCTTGGGTGTAGTGCTAAGTTACTAGGGTGTTACCTGTTACTGGAGGGGGTGTGAGTGATTTCTTTTATGTGTACTTGGATGTTATAATCTCATTCTCATTGATTTATGTCATCCCTGTATCTAAAAAAATATGAACACCTCTTATGCTGCTTGCTAGATTTCATTTTTCATTGTTCATAGCTCATTCTGAATGCCAATGCTCATTGACTTCATGATCTCATTCTGTACACATTCTTGAGATAAACTGTTGTAGGGGTCACAAGTGATCAAAGTTCTCTATGGACCATTAATAGTGTATCTTTTACATTATTGGAGGAATTGACCTATAATGGTATATCATGAGTGATGTTGAGCCTCTTAACCATCTACCATCGTTTTTCACTTTCACGGTTCCTCCCTTAGTTCATTGAAGTCTGGGCATTAGGAAAATGCTCCCTTAGAGGCACTAACCAACCAGGCCATCCTTTCTGATTTCATGCTTCTCTGGTTTGGTCTCCATACTCTTGAGCGTGCAAGCCACCAATGAGTGCCCATAGAAATGAAAAGTCTCATAATAAAAAAAGGGGACTCATTGATTGAGAGGGAGCCTCTATGCTTACTCAACAAATACCCCTTGATTCCTAGTTGTTTGACTTTTCTCTGTGTTGTTTCGCTACTCTTGTCGGAGGTCCAACCATCCGATCACCATGAAGATTAACTCTAGCTCTGTGGCCTCTCAAGGATTATGCACACATATTCTTTTTGTGAGCTCTCATGTTTGCTTTTGAGTTGTGCATTCTCATGTAGCTTATGATCATTGATTAAATTTTATGTAATTTGCTTATGGTTCATATTTTCAAAAAATTTGCATGTTTGCAAGCTTTATGGTTTGTGGATTATCTCATCTTAGTGTCACAGTCTTGCAGTTATGTTCACCTCTGTTTTGTTACAGGTCACACTTCTCTGTATGAGTTGGTTTTATTTGCTCAGAAAAGGTGTTTTGGGTTTTGGAGTTTTTTCCCCCGCTCGAGCGTGGATTTCATCCTTTCAGCATTTTTTGTATAGTTGTTCAATTTTGTGAGGTTGTTTTTGGCACTCGAGCGTTCAATTCCTTGCTCGAGCATAGCCAAGCGTGTTTTGGCGCATGCTCGAGCAGCGGACTGGTTTTTTTTTTTTTATAACTCCTTCCCTCATCTCTTCAGTTCAATTTTTTTCCCAAATTCGATCTCTCTCTCACCTGGGGCTTTTTGGCGACTCTGTGCCCATCCCTCGTTTTGGGCTGTTAGTTGGTGTGCGGCTTTTGTACCTTGTTTCTCATACTCCTTGGTCGTCTCAGGTATGTATCTCTTAGATTGTGTTTTTTTTTTCTTTTTCTTTATTTGTTTTTGATTGTCTCTTGGTCCTCTCATCTTCATTATCCATACTTGTTCGTAGGCTTTTTGAGTCTTGTGTGTCTTGTCTACTTCTGTTTATGATCTGATTGGGTATTTTTTGTTGCAATGTTCTTATTGTTCTGGAATATTGAGTTATGGAATATTTGGTTGTTTTTTTTTTTTTGTTTTATTTGAGTAATGGACTATTGAGTTTTGTCTTTGGTCTGATCACTGCATTCTGTTCTTTTTTTTTTTTCTTATATTATTATTATTCTATCTATCTGGTTATTTGGTTATGGTCACTTATTGGCTATTCTAATTTGCATTCTGCTATATTGTGATCACATTGAAGGTTGGTCATGCTGTTTCATATTGCTCTTGGCTGTTTAATGTTGATAGATTTGACTTTACTACTAATGGTTCGTTTCTGTATTTTTTGGTTTTAATTATTGTCTTAGGTTGGGGAGTTTTGTGTTTGTTTTTTTGGGTAATTCTTGGTTTAGTCATGTCCACTTCTAAGCACAAGAAGTCCACTGTCTCTCGTCCCTCCTTTAACACAGACCGGTTTCCCTCGGCTGATAAAGCCAAATTGTTTAGAGAGTCCTATCCTTCTCGGATTGTTCATCTTAAACGCAATGTTCTACCAAACACTTTTGAATCTATCCACATTCGTCCTTTATTTGATCATTTGGGTGGGGATTTGGTTCTTTCCTTCTCAGGTCGTCAAAATCTTAATTGGGTGAGGGAATTTTACTATAATATGGAGGGACTTGACAATGTTGGTCCCTCGTTCAGAACATGGGTCAGGTCTAAGTCTATAATTGTTACTCCTGACCTCATTCGTGAGCATTTAGGGATTAGTAAAGTCTTTCCTTTTTCTATCCTTTTTCGATTCGACTCACATGTGATTTCAACGAGGTGGCCGCTGCTTTATGTGGTACATCTCGTTTCTAGCTCTCGAGCTCTTTGATCAAGCAAAATGAGCTCCTTCCCCAATTTCGCTTACTCAATCTTATTGTGTGTGCCAACATCATTGTGACCACCCATAGTTTGGAGATAAATCAAGAACAAGGTTTTGTCCTTTATTGCATTGCTCACCACCGCTCTATTGACCTTGCCACCTTGATCATTCAAAAAATGGTTGCTGTATTTGAACGTAATAACCTTCGTCTTCCTTCTGGTTCCCTCATTAATCGGCTTCTCGCCAGGTTTGAGGTTTCCTCTTTTGACGAAGATGACTTTGTTTCTCCTTCCCGGCCTTTCACCAAAAAGACTGTCTCACAGAGTCAATCCCATATTAGAGGGGTCCCTACTGGGGTGGGTAGTTTAGGTACAGGTACAGGGGATGCTACTATGGCCGAGGAGGTAGAGTATGATGCAGCTGCTGCAGGAGAGGCTACTGGTGAGGGGGAGTAGTTACCTCCAGTCCGTACTATCCGAGGCCAGCTCCGTTATTTTGAGCAGTCCATTGTCTCTCATTTTGATTGTCTGGAGGGCCGGATGGATATCTTCGAGGCTAGGATTTCGGATCTTAAGACTACTATCGATGCTTGGCTCACCACATTGAAGGCCTCATTCAGGCGCATTGAGGAGTTCGTTGCACAGTCCTCTGCTCATCTGTCTTAGATATTGTCTCTTCTACAGATGCAGTCACCTCCATGTCCACCAGCTCAGTGATCTCAATTTTTTGGCTAGTATTCGTTTTGCACAGAACTATCTCTTGTTTTGTGTTGGACGGTTTTCTCTCTTGTTTTTTTTCTCCCGGACAAAAAAGGGGAGTGGATGTTAGCGATATTTGATGAGATATTTGATGATGTGAGATATTTGATGATGTTAGAGATACTTTGTTAGAAATACTTGATGCATGCATGGTTAGGTTATTATTTTTGGATGGTTATTATTTTTGGATTTTGGAGATTGGGTTACTTTTGTTTAAATATATATATATATATATTTGGTTATTTATCCAGTTCCACAGTTTTGGTTTGTATGGTTGTTTCCACAGGTGGATTGTTCAAGGATTGTGTGTTTCATGGTCATAGCATTTAGCTCTTGAGATTGTTGATTGGTTAAGTTAGTTTGTTTTTGGGTTTGTTTGTTAGGAAAATTGTTAGAACAGTTTTGTTCGGGATTTGACAAAGGGGTAGATTGTTAGGACCCTACTTGTTGTCAAATTCCATGGACAAACTTGGGTTTAAATTGAGTTATAATCTTCCAGTTTTGAGTAGTGTGTTTTTACGCTTGAGCGTGGGATCTTTCGCTTGAGCGTGAACCTTGGTTTGGAACATGCAATATAGACTCCCCGCTCGAGCGTCCATTCCTACGCTTCAGCGGACCTCGCGATCTAAGCCTCTATAAAACCTCAAATTGCTCCAAATCTAGGGTTACGTTTTCTAGATCTTCTTTAAGGGTTTTAGGGTTTTCTTTTGGGGATATTTTCTTGGTTTTCCTTGATGTTTGATTGAGTTTGAACTCATGTTCTTATAAGCACACATCAAAGAGTTTGTTTGATCGTCTTTGAGAGTATTCTTCTTCGGTGGAATCTAAAGATTCAAGCACAGAGTAATCAAAGGTGTTTGATGCTATATGTAGTTATTGATTTGGAAATTCATGTTGTGGATTCAACATAAATCTAATCAATTCCAAATAAAGGTTGCGGTGAAAGACATACAGAAGATTTAAAGAGAAATTGGAAGCGTTTGAGTAATTTGTTTGGTATCTTTGTAATCTTTCTTTCTTCAGTAGTGGATTGATTTGTAGCGTTTCGCCCGTGGTCTTTTTATCACAATTGAAGGTGCTTCAATTGTGGTTTTTCTACGTAAAAATCGTTTATGTCAATTTATTGTTTTCTGAAACAACAATCTAAATCACTTTCGTACGTGTTTAATGATTTAGATTGTGAGTTTAATTGGTTAGGAATTGAAATAATTAACTCTTGATCTAATCACGAATCACTTAGGTTTTTCAGCAGGTAATATTTTTTTGTGAGAGTTAGGCCTATAAAAAGCAATAGATGTTGCTACGTCAAAAACCATAAATAGTTACAAAGACTTAGATAGAGGTGAATGACAAAAAATTAGGACTGCTTTAAATTTAGGAATATGAGAATGTTTAGAGTATTTTGAAGATATTATTTATGGTTGTTTTTATAATAATTTGGTTAGAACTTTATTTTTCAATTAATATATTTAGGCTCGATGGATTTGTTTGCAATGTTTTAATTTTGATGTCTATTTTTAATTGAAATTTTGTTTCATGTTAAACCAATCAGATATTATTAAAATACCAGCAATATGTTGTCTAAAAAGCAGAAGAGTGCATTAAAGATTATTGCAATTATTTTGATAATAAAAATATTGAGAAAAAAAATGTACTAGAAGGAGAGAAAGGAGGTTAGATATTGATTCATTGTCGAGAGAAGCTGGATATTTGCAAGAAAATCTTGATGGAAAGGAATCACGTTGTCAAGAAATGCTAAGGATGAAAGAAAAAAAAAAGAGGAGCATTTGTACATATTTGTAGTCATTTTTGGGCTAGAGGGTGACTTGAAGATAGTTGGTATAAATCTATAGACGAAAAGATGGTCAAGTTTCTAAGAGTATTGAATTAGAAATATGAAATCGTTTTGTTAAGCGGATATTTAATCATTCAACACAAACAATACATAAGTACTTCTATGAAGTGTTATGTGCTACACTCAGTTTCTCAAAAGAAATTATTGTTCCCACTTCATACACTCCCCTACAAATTAGATTCGGCATAATCTTCGCCTAAGAGAAATATTGAAGGTAATATTATAAGTTTTAGTTACAAAAATTTTCATTTATTAAAATTATATAAAATATGCCATTCTCTCTAAGTTATTAGAAATTTTAAAGTTTTTACATTGATAAATTTGTGCTTTTAAAGGGTGTAGTGGATGCGCTTGATGGAATATTTATTTCTGCTGCCATGCCACCTGACCAACAAGTTCCTTACAGAGAAAGAGGAATGGTCAATTGTTACTAAAATATACTTGCTATATGTGATTTTGATATGGTGTTCACATTTGTTTAAGCTAGTTGGGAAATGGTAGCACATGACTCTAGATTGCTAAAAGAGACTATGAGTGATCCAACCAAGAACTTTCCGATTCTTCCTCCAAGTTACGTGATTAGTTTATATTAATTTCTCATTTTATATATTATGATAATTTTTTTATTCTTTTGTGCAGATAAGTACTTTTTATGTGATGTAGCATATACACGTACTCGTGGATTTATGGACCTAACCATAATGTGCGATATTGGTTATCAGAATTTCAAAATAATTGTCGTCTAGAAAAATAAGAGCTATTCAACCAAGCACATACTAAATTAAGCAATGTAATTGAATGTGCTTTTGGAGTACTGAAGGCTCGTTTTCCAATATTAAAGAAGATGCATGGATATACGTTTGCTAACAAAGGAATATTGTAATTGCTTGTGTAACCATACACAATTTTCTTAGGAGAATATCCATCACCGACAGGTTTTGTGAAGAGCTCAACAATGTGAATGGCCCTAGTAACAACTTCCAACAATATGGGAATAGTTTCGAAAGCTCAAAAATAGGAGGATCGACACAAGCTAATCAAAATTTTATGCTCAACTTACGTGAGCAAATTGCAATGCAATTACACTGTTTAGATTAAGTTATAAATGTAATTATCATATTTGTACATTGACGATTTTTTAGTTACTAGTAGAAATTGAAGAACAATTTTTTTATTTTATGGTCTTCAATTTTCTAAGGTAATTTATAACTTTTCGTGGTTCATACATGTGAAAGGATTCCATGGACAATTGATATTGGTGATACCATGAGTAAAACGATGAAATATGAAATAAGTTTTTTATTGATTATTTTTACAATTATTATTTTATTGCATGAATGATTTAGTACATATACGCGAGAGAAAAATCCTACTAATCATAATCTTTCAAAATTTTGAAATATAATGGCATAATTATGATTACAATAATTTTTTTTACCAATTATATTACTGTAATAAAAGAATTTAATGAAATATTTCAATGTAAAAAGTAAAAAGACAAAATTAAAATTTTAATTATTTTTCAGACTAGACAAGGATGTCGCGCCTGCTATTTCTAAGGGCAATCCTTGACAACATGTCCCAACTACTAACACCCAAAATGCTTTCTATTGATCTATTGAGGTGCTACGGCTCTGATAGATGGGGGTCCCTCCAATTGAGGTACGAGAGGACGATAACCTATCTGTGGCACCTGCTGCCACTGTCCTTGATAACCCTGTGGGCACGGACCACCCTATCTCTGATAAAAGTGTCCCCGGGGATGAAAATTGCCTTTAGGTCTGAAATTTTCCTAACTACCCTATTGATGTGGCCTCTAAAACTGTTGACCCCTATACCTTTAATCGTAGGGTCAGTATATGTTGCCATCACGGTACTGGAAATGACTCCCTCTAGAAGTCTCTTCGACCCTAGCCTTCCATTCCTAAAATTGTTTCTTCTTTTCCTCATACTTCAGTGCCAAGTCAAGAACTCTATCAAACGGTTCAGCATCAAAGGGAATAAGGGACTTAGATAGGTAATGATTTAATCCCTTAATAAACTTCTCATTCATCAAATCGAGACTCTCTTTCCACAAGTTCCACCAAAATAGGGCTGCTCTCTCAAGCTGATGTGTAGCCAATTCCTATTTTTGGACCTCGGTGAGCTCCATACGACCAAACACCATCTCACATTTCTAGACCCAAACGTCAGTTGCTGTGGGTCCTCTATCTCTAGAGAATTTCTGACCTCCCAAAGAACCAAAGTCTTTATTTCTCTTTACAAAGGGATCTCCCTGTTGGCCTTAATTATTGTTGTATATGACTTAAAGTAACTGAGCCATCATCTCCACCATATTAACCTACACAATATTGGTTGCCTTGGTAGTAGCCGCCGCCGCCGCCACGTTAGCAGTTGTTTCTTTCCCTGTGCTAGTAGGCTTAGCATTTCTCAATTTATACCTTCCAACCATCACCTTCAAGTTAAACACAAAAAAAGAATTCATTCAGAAATACTTAGAATAAATTCAACCACCAAACTAAACCAACTAACCCATGTTTCCACAATCCAAGGATCACCTAAATTCTCACAAGTCTAGGATAACCTAAAGCTCTGATACCAAATTGTCATGCCCCAAAATTTGAAAAATTAAATATTAAATTGGGACTAAATTTGAATCAATATTCCATCATTCAAATCGTAAGATTCAACCAAATCTAAATGGTCTCGTCTCTATAAGGTTTAAGTAAATTTCAATGCTCAAAAAAAAAAAAAAATACAAGGGATAAAAAAAAAAAAAATAACAAACGCCAACCAAACCATCCATCATAAATTCATGACTAGCAAATACCCCTTACATTAAAATAGCAACAAATAGTCAAAACAACTTACAAGTTATAATCGATCTTTTTAGTAAAAAGTTAAAATACAAAAGTTATCTAGAATTACATATATATGTTTCTACCCAAATTTTGTAATTTAATGAGGTCGTTTACTTTTTCTTTCGAGATGTACAGATCAAAACAATTCAAACTATACCAATAAGTTCATGTTTAATTCTTTGTACCTTAACTCGACCACTTTGGCCTTTCACTTTCGGCCGACACATATATCCCATGTGCCTCCCGTATACCTAACACCGCTCCAAAGTCAAACTTGCATAGGGATATCGTCCTGAGTTTGACCTACACTCCCCAGACGGTTAGCATATATGTACGCGCGTAAATCAAAGCACTCGTCTACTCTTGAGAATGAGGCAACAATATATATATACACAACCCCTCATTTACTCACGAGGACAAACATAATAATGGCAAGCCTAAAGCATTCAAATAAATCTCATAATCTTCACCTTTTTTTTATATACATTTATTCTCACCAGCACTCAAATAAAACAACAATTTATGGAGTAATGGTAGAGTATTCGAAATTTATCTATGGGTTTCTAATTTATTTTAATTTCATATATCCATGAGTGTGATTACATCCATAAAATAAATATATGTATATATATATAAAAACCCTAAACCTTGCATACATAACTAACCAAAATAATTGAAATCAATCCATCATCTTCATGCCAATACAATATCAAACCAACATCAAATAAATAAATAATAACAACAAAATAAACAAAAGTCAAGGAAAATGAGTTTTGCACTCACAAATTTTTTTTTTGAAGATCAAAGAATGTCACACCCTGTATTAACAAGGTCCGACTCATGTGAATAAACCACCCGATGATGAGCAATAGATAAGAACTCTCATGCAAATGAATATTATATAGTCACACAATACATGTGTTTTATATGATTTTATACATTCCTAGATACAACATCTAAGTCAAATGGATGCTCTGTAACTAAAACATGCACAGATGTTATAAAATCAAATTAGATGCCCTGAGGCATACATCATACACAAGGGTGCAACCCTTACAAGAATGGCACACGACGAATAAATGACATAAATCGCCCTTGGCCTACAAATAATTGAACCACTCTACATGGTTTGAACATAATTTCACATCGTGGTCCGCATCCACATATGTACATCTGAAAAACATTTAAGCTACATAGGGTGAGCATAAAGCCTAGTAGAGATTATTTCAAAAACTAAACATGCTTCACCAACATAAATGATCATGATACAATACATATATGCAACATGCCCAAATGCATTTTCAAATCCATTTGATTTCTCAACAAAATCCTTTCTTTCCAATTACCGAAACCTTACGTTTAATCCAAACGTTTTTTGAGTCCAAAACATTAGTTTGATATGAAAATCCTTTCCAAAAACCAATCTAGGTATCTCAATACCAACCAGCAAATACATTGCAAAATCAAATGTGAATACATCACTAAACAACAACAAATACATTGTTAAAACCATTTTCCAAACATCTTGTTCCAAAACTAACATAATAGTAAATAAATGGGTAAATCTCCAAAATAGATACAACATTTCACAGATATTTTGTCCTCAGGAAACCATCATATGACACCCATCTAAACATAGCCTAAACAAGCGCTAGTATTGCCATTTTATGGATATTTAGTCCGCGGGAACCAGCACCCATGTATACGTGCATTTTTCGGGACTTTCACCCTGGACACACAGGCCAACTTGATTTGGTGACACACACCTCTTCCCAGATTCACCATTTTATTTACCTTTTTCAATAGTATAGTACATGTAACTGAAAATATTGTTTTCCCAAAACAATGCAAATGTCTCAAAATATTATGTGAAAATTTCCAAAACCCTTTTCCAAAACATATAGCTTCAATTTCCACAATCCGTTACATGCTCCATGATATGAATGATTTCAAATTGCCTTCTCCACATGCAATTTCTAACACACGGCAATGTTACCCTCCACCAATAGCCAAAATAGTTATCTCTAATACAATAATTAAAAGATAACATTATAGATATATTTTTCTAAGAGAGTAACAACGCCTATTTTCAAAATCCCACAACCATTTCATGTCCAACCAAACCATTTATCTCTAATCAATCCAACTCCCAAAACAATATCATTTAGGGTTTTCTCCAAATTGAGGCTTTTCCACTTTTAGAAATCCATGTGCAATTTTGATTACCAAAAATAACTGTAGTAGCAAAATCATAGCCCAACAATGCCTCAATTTCACAAAACTTCATTTTCTTTCGCAATCACTTTTGAGTAAAGGAAAGCCACCCTATCAACATATCCTAATCACTAATACAAAATCATAATCTTGTTCAAAACTCATTTGAAAAATCTCACTTTCCCATTTCAAGATCCATACCGTAAGTTTAACCCAAAACACCCAAATCCAAAAATATTTTGAAATAAAAAATAACAAAGGTAACAATCATACCAAATGACTACCAAATATACATTACAAAATACGGCACAAATATGCTACCAAACTCATATTGAGTTTAGGAAATAGACCCTACCTCTTGAAGTGAAGAGGAGAACTCCGAAAAACTCAAAGTCGATGAAACCACGAAACTCATGGATCAAAAGAAAGCCCTTGACGATATCTACAAGCTTTCTCAAAGCACCACGGTGAAAAGATGCCTCTGACCAAGTAGATCTAGAGATCTATGTAAGAAAGTTGAGTTTCTAAGAGAGAGAGAGAGGGATTCACAATTTAAAGAGGGAAGAGAGAGAGAAAGGAAGAGAGAGAGGGAGAGAGAGAGAGAGAGAGAGAGAGGGAGAGAGGGAGAGAGAGAGAGAGAGTGAGAGAGAGAATGAGAAAAGTATATTTTGGGTCTATTTATAGTGGTAGAATAATAACGCTAAAGTCAAAGGAAAGTGTCACGCCCCTAAACCCGCCCCTAAAAGTTTGGGCATGACCACTTCAGAAGCAGACATAAAATCCGATATGTATAACTTATGGGGCCTGAACGGAAGCATTCAACGACATAGAATAACATCCATTGAGCTAAAACTAACATGCCAGGATCAAACATTTATGCCAAGTAATTCATCATATAATAAACACACACACACAGCTGTATATATATAACCGAATATACAGACCCAGCCCCATAGTTGGGCATATAACAAAAACATTGGTGACAAAAGGGGTTATATACATTTCAACCTTAGGCAGACAATTAGAGTACAAAGCCAGACGTTTAGCAAAACTTCACAAAAATGCACGGGCTTCATCTAAGTGCTTGGACACATGGAGGGTGACAAAAGAGAAGCAAGCAACAGGGTTAAGACTGAGCTCCAGGTTGATTACCTACAGAAACAGACAATACATAAAGTGAGTGAAGCTCAGTGAATAATAGTACGTAAGCAATCTAAAGATTAACTTGAATTACAATGTATATAAGTGCAGAGAACTTCTGGTTAATCTTCTCCTGTAATTGTTCCAGAACGGGCTTGGCCTAGACTTTAAACAGAGTGGCTTTAAGCCTAGAATACAGAACGGCCTTAGGCCTAATAGATTTTACAGATTGGCCTCTAGCCTAACAGACTTTACAGATTGGCCTCTGGCCCATAAATCAACAAAGCAGAGTAATTCCAGAGTGATACCAATGTACACAGAGTCTTTCAACATTTACATAAGTTCATACCGATTTCCAATCAATATCAATGTTAACATAGTTACTTGAAAAGAACAGAATGTTAATAATAAGAATTATTAATGGTAAGTAAATGTACGATTGCAGTACTAGTACTCACAGTGTTGTGGCGGAGCAATGGTTCCTCCCGGAGTGTGTCCTACACACATATATAATGCACACATTAGTTCCTTTTTTCTTTTAAATCATTTCCTGAGTCATTACGCTTCGAATGAATTTACAACCATTCTAAAATTATCAAAAAAATATTTTAATAATATCAAAGGATCAAGCACGCAAAATGGAGCAGGCGAATTTTTCCAGCCTAGGCCATACATGCGGCAGTCCTCTCCGCACGTGTGAAAGTGGGCCGCACGTGCGGTACTCCTTCCCTACATGAGCAGCAGAAAGCAGAATGCAAATCCCATTTTTTCCTCTTTCCGCACGTGCGGCCATGACCTCCGGACGTGCGGCCGTGGCCCTGTTTTGGCAGTCTGAAATTCAAACAAAACCCAACATAGAAAACACATAGCAAGGTTCAAAATAGATAAATTTAACACAAGAATAAGGCTCAAAATCACATAAAAATTAATCATAAACCAACTTAGGTCCTTAATCACTTTGAATTCATAATCATAACCAATCACAATCCAATTCTTTCCAAACTTCTAATTATTTTTGGGTTCACTTGTACACATACATATATATATATATATATATCCATCTAATCATATAATCCAAACACATAGAGGAGTACCCACATGAAATTAACAAGGAAGAAAGGTGTAATTTCTTTATATAGCTCGAATTAGTTTCCAAAACATCCATGTGGTAAGCATAAATTTCCAATTAGACAATCAACACATACAAAACTTCAACATAACCCCTAACTTTCCCAATTGAAAGGGCATGCTCACTCAAACCCAAGAAAGAGCTTAATTTATGGTGGAGTTTATATACCTTAATTTAATCTCTACAAACCCTCACAATTTTTTGTCCCAATTCCCTTCCTTGTTGAACTCTCCCTTATTCTTCTTCTCTTATCTTCTTCCAGGAGATATTTATGAAATGATTTTTCCCTAGTCAAATGGCTAAAGAGCATTGATATTAATATATATAAGGTGAATAAGACGAAAATCAATCAGTTTAATAATTCCTAATCAAAATTTCACAGAAAATCTTTTTACGAATTAAAAATCATGCTGACGTCAGATATGAAATCAATTTCAGATTATTAAGCTTCCAAGGCTTCCAATTTCTAATCCAAACATTCAATTGTAACAGATTTTTCTCCTATTAAATAGATATGCATCCATAATCATAGGATTCGCTTAATTAAACTTAATTTCACATAAAGTTTCACAATAAGCATTTAAATGCACAGAATAAGGGACTGAAGGTACACCAGAAACATGTACGAGGGTCGGGTTATTACAGAAAGAATAAGTCAAATCCCCAAAAAATTAGAGCTCAAAATTGATCTAAAAATCTGGAAATTTACTCACAGGGGTTGACCCTTCAAATAATGGTGTCCACCCTTCAAGAAGAAAAGTTGAGACACTAATGCGTACAGAGGACAAGGGTCGACCCTTGGAACTAGTGGTGTCGACCCTTTTATTTCCGAATGCACCCAGAACAAAACATCAGGGGAAGGGTCGACCCTTAGAGCCCTTGGTGTCGACCCTAAAAACCAGGAAAGACACTAAGGACAGGGTAGCAAGGTGGTGTCAACCCTCAGGATGGCTAGTATCGACACTAGAACAGATTTTTGAAGTTCCTAAAAAACTTTTTAATGTAAACAAGTGCGAACGAACAATTCCAACAAGTTTAAATCGAATCGTACACCTCCAAAACCAAGATACAACAACTCCAAAGACTTATGATATGAAAATAAATGAATTAAATACACTCTCCAGTAGTTTAAAGGACACAAGGCTACAAAGAAATACTTGGAGAATTAATGAAATCACCAAAATAAAACCCAAACCCTTTCTCTTTCTTTCTTTTTTTTTATCCCCGCCTTTTTTCTTAGTGACAACAGCTTTGGCTTTTGACCTAATTTATAGTATATTACATTTTAGAAATACATGATAAATACAACATATATAAATAGCTATATAATAAAGTAGGACTGTTTTTGAAAATGTCTCAAAATCTATCAGAGAAGCATTTTGTTTGAATGGCTGAGATGATTCCTAATCAATATCTAACGGTTGAGATCAATTTTTTTCCCACCCAAACACACTTCTCTCTCTCTCTCTCTCACGTCTGCCCATACACGTCTCTTCAACTCCCTCTCTATACATTCTCTCTCATGTTCTCTCTTGAAAATGAAAACAACCTGAGATCAGAAGAAATAAAACCTGATTTCATCAGTGAAAGACAAAATGGAGAGCGAACGATGCCACTGTTCTTACATTTCCCTTTCTTTATCCTTCACGCCGATCACCTACAATCATCCGATACTTCTCTGATCACCAAAAAAAACTGTATAATCTTCTCTCTCATCTTTCTCTTGACTATTTTGTGGGTCAGTTCTTCAGTTCTTTGTTTTAATACTATTTCCATTTAAACACCAAGATGGTTATGGTTTCCAATTTTGTGTAGACCATTTCAACGCTGCTCTCGAACTCGACTCCCTTCGAACTCGATCATTTCGCTACCGCTAACCCTTGTTAACCAGGTAATTTGATTTCTCATTCTCTCCATTTCTCTCTATCTCTATTTGGCTCTTCTTTCCCAGATTTCTAAAGCCTACCTATGTGTTCCAACCACAACCACATCATCATTGTACCACTGGAAGTGGCCACTAGGTAATTTGATTTCTCTCTCTTATTTTCTCTCTATCTCTATTTCTTTTTGGCTCTCCTTTCTAGAATAACTATGTTAACATTTTATGGGAAAAAATAAAAGAAAAGTAATTGAACAATTGAGTATGAAGTTCGCATGTTTACATGTCATATTTTGTTTGTTTCTTTCAGGTATATTTTATTTGTATGTGTATGATTTTCTTTGTTTAATTTCATGATTTTTGTTCAATTTCATTATTTTTGTTTGAAGTGTTAGTGGTCTAAAATGTTCTATTTTGGGGTTGGGGTTGGGATTGTATTGTTTTACTATGAAGTTTTTGGATGGGGCTATTGGCAAAATTGAGGGTTTAGTTAAAGTGCCGGTAAAGCATGTGTTTCCTTAGGAAATCAATGCTTTGTTTCTATAAACAACTTTTTCTATCTGTTAATAAATTTTCCAAATTTGGAATTTATTTGGGTTGCTAATAAATTGGTGTTCCATGTCTTCATTTAGGAATCTTTTTTCTTCCTGTGAATTCACTCCTTACCAAAAAAAATAAAAAATAAAATAAAAAAAGAAAAAAAAAAGAAAAAGAAAAAAAAGCAATGTGATATGTTGTTTGACTTTTGGGTGTCTGTCCAGTCTTGGCTTGAAAATGAGGCAAGCAAGACTCTTTTAGGTTTTCTCTTTATTAGTTCCACTTTAGATTTGAGAAGTTGTGTTTCTTTACATGTTTGTACGAACTGTTTTTTTATTATATTATAAATCTTGCAGCTTTCTTGCTATTTTGAGGTTATAAAAATATATAAGCCTTTGGTTGGATTGTAAATGGGTGAGAAAAGAAAGGAAATGACACAACACATCACATTGGTTTACTGCATGTAAAGGCATTACTGTCATTACTGTCATAAACTAAAAGCTATGAGATTTGAGGCCCTTGATCACCTATTTTAATTGATTTTAATTCATTTTGGACCATAAAGCATCTGGAGGTAGTCTGTAGTTTATGAAAAATTTTACTTTCCTATATGATCCAAAGGTTTAGTGTAAGACTTGGGCGCTTTGTCCTAGGCATTCGATAATGAAGTTGCGTTGTGTGTGATTCGAATTCTCAACGAAGGAACGTAAGCTCGCATTCTAGAACAATCCCAAACCCTTCCTATTCATACTATTCTCACCCCAGAAATTCATGTTTGAACATTGTGCCACCCTACACTGAGTTTAAAACAGTGGAATAGGGAGCACATTGGAAGGCGACTGGCTCCCTTTAGCGAGAAACACTTTTCTAGCGGGAATCAGCCAGATGTCCATTTTTTAAGATATTTTTGACCTAATTTTGCTCAAATTCTATAAATACGAGCATATATCTCAGTGTTAGAGGTTGGAAATTTCAAAGAAGCAAAAACATAGTTAAGATCCCCTTCTTCCTTGCCAAGCTATCTTTGAACAAGCTTATCATCCATACACCATATCTATACATTCCACACAACCTTGGAGCCATAACTTAGAACCTTGGTTGAGCTTTGTGAATCACAATTCCAGCTTGAGAGTATGCCTGGACCAAGTTTGGTTCACAAACTAGAGTTTACCTTCTTCAAGAGATATAAGCTTACCACTATTCTATTGCTTTCATTCCCATTTTTCTCTGCCTATTTCTTGTGTTTATGTATTGTTTTAATCCTATTTCAAGTGTTGGAACTTGGGTTTGATTAGTTACCAAAGGGTGGAAAGGGTTAACACCCTTTCTTGCACTCTACCTCATAGCTCACACCCTTGTTTTACACTCTTTTCTTTGCCTTTTAAACTAATTTTCAGAGTTTAAAAAGGCTAAAAAAAACATGGTTTGAGGTCTCAAAAATGGAGAGGTTAGCCATATCTCCTTGCTCTTGTTCACTAGCCTTGCATTTCCTTGTTCTTCCATACCTTTTTATGCTCTTTAACATAATTTTTAGCCACTATTTTTAGCATATTAGGGGCAGTTTTAGGACTGTTGTAATTTATTTAATTAGTGTATACTTTGAATATCTAGCTTGTTGTGTTATAAGTCCTTATGCCTAGCTTGTTGTGTTGTGTTACCAATGCTTTCATAGCTTTTCTTTGTTTAATTTTCATGTTGAAGAGTTTCATTCTAATAATTGATCTTGAATCATTTCTGCAACCTCCCTCTTTTCTTCTTTTTCTTTTATTTGGGAGTCACTTCAACCACTCGACGGTTATTCAAAACATGACAAAGAAACCTATGCTCAATGGCGTAATCTCTACAAAGGTTCATCGTCAAGGCATAGGCTCTCTTTCATGCTTAGAATCACTTCTCATTTGATATTTCTTCTCATTTGGTGGACTTAACCATCACTTTGGACAAATTGATTAATGAATGGAAAGGACTAACAAAATTAGCTTAAAATGAACTAAATCGACATAAAGAAAATGTTTAAAGTTGGTTGGATTCGGCAATACGTTATGCTGAGTCCATCGTTTGGAGAATTGTCACGTATCAATACATGATATGTTGATAAGACTTAGAGTGTGTCTACTTCCCTCTTTGAGCCTTCATGATAAGAGGGAATAGTGGTTTTCCATTACATTTATTCAATTTTGTCCAAATGTGTTTGAAATCATCAAGCCATCAAATTGTGCTTGTTGATGGTTTCAGACTCGAAATCGTTCTTCTCTTGAGTTTCCCCTGACAAAGAGGGGTAGAAGGGACAAACAGGTCCTAGAAAGGCTCTGTCTGCACTGTTCTCATCTTAGAGAATAAAACATTTTTTGGCATAAAATTTAGAATCAACCGGCACTTTTTTGGCCCAACCGGATCACATTTAGGGCTAGTCGGCTTCCAATGTTTGGTAAGCAGAGACCTTTTGGTAGAAATAGAGGGCAGTGGCTGAGGGTGAGGCAGAGCAATCTGGGCAGACAGAATAGTTTTTGGGCACTGTGCATGCGATCATTGTGTCTTGTGGTTGCTCGGATTAAATTTCTTATTAGCATTGTTGTATTTATGATTGTTGTAATGATTCTTATTGTTAGTAATTATTATAATATTCTTGTGCAAGTATGGTTGTTTATTACAAATACCCTTTTTGTAATAACTTAGATAGCTAGTTGATAACTTAGCTATCTAGTTAGCAGTTAGCTAATCTTAATTCATTTATTCGAATTTGTAATAGTTAGTTTAATTCGGGCACTTGGACATTCATTCAGACCCTCAGAGACTCATTCGAACCCTCTTGCATGTGGGCAAATATGTAATAATGGTGGATGTCTTTCAACCCCCATTTCTGTCTCCTTTTTATTTACCTGCTTATGATGGTAGCATAGAGCATCATATTTACTTAGCATTCTCATGTTCGTATACACTCGTCTCACATGCATTTGGGTTCGGCTCATCATACTAACCAATGTTAATTTCAATTTCAATACCTGAAAACGTGATTTATCATGTCTTGAATTGGATCATATACTATGCCCATAGTCGAGCCTATAAAAATTACATAAACGTATGAATTGCATTAGTCACATTGTATTGTTTAGGAACATGCATATTTTCTAATCATTTTTCTTTATTTGGTTTGCCTTGGAATACTGGGTGAGCACTTATTGTTTTAGCCTACCACATTAGTGTGATTGTTGCCATGAGAAGCATAATACCATGAGGCTAAATGCTTAATTGATATACTTGTTTTAAATGTTGGTGGATGAAGGCTAATTGCTAAAATTGGGATAAATTGATTAATGAACATACAAACTCACTATTTTAAGTGACGAGTATCAAAAACAATTTTCAAACAAACATGAAATCAAAGAGTTCCAACTTTTGCAAATTAGTCTATACTTGTGTGCATCACATAGTAAAAACAGCTAATAAATCGGAACAAAATTATATCACGTAAATAAAAATCACATCATGATTAGTAGAGGCCGATCTTTGATCGGGCGAGTGGGGTGCTCAATTTATGACCTTCCCTTCTCGTACCTAAGTTTTCGAGCCCAGACAATTTGGTGATGATGGATAAGTGGCCTTTGGTATGAGTCTCGGGTTTCCTAAATTTCTCAAAAATATTTAAGTGGCAACTCTACAATCTGGCGAAGCAGTCCATTTTTGACATTTGATTCAAACATCAATTTTACCAAAGATTTGTCGGATTTGGATTCATTTGTGTTTATCTATTTCACGTTGCATTTGTGAAATCAGATTCAGAACCATGGGAGTCCGAACTGTAAGGCTAATCGTATCCGAAAGGAGTACGAAAAGCAAGCTACATTTAGTTATGGAATTCTTGGGGTATATGGGTTATGTACATACTGTTTCCATTCTCCATACTGTTATTATGGGTCATTTAGATAGCTAGTTGATAACTTAGATGACTAGTTGATAATTTAGATATCTAGTTAGTAGTTAGTTAATCTTAATTCAATTATTCGAATTTCTAATAGTTAGTTTAATTCATACACTTGGACACTCATTCGGAGCCTTTTACAAGAGGGCAAATATATAATAATGGTATACGTCTTCCAACCCCTAGTTCTTTCTCCTTTTTATTTACCTGCTTATGATGGTAGCGTAGAGCATCATATTTACTTAGCATTCTCATGTTCGCATACACTTGTCTCACATGCATTTGGGTTCGGCTCATCATATTAACCAATGTCAATTTCAATTTCACTACCTAAAATCGTGATTTATCATGTCTTGAATTGGATCATGTACTAGGCTCATAGTCGAGCCTATAAAAATTGCAAAAATGTATGCATTGCATTAATCACATTGTATTGTTTAGGAACATGCATATTTTCTAATCATTTTTCTTAATTTGGTTTACCTTGGAGTATTAGGTGAGCACTTATTGTTTTAGCATACCGCATAAGTGTGATTATTGCCATGAGAAGCATAATACCATAAGGCTAAATGCTTAATTGATAAACTTGTTTTAAATGCCAGTGGATGAAGGCTAATTGCTAAAATTGGGATAAATTGATTAATGTACATACAAACTCACTATTTTAAGTGACGAGTATCAAAAACAATTTTCAAACAAACATGAAATCAAAGAGTTCCAACTTTTGCAAATTAGTATACTTGTTTGCATCACACAGTAAAAATAGCTAATAAGTCGGAACAAGAGTGTATAATGTAAATAAAAATCACATCATAATTAGTAGAGACCGATCTTTGATCGGGCTAGTGGGGTGCTCAATTCATGATCTTCCCCTTTCGTACCTAAGTTCCCTAGCCCAGACAATTTGGGGATGATGGATAAGTGGCCTTTGGTATAAGTCTCGGGTTTCCTAAATTTCTCAAAAATATTTAGGTGGCAACTCTGCAATCTGGCGAAGCAGTCCATTTTTAACATTTGATTCAAATATCAATTTTATCAAAGATTTGTCGGATTTGGATTCATTTGTGTTTATCTATTTCACATTGCATTTGTGAAATCAGATTCAAAGCAAAGGGAGTTCGTAGACACCCCATTTTTTACAGACCTTAAGACTTAGACGTCATCATCTGTGCACTCGGTGATTGTGCTCGTTTTGAGTTTCCGAAGTCTTTGGCTAGGTGCCTTGTCTCGGGACCTCTTAACTTTCTCCTCTTGGCCTCATTTTTGGACAATGCCTTGCTACCTTTGCCTAGAGGGAAAGAAAGGCCTGTAGGCCACTTTTTCTAGTTGTAGGCTACCTTTCCCTCTCATAGGCCACTTGTAGTGGCCCATAGACTAGTTTTCAGGGGTTCCGGCTTAGTGCCTTGGCTTGCAGACTCTTGTCTTTCTTCTTGTTGGTTTGTTTTTGAACCAAACCTTGCCTGGAGAGTGGAACAGGGGTGTAGACCAGTTTCTCCCCCCTGTAGACCACTTTTTGTCCCTGTAGACCACTTTTTGTGGTCGGCCAGCTGGGGTTGGTGGTCTGTGGACCACCTAAGGTGGTCAGCAGCCTGTCACCACCTTACCCTCTCCCTGCAGACCCTCTCTCCCCTTTGCCGACCACTTTTCTTCTCTGTAGACCACCTTTTATAGTCGGCCGACTAGTGGGAGTGGTCGGTCGACAACTTTAACTGGTCGGCACCTTTTCTGCATTTTCTGCAGATATTTTTCTTGCCACCTGTGCTAGCTGTTGGGCATAGAAAGCATCGTCAATACACGTGTATAGAGGGATTGCACCAAGCTTCTAGCTTGTTCAACAAGCTTGAAGCCTGGAATTCTATAAGAGGGAGGCTCTCTCTCTCTTTCTAGGGTTCAAAAAATTTGCATAGAGCTATACATATATCTCTCTATATTGCTCCATCTCTCTCTATATTTGTTCCATTTTGTGCTTAAAAGTGCCATTTCTTCACACTTTTGCACACAAACACCTAGTGAAACACCACAATCTTGTTGCAGAGGTACCTGAGGGTCTTGCTTGGACTCAAAAGCTGGTTTGAGCTCAAAGAAGTGGCTGTTCTTGCTGTGGTTCTTCAAGGGTAAGCATATACCCCCTTTTAGACTTGTTTTTGTCTTTGTTTGGGCCACCTTTGCGTGCTTCTTTTGGCTTAAGTTTCAACTGAAAAAAGTTCTGTATTTAAGTGCTTAAAGTGTTTGTTTGAGGCCTTTTTGGTGTTGGGGGTGGTCTACCCCCTTTTGTGCCTTGTTTGGCTTTGTTTTGTGCCATCTTGTAGACACTTCATTTTTGACCGTCCTCAAGACTTGGACGTCACCGCTTGAACACTTGGTGATCATCCATGTTTGTGTTTATCTTGAGTTCCCGTAGGTCTCGGCTACGCACCTTGCCTCAGGATCTCTCGACTCGGCTGTTTCGTGTCTGGTTTTGCACCAAACACTTGTGTTTTGCCTTTGAGGGGTAGGGTAGGGCTTGTTGACCATCCCCACCCATGACCGGCCATGGCTTGAGGCCACTGACTGTGTTTTGTTGCCATCGGCCAAATGTTTGGCCGACTGGCACTATAGATGGCCGGCCGGTTATCTTTTTTTGGCCAATTGCATTTTTGGCCAGCCGACTATTGTGCATATGCTTTTGCGGATATTTTTGGGCAGCTGGCATACACTGTCACCCCCTCCATACACGTGTATGGAGGGATTGCCCTCCTGTTAGCTTCCTTTGGAAGCTTTACAAGACAAGATTGTCTTTAAAAGAGAGGGTCTTCTCTCTTGTTAGGGGTTGGAGACATTTTAGACAGCATTTTCAGAGCTTTGAGTTTTAGGGTTAGGGTTTGTTCATATCCTATCTCCATATCTCTCTCTCTTGTGTGTGTTTTGTCTTACTTTTGTGCACAAACACCCACCATCACACCTTATCTTGGTTGCTGAGGCACCAAAGGGCTGTTCTTGAAGTTCTTGAGTGGATTCAAGCCAAGGAAGGCTGCTGGAGCTTCATTTGTGAAGAAAGTCATCAAGGGTAACAACTTTGCTCCTTTTTACCCCTTTCTTGCATTGTTTTTTTGCTTGCCTTGCAACTATTTTTGAGCTTTGTGTATAACATATAAAAGTTCTATTTTTTTAGTGCTCTAAATAGTTGGTTAAGGTTGCTTTAAGCTTTGGGGTTGTTTGACCCCTCTTAAGCCTTGTAAGGCTCCATTTTGTACCATTTTGAGTGAGCTCCAGGACCATTGTGTTTGGGCCTCCTCACCACTGAAATCTTGAGGGATTTTAGAGGTGAGGATGGTGCCTTGAGGTCTTAGGAAGGAGAGGGCCACCCCCTCTCCTTGTTGTTCTTGAAAAGAACCATTTTTGCCTCTTGAGGGCGCACCATGTTTAAGTGTATGTTGACCATGCCTTAGCTGTTTTTCATGCTTATTATGTCATAATATAGCATTGTTGTATGTTGGTTTTGGTACACCATGCTTGCTTAGCATACATGCCTTGTAATGCCTTGTTTTAGCCTTAACATGTCTTATGCTTTGAGTCCTTATCCAAGCATGTTTTGGCCTAGCTTTTTGAAGCGTTTATGTTTATTTTGCCATGTTTAAAGTCTGTCCTTGGCTGTTTTGGTCAATCATAACATGTATTGCACAGCACCTTTGCATTGCTAGCTTGTAGCCTTAAGTGTGTGAGTGCGTAGCATGCATTGCTTGCATCATTTTAGTGGTTTGGAACCACTTAACATGCCATTTTAGTCCATTTAACATGCTTGTATACTTGCCTTTCATGCCTCTTTGATGCTTTGGAAGCTTGTGTTGTATGCTCCATGTTTTGGGCAATTATGCATACTTTTAGATTTGAGTCACTTAGATGCCATCTAGGTGTTCCTTTGGTATTGTCCAGGTCTGCCTTGAACCTATTTTAAGTCCTCTTGGCCTTGTGAGGCTTGGTTGACTTAGTCATGGCTTAAGTCTTCTTGGCTTGCCTCAAGTATTTGGACCTTAATTGCATGCCATGCTTGTCTTGTTCATTTGGTTTGGCACCGTTTTAGCATGATTTCAGAGCTTTCCATTGCATGCTAATTGTCCGTGTTTGCATCATCTTAAGTGTGCTTAGAAGTTGCTCTTTATTCTTGAATGTTGGTCCATGCTTTCATACATGTTTGTGTGTTGGACCTCACTCCCATAGCATCTTGGCCACTGTTTTAGGCTTGTTTGAGAGTTGCCTAAATTAGTTTAAGTCCATCCCTTTGTTTGTTGCATGCACTCCTTGTATGTTGTAACATATTGGTGAGTTGTTGCATGATTGAAATTGTATGATTGAATGAAGTCACATGTTGGCTTGCATGCTTGAATACCAACATTATGGCTTGCATACTTGAATACCCACATTATGCCTTGCATACTTGTTGGTTGCACTGTCTCATGCCTTGCATGCCTTATATGCTTGTTTGCATTTTCGTGTTGCATACTAGTCAACATGCTTAGGATTGCATTGCATGAGCATGCATCTTAGACCTCTTGAAGTGAGTATGATAGAGGTTGGGCCTTCTTGTGTGTTTATTTAGTTTGCATTTCATTTGAAATTGAAGTTGCGTGCTTGGTCTCTTGGGCCATCACGCATTGAAATGCGCAATTGGTGGTCCGAGAACCAAGGTTCATGTCCCTTTGAGTCATAAACATGATAAGGGATGTGTTGGTGCACATATTTGCTTGAAATGCATTGCCATGCCAAGTTTTGCCCTCTGCTACTATCAAACACAGATTCTGCAGAAAGATTTGGCCGGCCGGCCATCTTCAGTGCTGACCAGCCACCATTTTTGGCAGATGGATCAAATTCATGGCCGGTGATCAATCACTTCAGTTGGTGGTGTTCCCTAGCATCTAGAGAGCAAACCCTGAGACTTTGGCAGTCATCAGAGGAGCAGAGCAGGGAAAACAGAGGCATCTTGAGCATGGCAGTGGATTTCAGTGAACCGAAAGGCCAAGATGCATTGAGCCCTCTCCGAGGTCATTGTTTATCGCTAATTAGATTAGTTAATTTGCTTAATTAATTTAATTGTCTGTAATATTTAATTAGCTAGTTGGTTAGTTAAATTGTATTATTCTTTCGGTCCGTCCGAGCGAGGGCAAATTTGTAATAAGTGTGGGTGCGTGTGTGCATGTCTTCCAACCCCCACTTCTTTCTTCTTTTTACTTACCTTCTTTCGATGGTTAGTATTAGGGCATATTTACTTTAGCATACCTTATGCTATGCACCAGGCTCGGCGCATCATGCTAACTACATAAGCATTTCAAATCTAAGTTGAATACATGCCACCTGAGCATCTTCACATATCATTTATAGACTAGCCGAGCCTACTCTAGTGACATTCCGTATGCGTTGCATTAGGCATTTAAACATGGACTTGGATCATGCATGATTGCTAACATGTTCTTGTTTTGGTGCGGACTACTAGGTGAGCTTTTATGCTTTAGCATACCGCCTGTGTGTGAATGTTAACATGATAGCATGATTACCGTGAGGCTAGATGCTTATTTGGTTAACTGCCTGAATGCCTGTGAGTGAAGGTTGGATTGTTTGAATTGGAATAATTCATTGAAATCCGTATTTTAGCCTACTTGTGAGTAGCAAATTCAAAAACGTTTTCCTAACAAACGGATATGCAATGCTTTTTTCCAATTTAGGCGATTTGGTCTATACTTGTTTGCTGCGCGCATAACATAGTAATTCTAGGCTAATAACCGGAACAAGAACACATAAAGTTTTCAAAATAGGATATCATGGTTAGTAGAGGCCGATCTTCGGATCGGGCGAGAGGGGGTGCTCATAGCTGACCTTCCCCAATCGTACCCAAGTTCCCGAGCCGAGGCAACTTTGGTGATGACGGACACGTGGCCTTTGGCACCGAGTCAAGGTTTCCTAAATTCCCCCATAAAAAAATATTTAGGTGGCGACTCTGTATCTGGCAAAGCAGTCCATGTTTGGCACTTCTTTACAAGAATCTATTTTTTCTCAAAACGATTTGCCGGATTTGGACTCTTTGGTATAGATTAAGAACAGTAACCAAGACGAGTCCGAACTGTAACCCAGTAAGGTCCCCTCGCGGGCTTGTTACAGTTTAGGGAACTTGACTCGAACTTGTGATATCCTGTTTTGATTTCGCTTATGTGTCTCTTTGCATTGCATGTGCATTGGTGCGCCTAGGACACCATGTTGGCCATCTGCTATTCCTGAGCAGTTTGCCGGAGGCTCGCTTCACGGAGCGTGCCATAAGGCTGACCGGTTGCGGGCTCTGCTAGTATGGGAACACAAACCCCGATTTTACCGGGGCACCCTTTTCGACCATTCGACCTAGTGCATAGTCGGAATCCATAGTGACCACTCCAAGCTAGGACAGGTTGTTTACCCGATCATAGGTTGTTTGAAACCGCTGCATGCATAGTGAAACCCTAGCTCCTGACAAAATAAAATAGGGAAACCATACCCCAAACATAGGGGTGTTTTGGTTGTCTTTTACATGCTATGTGCTTTTAGAGAGTGTCTCTACAGGAACGCGCATATCAGTTTGCAAGTGTGAGTATCAGGCCTGAGGGCACCAGTGTCAGTATTTGTGAGAATCAGTTATATCTGTGGGTATCTGATTCAGTGTTTGGGGCAGTGATTTTGGGAAACAGTGATCAGTAGTAGAGTACAGTTGTTCGGCTACACCTCTGTTTGATCCGTTTGGGCTGAAATGCTGCTTGTTTTCCCTTTCAAGGTTCAGAGAGTTGATACAGAATAATCAGTGTTCCCCTTTTGCTGAGGCAAGACAGATATCTGATCCGTCAGTCACCGTTCAGTACAGCGGACTTCTGATGATGCAGAATTCGGAGGAGATTGTGGCTATGACAACCGCATTAGATCAAGGAATCACTTTGCAAAGTGAGACCAATGTCGATGTGCCGCATCCACCCAGGTCGTCTACTGCGCGCCCGATCTGGGAACCCCAGTTGTACCAGGCTCGTGAGCCCACCACATTCGAGTTGATGGGGGATGATAGGTGACCTCTAGAGGTCCGTGGTAGATCTCGCCTACGGAATGTCAACTTCGCCACCAACCGCACCATATGCCAGGAGTTTTGTATCGCAGGAGCCCCCGCTATTGGGACGGATTGTGATCGAACTTAGCCAACCTGAGGTAGCCTCCGGCTATGGCAATGACGTATCAACATCAACCCAAACCCTCGATCAGGCTGAGGCCAGAGATAAGGACAAAATGAAGGCAGATGCCGATCCCGTTGAACAACTGCTGTAGGTAGTCGAGGCTTCGAAAGCCGGGGGGATGAGTAAGCAGCAAGTATTCGTAGTCCTGACCAAAACTGTGGATGACGTTTTCCCCGCTCTAACCGAAGGCGCATCACGGTAAAAAAATCGGGATAGGCCCTGGCCATGCCGTAAGCCTTCCGCTCCCAACCCTGCACCCGAGAAAGATCAGAAAGTCAAGGCAGTGCCTGCCGACTTTTTTGCTAGTGCGTCTAGCAAGAATTCTTAGCCTTCAAAGTACCTGCCCCGAGGGCGCAGGGTCTTCCACGCTCTCTACATGCCGTTGTCCAAGGCACTTCAGATCTTGGCCGAAAGAGGGCACCTTAAACCCCTAGAGCCTCGGCCTCTCCCGAAGAATCTCACTCCCACACATGATGCTGCCTTGTACTGTGCGTACCACCAGCAAACAGGTCATGCTACCGATAATTGTTTTCACCTCCGTCATGAGGTGCAAGACTTGATCGACAACAAGGTTATCCTCCCGCCCACCTCAGCCAAATCCGTTACTACCCAGTTATTGGATTTTGAGGATACTGATACTGTGAGTATGTGATCGGGGTTAGACCACCTGCGGGCGACGCCCGGTCTTTTGGATGTGGCGTCTAGCATGCATTTGTGAGCATCTGCGAATGCTAGTTTTGTAAATTCTGGCTCGGGTGTCGAGTCAGTCTTTTGTTTTGTTTTGAGTCTGTCTCATTGTCGTGAGTCAGTCCTTTTTGCTTAAGGGTCTGTCTTGTTGTAGCGAGTCGGTCCCCTTGTATAGAATACCAGGTGATTCCGGGGTTGTTGCCTCGAACACCGTTTTGTTTTGTAATTACCCTTTTACTTTCTTTTTGAGTCTGTCTCTGCTGTGGAGCCAGTTACAATCAGGGAATCTGAATGAAACAGTTGCGGCTATCATGTTTCCGTGCTTATTTCTATTTTGGGCTGGTTATGCCAGAGGATTTGGATGGGACAATAGTACATTCTACCTGCTCTCTTACGCCCTGAAAATCATTGTAATGACCTAAGTTTTTCTAAAACCTTTTTGAACACTGTGGTGATTAAAACGAAGATGAAGGAATTCCTCGAGTTTTACAAAACTTTGATCAAATCGAGAGAAGGTTAGGCGTGCTAAACCCTTAACGAATGAAATCATGCTTATTAGCATGAGTACTGAGAAGGACCCTAGCTTGACCCAGATTGGTTCCACACTCTCTTCAGCACGAGCGATTTGTCGCTTTCGTAAAAACTTTCAAAAACGAAATGTTTTGCGCGGTCCTGTGAAGACCTGTGTGGAATCGCTCTCGAGATTGTGCATCCTAGGATCGCTCTCAGCCTCAAAATTCAATCCATCTGTTTTCAAGCCTAGACCACAATCCGGACTATTCGACGACCAACCGTCATGTGAGGCCCATGTGGCCAGGTCTAAAGCAGCCCTCGAACAAGAGGCACCAAAATCAAATCAAGAAGGTCGGATCTCACCGTAAGAAGCTCGTGAAGCAACCATGATGGATCCTTCTACAAATCAATACAATAGCTATTCCCCTGGATACAGAGAGGCTTCAATCTCAAAACCATTTGGCATGGACTAGTTACACTTTTACCTTTTGAGAGGCTCACTGGGCTGAAAACCCGGAAGGGCAACCCAGGCAAAAGTTAGAGCAAGAAAAAAATATATACAAATGAAAAAAAAAAAAGAAAAAGAAAAAGAAAAAGAACAAAAATCAATGCAAAAAGAAAAGAAAATATACAAAAAAGAATATCAAAGAGAAAAGAAGAAAAAAAAGAAGAAAAAAGAAGCTTGCAAGGTCGAAAACCCGCATCGGGCGCCTTGGCAAAAGTTAGAGCCTAAAAAAAAAGTGAAGGTTAAAATACCCGAGTGTACCTTAACCGGAACTACGTAAGGCTTGATTCCCATGTTTGGGATACGTAGGCAACTTCATCCTGAAGTCCAGCCCCCAACGCTTTCATAGCGTCCCAGTCCATGTAATGGTTTTGATCACCTTTGCCTCCTCTGAATCCGATAGTTTGGTTGTGACAACCGGAACCATGCAGTCAACTTCCTCTTGAAGTCCAGCCTCCAACGCTGTCACAGTGACTGTGTCTATATATCGGTTTTGACCATCTCCGCGTTCTCAGTGTCTGCGAGTTCATTTGCAATCATCACCGATGAGGACTGGTTTTCAAAATGCTGCGGTATTATCCAAACAAGGGGCAACTTTCCGTTGCCATAAGTTGCCATGAGTCACCGTTCAAACCAGGGGCAACTTTCCGTTGCCATGCACCCCTTTTAAGCCAGGGGCAATTTTCCATTGCCTCCGATCCAAGGTTGCGCATCTCGAGCGTAGGTTCTGTGCTCGTTGAGCATTAACCGTTTGCAAAAATAGTTTTTGAAAATTTTTACTGAGGTTGACTATTTTCTCGAAAACTATTTCATTTTCCAAAACTAGACCATTTCTGGGACCTAGAAAGGAAAATTTTCAGTGCTCATAGCCTGACTTGCATGATTTTCAAATAAAAAATTGAACAAGCATGTCAATCTAACTCTCATTTTGGTCAAAACTGTTTTAGTAGAAAACCAAAACAAAAAAATGGTCGAAGTGATGAACTAGGGGCACGGTCGAGTCAGGTGTTCTGTCTTTCCCCCATCATCAACATACTTGCCAGAAGGGCACTCTATCCACCAGGAGAAGGCACAACTGAAATTGTCTGTAAAGGGCTGAAATCTCTCAACATCCTCCAAATGACGAGGTGTGAAGCCAAGTGCGAAGCACAAATTAGGACATATCAAGATACACCATTTCCTGTCTGGAATATCGACTAGATGTCACTGGAAGGAATAGCCACGAGCCAATAGTGTTGGGCGTAAACACGCGACTTCCTATCAATCACCCTGGAAAGGGATGAAAAAATGAGAGAATAAAGAATAGAGAGGTGTAAGTTGAGAGAAAAGTAAGAAAAGGGTTTTGAGAGAAAAACTGAGCCTGAGAGCCGAGTGGTGTGAGAATCACAAATCAGGAAGGGTGGGAAACACACCCAGAGGAACTGGCTCCTCGAGATTTGAGTCTTTCATTTTTGTAAACGTGTCCGTGTGTCGTGTCTGTTGTCTTGTCTAGCCCAACTTTTGTTTTGAGTCTTTTCCAAGTGTGTTTTGTTGTGTTTAGGTCGTGTACCTTTTGTTTGAGTCTTTCCCGCTGTGTTCAGTTGTAGACTCTATACCTCGGTTGAAAACCCTTTTTTTCAATTTCAAAAATCGTTTATGCTCAGAGTGCTGTGCCATTCTCTACATTTATGCGAAGCAAAAGAAGAAAGGGGAGAATTTGGGGCATCTGAGTGTGTTTGATTCGATCGATTCTCGCTTTCAGATCTTGTCCTTTCGAACATTTATTTAGGATTTTCCGTGTGCAGAATGAACCGAGTGCTGTGTTATGGGCTGTATTCAGATTAGTCCCCAGTAGAGTAAGGGCTGTGTGTTCAGGTTAAGCAGTGGTTTACTTGGGTTGTTTTACTGTCGGCTGGTTAGTTGTCTGATTATTACAATGCAAGTGTTCAATTTTCAGACAACAAATCGATTTCATTTACATTGAGGTGTAATGTGGTGTGATGCAATGCAAAGTATGAAATATAAAGAAGTTAACACTTTTTCAAATAAAAGTTTGTTTCATTTCATCATCTTTTCAAGTACATAAGTTTTGGGAACAAAATCTGCCTGCGGCAGTATAAACTATCCTAATTGCCAACAAAAAGGGAAAAGTACAAAAAAGAAGAAAAATAACAAAAATCTGTATCAAATGTGAAAGTGGCTTCGGGGCTACCGGTCTGTCCTAGTCCTCTTCCTGGATGAAGGTCCAGGAGCATCATCAACATTATCATCTGAGCCCGAGTCCGAGCCATCCCCGGTCTCCTCCTCCGATGACTCTACCTCCGCCACTGCCTCCGCCTCGGACGACTCCTCATCATCATCATCTAGAACTGGCGCTTGAGAGCAACTCCCGACGTGAGTGTGCCCCGCCTTTGTGCGGGGAATACTCTGCCCTCTCCATCTCCTCCAGCAGGGATAGAAGGCCTGGCTGGAACACCTCCTACAGTGGGAATCTGGAAGGAAGGCTGAAAAGTACAAAAGGCAAATGCATCAGTATACTGTGAGCAGTTTATCAGTGCAGAATGCAGTGTATGAGTACAGTGTGTGGATGCCCATGAACAGTTTATCAGTGTAGAATGCAATGCAATGTATGCGTACAGTGTATCAAATTCCATGAGAGCAGTGTGTCGAGTGTTGTGATGTGCATCAGATTATGTGAAGCAGTTTATGTATGGTTTAAGTCTGCGGTTGAAGAACATATCGGGATACTGTAAAGGGCCAGGAGGTCGAAAGTCCGCTGCAACATCCCCATCATGGAGGGATTCAACTCCAGGGACTGCCAGGTGTACTCGGAAGAAGCCTGCCAAAGTATTAGATGCATCAGTATTCTGCAGAATATCAAAGAAATGAAATGAAATAAAATGACAACGTAAGATGCAAAATGCAATAATACTTACCGCAGGCAAGTCGGGGACACCGACCAACTCGTGATCAGTCGAAGGAGGGGAAAAGGGGATCTGGTAAGTCGCCCCACCCTGCCCTCTGTATGTCAGCGAGGTGGGTAGTGCAGGCCAACCAGCCCCCGGCCCTCTCTAAGCTCCACCCCTACCACAAACCTGGGCCCTCCTCGATGCTCTTGCTCCGGCTCCCATTCCTGCTCTAGCTACGGGCGCCACAGGCCTCTCTTCCTCAGCTCGACAGCCACCGCTCAGAGGCCGCATGATGTACGTCTGCACGTACTCTCTGTAGTCGCCGATGCCTCTGAAGCGGATCGCCTCCCAGCCGATCGTATAATCGGCCATCTGCTCGGCAGTGAATCTCTCGGCCTCCCTTATATCCTCAGGAGGCTGAACCGGGACTATCTGCTTTGGTAACGCTAGGGTCTGGCGTAAGAAATGCTCACCTAGGTACCAAGCCCGACAGACCGAGCCCTCTAGCAGAATCCAGAAACGCAAGGTCTCCTCAGCACCGGCAAATTGGTCCCGAATCATCGCTGGCAACGGAGCCCTAGGCTACCAGGCGATCTGAAAATGAAATACGGTTTGTTATCTACTGTTATTGAAAATATACAATGAAAAGCGAAGTTTAAATAAACCCTAAAGATGAACATACCTCCGCGGGGGTGATGGTGTCAAAGTAGCGGCGGAAGAAGCTAAACGCCTCCCGAGGCCTCCGCACACACCTCCCGTCGAAACGCCGCGAGAATGGGACAACAAGAGGAGTCTCCGTGTCTGGCACTGGGGCTAGTCTAGGAAAGTAGGCGTAGACCCACAACTACAAAGTAAATGCCAGTATGCATATCAGATAAAGCGGAATGTAGAATAAAACAGAGTATATGTGTGTATTGTGCGGTATCTGATACGCGTAACAGGAAGGCATCATAGCCTATGCAAAGGTCTGAGTACGATATAGAAAGCGTAAAATGTAAAGCAGAAAAAGAAATGTACCTCCCAAGCACGCCAGTAACCCCCGAGCAACTGTCCGCTGCCGTGGGAAGTTGAGCTCATGTATCCATAAAGTGTAGCCAGAGCGGCACCAACCCAGTCAAAGTGCAGGATCTGAGTGACATCCACTAAGGCGCTGAGCAGACAGAGGGGCACGGTATTCGCCCGGTCAGGGAAAATAGTGGTGCCCAGTAGAAACATCAGAAAGCCGCGCGCATACCGCTCCACAGCCTCCTGGGTCATCGAAGCCTCCTCGGTCAAAGCTGGCTGGACCCTGAACTGCACCTCGAACCAGGAATACTGGATGAAGCCTAGACGGGCGAAAGGTGGCACATCGCCAAGTAGATATATTTGAGCAGCCGTCCACTCATCCATATCAGTGTCGAAGGGGATCGGATCACCCCCTACCCCGATTCCTGTGAGCATCGAGAAATCATAGGGAGTCATCGTCATGTCTCCCGTCGTAGAAAGATGGAACGAGTCGATGGTGTCCCACCTCCCCTGCGAGAATCGCGCCCTAGCCCACGATATGGCGAACCGCGTTGGGTAGCTCTGCGTACCAATCACGAGCGGCGATGTTCCCATACCCCCGGACGGTATGGGAATCCCTCTGTTTCCAAGCAAACAATTGCGAAGCAATGCTAAATATGCCAATTTTGACAAGCATTCAGAATTAGGGCAAATATAACATGTGTGCATGTTTTCAGATTGAAACAGATACCGGGTGCCGATGTGCTTAGAGTGAACTACAACGTGTGGTATGTCAGCATGTTTGAGTGGTTCAGTGCAGATATATCATGTGTGCAAGTTTTTCAGATTCGAGCAGATATCGGGTACCGGTGTGACTGCAACAAACTACAGTGTGTATGCAGCGAAATATAGTGTGTGTCGTGTGTTTGAAGTGGTTCAGGGCCAATGCAGTGTGTGTGCACGTATCAGTTTCAAACAGATATCAGTTGTAAGTGTGTTTACGATCAACTACAGTGTACAGTGCATCGGTGTATCTGAGTTAAGCAGTTAAGGAATATAATCAGCTATGGCAGTTTTTATATTCTACATTGCGGAAAATAAAACAGAGGAAGGAATGTTACCTAGGAAGCGCCGAAGGACAAATGAGATATAGGCTTACGCAGGAGAAGCTCTGGTGGCGTCGCCCTGTTGAAGCTCTGAAACTGGCGAAGTCCATCCCGGGGTAGCACATGAATCTCCAGCCGGTAGGTCGCCGGGTTGAATTGACGGACACTTAGGGGGAGAAGCTCGACCCCGGGATCCATCTCACGATCCGGGGGAGTCCCGCCCTGTGGAATATCGTCGGCCATGTCAAATGTGACGAGAAAAATGGTCGGAAAAGGAAAACAAAGCTAGAATGCAAAGGGTCAACGAAAAGTCAACCCCCGGGAGGGTGGAAAATGGCCAGAAAAGCCGGAATGTGGAAAATATAGGAAAATCAAGGAAAACTTGGGGTAAACAAACCCCAAGAAGAGAAACGAAGTTTCGATCGGATGAAAATATTCGAAACGCGATAAACTAGGGTATGTGCTCATACTTTTCACGTTAAAGCACAGTTCTGCATGTGTACGCGCCTATTCCTTGATGAACTTGCTTTGAGGGTGGCGGCACCTTTTCTGTGTTAGACGCGTTTCATTTGTGTACATGCCTTTCCTAGGCAAGATTTGGTTTGGCCTGTGTGCCTTATCCATCGTATCTATTCGATTCCATTGCATATTGTAAATATCGCATTGTAGCTTGTATGCATCCACTGCATCATCACCTCTATCTATGGCTTGCACCTCTCCTTGTTGAGCTTGGTTTGGTATGTGCTCATACTTTTCACGTTGAAGCACAGTTCTGCATGTGTACGCGCCTACTCCTTGATGAACTTGGTTTGGGGGTGGTGGCACCTTTTCTGTGTTAGACATGGCTTGTATGTGTACATGCCCTTCATAGGCAAGATTTGGTTTGGTTGCATGCCATATCCATTGTATATATTATATTGTAGTGTAATTTTGTATCCAGCATTAGGATCAATGTTCTTTCGTTAGCGGGTTGTTTCCCCACTTATGTCATTCCACCCAATACTTGTTCTTGTGTCTGTCCACATCACTCATAGTTCTGCATGTGTACGCGCTTTGAGGGTTGCGGCGCTTTTTCTATGGTAGACGGACTTGTTACTTCCATCAATCTATTTGACATTTGTGTGGTTTTGCACCGCTCATGATTGGATCATGATTCAATTGCATTGCATTTCATTTGCATTGTTATTGCATTGTATTTTCATTTGCATCATTATTATACATATTTTTGTATATATTGCATATCATTTTGCATTCATTTTGCATGTTATGCATGTTGCTAACAATATTGTACCTGTTAAGTTTGCTTTCTTTTCAGGCACAATATTGTATGTATGGTTCATTTGAGGCTGGTGCAACCAGACGAACCGCACAGGTATTGTATTCTTCGAGTGAGACGTATTGAGAATTGCATAATTCTCTTACATCTTCTCTGCATTATAGTGTAGTTTGGTGTATGCTTGCTTAGAACTGTTACATTGTATGTGCTTCATTACAGCTTTCTTTACATAATAATAAGTTATGTTCGGCTCTGTGCATTGTCTTGCATTTTGCCCCTGCCTTCGGGTGCATATCTTGTTTGTCTTGCATGTTTGTCTAAGTCTTCGGCCTTGTCAAAAATGGGTTGTCTCTGGGCTTTGACAATCACTCTCGTCATTGTTGTGACTTTCGAGTTCTGTCAAAGAGGGGCAACTGTAGACACCCCATTTTTGACCGTCCTCAAGACTTGGACGTCACCGCTTGAATACTCGGTGATCATCCATGTTTGTGTTCGTCTTGAGTTCCCGGAGGTCTCACGCACGCCTTTGCTTCGGATCTCGACTCGACTATTTCGTGTCTGGTTTTGCACCAAACACTTGTGTTTTGCCTTTGAGGGGCAGGGTAGGGCTTGTTGACCATCCCCACCCATGACCGGCCATGGCTTGAGGCCATCGGCTGTGTTTTGTTGCCATTGGCCAAATGTTTGGCTGATCGGCATTATAGATGCCCGGCCAGCTATCTTTTTTTGGTCAATTGCATTTTTGGCCGGCCGACTACTGTGCATTTGCTTTTGCAGATATTTTTGGGCGGCTGGCATACACTGTCACGCCCTCCATACACATGTATGGAGGTATTGCCCTCTTGTTAGCTTCCTTTGGAAGCTTTACAAGACAAGATTGTCTATAAAAGAGAGGGTCTTCTCTCTTGTTAGGGGTTGGAGACATTTTAGACAGCATTTTCAAAGCTTTGAGTTTCAGGGTTAGGGTTTGTTCATATCCTATCTCTATATCTCTCTCTTGTGTGTGTTTTGTCTTACTTTTGTGCACAAACACCCACCATCACACCTTATCTTGATTGCTGAGGCACCAAAGGGCTGTTCTTGAAGTTCTTGAGTGGATTCAAGCCAAGGAAGGCTGCTGGAGCTTCATTTGTGAAGAAAGTCTTCAAGGGTAACAACTTTGCTCCTTTTTACCCCTTTCTTGCATTGTATTTTTGCTTGCCTTGCAACTGTTTTTGAGCTTTGTGTATAACATATAAAAGTTCTATTTTTTTAGTGCTCTAAATAATTGGTTAAGGTTGCTTTAAGCTTTGGGGTTGTTTGACCCCTCTTAAGCCTTGTAAGGCTCCATTTTGTACCATTTTGAGTGAGCTCTGTGACCATTGTGTTTGGGCCTCCTCACCACTGAAATCTTGAGGGATTTTAGAGGTGAGGATGGTGCCTTGAGGTGCTATGAAGGAGAGGGCCACCCCCTCTCCTTGTTGTCCTTGAAAAGGACCATTTTTGCCTTTTGAGGGCGCACCATGTTTAAGTGTATGTTGACCATGCCTTAGCTATTTTTCATGCTTATTATGTCATAATATAGCATTGTTGTATGTTGGTTTTGGTACACCATGCTTGCTTATCATACAGGCCTTGTAATGCCTTGTTTTAGCCTTAACATGTCTTATGCTTTGAGTCCTTATCCAAGCATGTTTAGGCCTAGCTTTGTGAAGCCTTTATGTTTATTTTGCCATGTTTAAGGTCTGTCCTTGGCTGTTCTGGTCAATCATAACATGTATTGCACAGCTCCTTTGCATTGCTAGCTTGTAGCGTTAAGTGTGTGAGTGCGTAGCATGCATTGCTTGCATCATTTTAGTGGTTTGGAACCACTTAACATGCCATTTTAGTCCATTTAACATGCTTGTATACTTGCCTTTCATGCCTCTTTGATGCTTTGGAAGCTTGTGTTGTATGCTCCATGTTTTGGGCAATTATGCATACTTTTAGATTTGAGTCACTTAGATGCCATCTAGGTGTTCCTTTGGTATTGTCTAGGTCTGCCTTGAACCTAATTTAAGTCCTCTTGGCCTTGTGAGGCTTGGTTGACTTAGTCATGGCTTAAGTCTTCTTGGCTTGCCTCAAGTATTTGGACCTTAATTGCATGCCATGCTTGTCTTGTTCATTTGGTTTGGCACCGTTTTAGCATGATTTCAGAGCTTTCCATTGCATGCTAATTGTCCGTGTTTGCATCATCTTAAGTGTGCTTAGAAGTTGCTCTTTATTCTTGAATGTTGGTCCATGTTTTCATACATGTTTGTGTGTTGGACCTTACTCCCATAGCATCTTGGCCACTGTTTTAGGCTTGTTTGAGAGTTGCCTAAATTAGTTTACGTCCATCCCTTTGTTTGTTGCATGCACTCCTTGTATGTTGTAGCATATTGGTGAGTTGTTGCATGATTGAATGAAGTCACATGTTGGCTTGCATGCTTGAATACCCACATTATGCCTTGCATACTTGTTGGTTGCACTATCTCATGCCTTGAATGCCTTATATGCTTGTTTGCATTTTTGTGTTGCATACTAGTCAACATGCTTAGGATTGCATTGCATGAGCATGCATGCTAGACCTCTTGAAGTGAGTATGATAGAGGTTTGGCCTTCTTGTGTGTTTATTTTGTTTGCATTTCATTTGAAATTGAAGTTGCATGCTTGGTCTCTTGGGCCATCACACATTGAAATGCGCGATTGGTTGTCCGAGAGCCAAGGTTCATGTCCCTTTGAGTCATAAACATGATAAGGGATGTGTTGGTGCACATATTTGCTTGAAATGCATTGCCATGCCAAGTTTTGCCCTCTACTGGTGTCAAACATAGATTTTGCATAAAGATTTGGCCGGCCGGCCATCTTCAGTGCTGACCGGCCACCATTTTTGGCCGATGGATCAAATTCATGTCCGGTGATCAATCCCTTCAGCCGGTGGTGTTCCCTAGCATCCAGAGAGCAAACCCTAAGACTTTGGCAGTCATCAGAGAAGCAGAGCAGGGAAAAAAGAGGCATCGTGAGCATGGCAGTGGATTTCCGAGCGGAACCGAGCGCGCATGCATTGAGCCCTCTTCCCGAGGCTGTTGTTTACTGCTTAATTAGATTAGTTAATTTGCTTAATTAATTTAATTTTCTGTAATATTTAATTAGCTAGTTGGTTAGTTAAATTGTATTATTCTTTCGGTCCCTCTGAGCGAGGGCAAATTTGTAATAAGTGTGGGTGCGTGTGTGCATGTCTTCCAACCCCCACTTCTTTCTCCCTTTTACTTAGCTTCTTTCGATGGTTAGTATTAGGGCATATTTACTTTAGCATACCTTATGCTATGCATGCATGCATCATTCATCAGTATTGCATGCACCGGGCTCGGCGCATCATGCTAACTACATAAGCATTTCAAATCTAAGTTGAATACATGCCACCTGAGCATCTTCACATATCATTTATAGACTAGCCGAGCCTACTCTAGTGACATTCCGTATGCGTTGCATTAGGCATTTAAACATGGACTTGGATCGTGCATGATTGCTAACATGTTCTCGTTTTGGTGCGGACTACTAGGTGAGCGTTTATGCTTTAGCATACCGCATGTGTGTGAATGTTAGCATGATAGCATGATTACCGTGAGGCTAGATGCTTATTTGATTAACTGCCTGAATGCCTGTGGGTGAAGGTTGGATTGTTTGAATTGGAATAATTCATTGAAATTTGTATTTTAGCCTACTTGTGAGTAGCAAATTCAAAAGCGTTTTCCAAACAAACGGATATGCAATGCTTTTTTCCAATTTAGGCGATTTGGTCTATACTTGTTTGCTGCGCGCATAACAAATAGGCTAATAACCGGAACAAGAACACATAAAGTTTTTAAAATAGGATATCATGGTTAGTAGAGGCCGATCTTCGGATCGGGCGAGAGGGGGTGCTCATAGTTGACCTTCCCCAATCGTACCCAAGTTCCCGAGCCGAGGCAACTTTGGTGATGACGGACACGTGGCCTTTGGCCCCAAGTCGGGGTTTCCTAAATTCCTCCATAAAAAAATATTTAGGTGGTGACTCTGTATCTGGCAAAGTAGTCCATGTTTGGCAGTTCTTTACAAGAATCTGTTTTTTCTCAAAACGATTTGCCGAATTTAGACTCTTTGGTTCAGATTAAGAACAGTAACCAAGACGAGTCTGAACTGTAACCCAGTGAGGTACCCTCGCGGGCATGTTACACATCTCTTTAGGCCTTTGAGAGCACCTTTGTTTGGCCTCTCCCCCACTAAATTCCAGAGGAATTTCAGTGGTGGAAAGTGTGTTTTGAGGCCCTAAATAGGAAGGGGTCATCCCCTCTCCTTGTGTCTTGGTTGCTTACCTTGTTGGCCTCATGTTTGAGCTTGTTTTTCTAGTAAGTGTTGGCTTGTTCTCAGCCTATTTATGGCCCTATTTCAGCATGGCATAACTCTGTTTTTGGCTTGGTTTGGTTACCCCATGCATGCTTTTTACACTTGTAGTATAATCTTACCATGTAGCCTTAACATGCTCAATGCTTTGATCCATCATACTAGCCTATTTTGGTCCTATCTGAGCATGTTTTTGGTGTTATTTTAGCATGCTATATCTCTGTTTTGGGTCAGTTTGATTGCTTCTTACATGCTTCATAACCTTGTAGTGCAATCCTCCTTATAGCCTTAACATGTATCATACTTTGGACCATCATTCTAGCATGTTTTTGGCTCCACTCCAGCAAGCTTTTACTCAAGTTTTTCCATGCTTAAGAACTATTTTAAGTGATTTTGGTCATGCATGCCTTGCTTTGTATATCCATAGTGCAATCTTGCTCACTAGCTTTGAGTTTCATAGTCTCTAGCATGGCTTACTTGAGTTGTTTGCATGCTTTGGCCCCATTTCTACAATGATTTCAGTGTATGAAGTATGGTCATACTCTCTCATGCTTCACTCTTTTAGGGCTTTTGGAGAATTATGCTTTTATGCCTTAACCATGAGCCTAACTTGTATGCATGCATGCTTAAGCTTTTGGGCTACCATCTCAGTGTCTTTTGGTTCTTATTTTTCCATAATACAACTCTATTTTTGGTTGGTTAGAGCATCCCTCATTTGCTTCTTACACTTGTTGTGTAACCATCCTCATTGGCCTTACATGCGTCATGCTTTATGACTCACATTCTAACATATGTTGGCTATGTTCAAGCATGTTTTTGGCATTGTTTTGACCTGCCTTGGGACTGTTTTGAGTCACCTTGGCCCTTTGGGGCTTGCTTGATAGGGCTATGGTACAAGTGCCTTTGCTAGCCTTAAGTTTTGAGCCTCCTAGCATGCTTTATTTATGATGTGTGCATGATTTGGCGTCATTTCTTACATGATTTTAGAGCATATTTCACTGCCACACTCTCACATTTTCTACTCTTTCAATGTGTTTGAAAGTTAAGCCCTTTGCATTGCTTCCAAGCAAATGATGAGCATGCACATCTTGCCCTTTTGTGCCTAAGTCTTAATGTGTTTTGCCATTGTTTTAAGTTGTCTTAGGTCTATCCATAATTGATTTAAGTCCATTGAGCATTGTATTGCATGCCTCTTGTATGATGCTCTTTACTTGCTTTGATGCTTTAGCCTCCAAACATGCCATCCATGCATTGTTCATATGTTAGAATCTTGTGCATGCCATTTTAGCATTGGTAGAAGAGCATGTTATTGCATTGCATTGTGTTTGCATGTTGTTGCATTGCATGATGTTTGGAGTGTTGTTGCATTGCATTGTGTTTGGATTGGATGTTAATCCAAACACGAGCAATGAGGGGCGTTTCATACTTGAAGTGATGAAATGCGCCTCATTTCTCGGTCGCCGACCCTCTTGATCATGCATGATAGATGTGGAGGCCCTTATGTGTTAGTTGTGCATTAATTGACATTGATTTGTGCAATCTCGGCTTCTCAGCCATTGTGCATTGCGATGCTCGGTTGGTGGCCAGAGAGTCGAGTGCCGCACTCCTTTGAAATTGAAAAATGATAGAGAGGATGGTTGTGCACACATATCTTGCAACTACATTGCTACGCCCCTTCTTGTTCTCTGTTGCAGCAAAACTGGAGTCTGGCAGAATTTCGGGTCGGTAGACTAGTAAAGGTGGTCGACTGACCACCTTTTCAGGTCTACAACCAGTTTTTCTGGTCCACAGGTGGTCTACACCACCCTTTTCTGGTCGACAGCCCACTTGGAGGTCCCTATGTTGGAGCAGAAGCAATGTGGAGGTTTGTGCACCTTTCAGAGATCAAACCAAATGCAAACATAGGCAATTGGGGGCTTGGTAATGGATTTTCGAGCGAAGCCGACCGAGCATGCATCATTCTTTATTCCGAGGCAAAGCTGTGGCAGCCTAATTTAGATTCTTTTTCTTACCTAGTTGGTTTTGTGACTTAGTTAATTTGTTAATTAATTAAGTATTGTAATAATTAGTTGTAGCTAGTTATTTAATTTGTGTTGTGTAATAAGTAGTCTAATTAGATTATTAGATTAGTTAAGTAGCTTAGCTTAGTGTAGCTAGCTCAGATTATTCTTTCGAACCCTCTGTCGAGAGGGCGAATGTTGTAATAAGTGTGCGTGTGTGTGATGCATCTCTTCCAACCCCATTTCTTTCTCCCTTTTACTTATCAGCTTTCGATGGTTAGTTTAGGGCATATTTCGATTAGCATACCTTATGCTTGCATGCGTGCATCCATTTATCTATCTTGCATGCACCGGGGTCGGCGCATTATACAAACTGCATTATATTTTAATACCAATTTGAATACATGTTATCTAGTAGCATTCAGATGACATCTTAGAATAGCCGAGCCCATCTTAGTTGCATTTTTTCATGTGTTGCATTAGGCATCTTAACATAGCTAGGATCATGCATTGATTTCTAACTAGCTTATGTTTTGGCTTGGAGTACACTGTGAGTGTTTACGCTTTAGCATCCTTGCATGTGTGTAAGTGATTTCCATAGCATGCTTGCCACGAGGCTAACTGCTTAATTTTTAAATTGCATGAATGCTTGTGGATGAAGGTTTGATTGCCTGAATTGGAACAACTCGATGATTGTGAGTTTTAAGCCCACTTGATGTGGCAAAAACATGTTTTTCTAAGCCCACTTGAGGGTGGCAAATCCGCGTCTTAGCCTACTTGCGAGTAGCATCTTTCAAACTATTTTCGAGAAACAAACATGAGTTGTTTTGTTCCAATCTGCATGATTGAGTCTATACTTGTATGCTGTGCACATCACATAGTAAGGTTTGCTAATAAACCGGAATAAGAACACATGTGTTTATAAAAACAACATATCATGTTAGTAGAGGCCGATGCTTTGATCGGGCGAGCGGGGGTGCTCATTTCATGATCTTCCCCCCTCGTACCCAAGTTCCCGAGCCGAGGCAACTTTGGTAATGACAGACACATGGTCTTAGGCACGAGTCAGGGTTTCCTGAATTTACCAAAATAAAATATTTAGGTGGCGACTCTATAATCTGGCAAAGCAATCCATGTTTGGCACTTCTTAATTAAAATTGATTTTCCAAAACGATTTGCTGGATTTGGACTCTTTGGTGATTTATCAGTTTTACATTGCACTTTGTGAGATTAGATTCAAAACTGTGATAGGAGTTCGAACTGTAATAGCTAGAACACAATTCGCGCCCTCTCCAAAAGGGGGATGCACAGAGCGACTTTGGGCGGTCTACAGTTTTTGGCGACTCTGCTGGGGATTTAGAGAATTTGACTCGAACATCATGATATGTTGTTTTGTTTACACTTATGTGTTTCTTTGTATTGCATTTGCATTGGTGCACCTAGGACACCGTGTTTGCCAGCTACTATTCCTGAGCAGTTTGCTGGAGGCTTGCTTGGAAAAGCGTGCCATAAGGCTGACTGGTTACGGGCTCTGCCACGATCGGAGCACAAACCTTGGTTTTTACTGAGGCACCCTTTTCGACCATTCGACCTAGTTGCATATTGGAAGCCATAGTGACCATTCCAAACTAGGACAGGTTGCCTACCCGATTGTAGGTTGTTTCAAACCACTGCGCGCGTAGTGAAACCCTAGCTCCTGACAAAATACGACAGAGAAACCCTACCCCACCATAGGGGTGTTTTGGCTCTTACTTGCTTGCTTTGTGCTGTTAGGGTGTGTCTCTATAGGATGTATGTATTAGTGCCAAGTCTGAGTATCGGCCTGAGGGTATCAGTTTACAAGCAGAATTTTGGACAGAATTTAGTAGAGAGCACAGTCATTCAGCAACGCTTATATCTGTTTTGGTGAAGTCAGGCTGAGATGCTATTTGTTTTCTTCTTTTGCTAGGTAGTCCTGGAACCATAGCTTCAGAAGGCTTCGACATCCCCCGGGTTCATTGGACTTGTGCTGATAGACTTTGTCAGGTTAGAGATTCAATTCAAGGGCAACCAGTGTTTCCTTCACCAGTGGTAAGGCAAGAAAAGGCCAATGAGGCACAGACCACTAGTGCAGCAGCTACCAGATCAGTGGTCATTATCCACCTCACCTGTGCGCAATTGGGCTGAGATATCTGCTTCCACCTCAGAAAGGAAATACACACCTGTTCAGCCAGATTTGCAGTTTTCAGTTAATGTGGAGGACATGATCATCAACTCCAAGAGACCATGCAGGCCATGCAGTGGGATGCTGCCCGCCAAGCAGAGGCTATTACCCGCCAGACCGAGGTCGTGGCCCAGCAGGTCGAACTCATTGCCCGGCTTCAACAGCAGTAGCAACAAACATAACAGGGAACAGCTTCTGCGTCCTACCCACCTCCAGTAGAAATTCCTGCACCGAGGGCTCATGTCCCTACTGTCAATGCCCAGGAGAATACAGATGTCCTAATGGATCCCACTCCACCTCAAACTTCCAAAGCACAGGCCTACCAATTGAGCCCCCTTTCGAGTTCGAAGTGGATCCAACTACATTAAAAGTGAGCAAGCTAGAAAAGCTGTTCAAAAGAGCTCAAGGCGCTAATTCCATTCTGGACATAGAGGATGGATACACCGACTCAGTGGTGACGTTACCGGACCGGTTGAAGATACCGCATATAGACCGTTTTGACGGTTATAGAGATCCTATGGTACATCTGCGGTTGTTCTTGGATATCTTACGGCCAATGGGCCTCTCCAGATTGCAAAAGCTTTCACTCTTCGGTCAGACCCTGTCAGTTATCGTGGCCATCTGGTACGCTAAACTGGAGGACTTAGTGAAAAGTAGTTGGGAGGAGATGGCTCAGGCCTTCGTTGCCCAGTATTCATACAACACGCAAATTGAGGTCACAACTCGTGATCTCGAGACGACCAGGCAAGAGCCGAAAGAGGGCTTCTCTGACTTTGTAACTCGTTGGGGGGCCAAAGCTTCTATGATGACCACCAGGCCGGTCGAGAAAGATCAGATAAGGATGGCTGTGCGCAACCTCCAAACCAGGCTGATGCAAAAAATGATAGTCTTACCCCTCCCCACCTTTGCCGACTTGCATGACATTAGGGTACAGATTAAGGACGCTATAAAGTGGTGGCTCATCGACCAGAGAAAGAGAAGGCCAGAGGGCGTTTTTCAAGATTATATTGACCACCAGTGGTGATGCAGCTGCTAGAACTTCAGACGTGGGCATTGTAACAAGCCCGCGAGGGGACCTCACTGGGTTACAGTTCGGACCCAATTTGTTGTCGGTTCTAAATCTGAACCAAAGAGTCCAAATCCGGCAAATCGTTTTGAGAAAACAGATTTTTGAAAGAAGTGCCTAACATAGACTGCTTTGCCAGATACAGAGTCACCACCTAAATATTTTTATGGGGAATTTAGGAAACTCTGACTCGGTGCCAAAGGCCACGTGTCCATCATCACCAAAGTTGCCTCGGCTCGGGAACTTGGGTACGATTGGAGAAGGTCAGCTATGAGCACCCCCTCTCGCCCGATCCGAAGATCGGCCTCTACTAACCATGATATCCTATTTTGAAAACTTTATGTATTCTTGTTTCGGTTATTAGCCTAGAATTACTATGTTATGCGCACAGCAAACAAGTATAGACCAAATTGTCTAAATTGGAACAAAGCAATGCATATCCGTTTGTTTGGAAAACGTTTTGAATTTGCTGCTCACAACTAGGCTAAAATACGGATTTCAATGAATTATTTCAATTCAAACAATCCAACCTTCACCCACAGGCATTCAGGCAGTTAATCAAATAAGCATCTAGCCTCATGGTAATCATGCTATCATGTTAACATTCACACACATGATGTATGCTAAAGCATAAAAGCTCACCTAGTACTCCGCGCCAAAACAAGAACATGTTAGCAATCATACATGATCCAAGTCCATGTTTAAATGCCTAATGCAACGCATACGGAATGTCACTAGAGTAGGCTCGGCCGGTCTATGAATGATATGTGAAGATGCTCAGGTGGCATGTATTCAAGTTAGATTTGAAATGCTTATGTAGTTAGCATGATGCGCCGAGCCCGGTGCATCCAATACTGATGAATGATGCACACATGCATAGCATAAGGTATGCTAAAGTAAATATGCCCTAATACTAACCATCGAAAGCAGGTAGGTAAAAGGGAGAAAAAAGTGGGGGTTGGAAGACATGCACACACGAACCCACACTTATTACAAATTTGCCCTCGCTCGGAGGGACCGAAAGAATAATACAATTTAACTAACCAACTAGCTAATTAAATATTACAGACAATTAAATTAATTAAGCAAATTAACTAATCTAGGTAAGCAGTAAACAACAGCCTCGGGGAGAGGGCTTAATGCATGCGCGCTCGGTTCCGCCTGGAAATCTACTGCCATGCTCAAGATGCCTCTGTTTTCCCTGCTCTGCTTCTCTGATGACTGCCAAAGTCTCAGGGTTTGCTCTCTGGATGCTAAGGAACACCACCGGTTGAAGAAATTGATCACCGACCATGAATTTGATCCATCGGCCAACAATGGTGGCCGGTCGGCACTGAAGATGGTCGGCCGGCCAAATATTTCTGCAGAATCTCTGTTTGACAGCAGCAGAGGGCAAAACTTGGCATGGCAATGCATTTCAAGCAAATATGTGCACCAACACGTCCCTTATCATGTTTATGACTCAAAGGGACAAGAACCTTGGTTCTCGGACCACCAATCGTGCATTTCAATGCGTGATGGCCCAAGAGACCAAGCATGCAACTTCAATTTCAAATGAAATGCAAACCAAATAAACACACAAGAAGGCCCAACCTCTATCATACTCACTTCAAGGGGTCTAGCATGCATGCTCATGCAATGCAATCCTAAGCATGTTGACTAGTATGCAACACGAAAACACAAACAAGCATATAAGGAATCCAAGGCATGAGACAGTGCAACCAACAAGTATACAAGGCATAATGTGGGTATTCAAGCATGCAAGCCAACATGTGACTTCATTCAATCATGTAATTTCAATCACGCAACAACTCACAAATATGCTACAACATACAAGGAGTGCATGCAACAAACAACGGGATGGACTTAAACTAATTTAGGCAACTCTCAAACAAGCCTAAAACAGTGGCCAAGATGCTATGGGAGTGAGGTCCAACACACAAACACGCATGAAAACATGGACCAACATTCAAGAATAAAGAGCAACTTCTAAGCACACTTAAGAAGATGCAAACACGGACAATTAGCATGCAATGGAAAGCTCTAAAATCATGCTAGAATGGTGCCAAACCAAATGAACAAGACAAGCATGGCATGCAATTAAGGTCCAAATACTTGAGGCAAGCCAAGAAGACTTAAGCCATGACTAAGTCAACCAAGCCTCACAAGGCCAAGAGGACTTAAAATAGGTTCAAGGCAGACCTAGACAATACCAAAGGAACACCTAGATGGCATCTAAGTGACTCAAATCTAAAAGTATGCATAATTGCCCAAAACATGGAGCATACAACACAAGCTTCCAAAGCATCAAAGAGGCATTAGAGGCAAACATACAAGCATGTTAAATGGACTGAAATGGCATGTTAAGTGGTTCCAAACCACTGAAATGATGCAAGCAATGCATGCTACACACTCACACACTTAAGGCTACAAGCTGGCAATGCAAAGGAGCTATGCAATACATGTTATGATTGACCAAAACAGCCAAGGACAGACCTTAAACATGGCAAAATAAACATAAAGACTTCACAAAGCTAGGCCTAAACATGCTTGGATAAGGACTCAAAGCATAAGACATGTTAAGGCTAAAACAAGGCATTACAAGGCATGTATGCTAAGCAAGCATGGTGTACCAAAACCAACATACAACAATGCTATATTATGACATAATAAGCATGAAAAACAGCAAAGGCATGGTCAACATACACTTAAACATGGTGCTCCCTCAAAAGGCAAAAATGGTCCTTTCCAAGGACAACAAGGAGAGGGGGTGGCCCTCTCCTTCCTAGGACCTCAAGGCACCATTCTCACCTCTAAAATCCCTCAAGATTTTAGTGGTGAGGAGGCCCAAACACAATGGTCCTGGAGATCACTCAAAATGGTACAAAATGGAGCCTTACAACGCTTAAGAGGGGTCAAACAACCCCAAGCTTAAAGCAACCTTAACCAACTATTTAGAACACAAAAAAACAGAACTTTTATATGTTATACACAAAGCTCAAAAATAGTTACAAGGCAAGCAAAAATACAATGCAAGAAAGGGGTAAAAAGGAGCAAAGTTGTTACCCTTGACGACTTTCTTCACAAATGAAGCTCCAGCAACCTTCCTTGGCTTGAATCCACTCAAGAACTTCAAGAATAGCCCTTTGGTGCCTTAGCAACCAAGATAAGGTGTGATGGTGGCTGTTTGTGCACAAAAGTAAGACAAAACACACACAAGAGAGATATAGAGATAGGATATGAACAAACCCTAACCCTAAAACTCAAAGCTCTGAAAATGCTAGCTAAAATGTCTCCAACCCCTAACAAGAGAGAAGACCCTCTCTTTTATAGACAATCTTGTCTTGTAAAGCTTCCAAAGGTAGCTAACAAGAGGGCAATCCCTCCATACACGTGTATGCAGGGGGTGACAGTGTATGCCAGCTGCCTAAAAATATCTGCAAAAGCAGATGCACAGTAGTCGGCCTGCCAAAAATGCAATTGACCGAAAAAAGATAGCCGGCCGGCCATCTATAGTGCCGGTCGGCCAAACATTTGGCCGATGGCAACAAAACACAGCCGGTGGCCTCAAGCCATGGCCGGTGATGGGTGGGGATGGTTAACAAGCCCTACCCTATCCCTCAAAGGCAAAACACAAGTGTTTGGTGCAAAACCAGACACGAAACAGTCGAGTCGGGAGATCCTGAGGCAAGGCGCGTAGCCGAGACCTTCGGGAACTCAAGACGAACACAAACATGGATGATCACCGAGTGTTCAAGCGGTGACATCGAAGTCTTGAGGACGGTCAAAAATGGGGAGTCTACAGTTGCCCCTCTTTGACAGAACTCGAAAGTCACAAAGTGACGGGAGTGAATGTCAAAGCCCAGAGACGACCCATTTTTGACGAGGCCGAAGACTTAGACAAACATGCAAGACAGACAAGATATACGCCCGAAGGCAGGGGCAAAATGCAAGACAATGCATAAAGCCGAACATAACTTATGATCATGCAAAGAAAGCTGTAACGAAGCACATACAATGCAACAGTTCTAAGCAAGCATACACCAAACTACACTACAATGCAGAAAGGATGTAAGAGAATTAAGCAATTCTCAATACGTCTCACTCGGAGGATACAATACCTGTGCGGTTCGTCTGGTTGCACCAGCCTCAAATGAACCGTACATACAATATCGTGCCTGAAAAGAAAGCAAACTTAACAGGTACAATATTGTTAGCAACATGCAAAATGAATGCAAAATGATATGCAATATATACAAAAATATGTATAATAATGATGCAAATGAAAATGCAATGCAATAACAATGCAAATGAAATGCAATGCAATTGAATCATGATCCAATCATGAGCGGTTCAAAACCACAAAAATGTCAAATAGATTAATGGAAGTAACAAGTCCGTCTACCATAGAAAAGGTGCCGCAACCCTCAAAGCGTATACACATGCAGAACTATGAGTGATGTAGACAAACACAAGAACAAGTATTGGGTGGAAGGACATAAGTGGGGAAACAACCAGCTAACGAAAGAACATTGATTTTAATGCTGGATACAAAATTACACTACAATGTAATATATACAATGGATATGGCATGCAACCAAACCAAATCTTGCCTATGAAGGGCATGTACACATACAAGCCATGTCTAACACAGAAAAGGTGCCGCCACCCTCAAACCAAGTTCATCAAGGAGTAGGCGCGTACACATGCAGAACTGTGCTTCAACGTGAAAAGTATGAGCACATACCAAACCAAGCTCAACAAGGAGAGGCGCAAACCATAGATGGAGGCGATGATGCAGTGGATGCATACAAGCTACAATGCGATATTTACAATATGCAATGGAATGGAATAGATACGTTAGATAAGGCACACAGGCCAAACCAAATCTTGCCTAGGAAAGGCATGTACACAAACGAAACGCGTCTAACACAGAAAAGGTGCCGCCACCCTCAAACCATGTTCATCAAGGAATAGGCGCGTACACATGCAGAACTATGCTTTAACGTGAAAAGTATGAGCACATACCAGACCAAGCTCAACAAGGAAAGGTGCAAGCCATAGATGGAGGGGGATGCAATGAATGCATCCAAGCTACCATGTGATATTTACAATATGCAATGGAATGGATGTTTACAGTGGAAATGCATGACATATGCACTATATTACAATGAATGCATGACATATGCACTATTTACAATGGAATGCATGACATATGCAGTATTTAAAATGATGCATGACATATGCAATATACAATGGAGTGATGCATGGCATATGCAGTATTTTTTTTTTTTTTTTTTTGCTTTTTTGAAATGCATGCTGCACGGAGTGCGCGACAACGCAAGTCGCTTGAAGTGCATGACAACGCAAATAAACTGTGCACACCAATGCACCGAAGGTCTTGCACCTTCCAAGGATTTAAGGTCTCCTAGACCGTGGAGTGCACAAGATGGCGATGCGCTAGACAGCGCGATTGAATGCATGCCAAATGCAATCAGATGCGCAAAACAGCGCGATGCGTTAGACAACGCGAGTGCACAAGATAGTGCGATGCGCTAGACAGCGCGATTGAATGCATGCCAAATGCAATGAGATGCGCAAAACAGTGCGATGCGTTAGACAACGCGAGTGCACAAGATAGTGTGTTGCGCTAGACAGCGCGATTGAATGCATGCCAAATGCAATGAGATGCGCAAAACAGCTCGATGCGTTAGACAACGCGAGTGCACAAGATAGTGCGATGGACATGATACATGCACAAGGGGCAACTTTCAAGTTTTGTAAGAGACAAAAAGGATACGGGAAGGATACACCTTGCACAAATTCGAGTGCCACGCATAGAAGACACGATCCGAGGTCAAAACGAAGGCCATTTGAGCTTCGGAAATGCCATTTCTTGCACTATCTTGTGCAATGAAGACCCCAAACCACTCATCTGACCCAAAAAAGGTTGTACAAGGCCCATCGGCCACATGGGGAGGTCACCGGCCATCCACCGGCCACCAAAAAACATTACCGGCCAAATATTTGGCCGGCCGGCCAAAAATGTAGCCGACCGGCCTAAAATGCCTGGTTCGGGGCAGTTTTGACTTTTCGCCTTGGGTCTTTTAAAATAGGGTTTCATACCCTATTTCTTTCACTTCCCTTAGCCGAAATTACCTTCTCTCTCTCTCTAGAAGATTTTCCCCCCTTCCTTTCTCCGTTTTCTCGTGCTTTACGCCTGTTCCATCGTTTGATTCACGAAGTTTATCGCATTTTGAACATTTTCATCCAATCGAAACTTCGTTTCGGTGTTTCCTTTGCTATTTCCTCTTCTTGGGGTTTGTTTCCCCCAAGTTTTCCTTGATTTTCCTATATTTTCCACATTCCGGATTTTCCGACCATTTTCCACCCTCCCGGGGGTTGACTTTTCGTTGACCCTTCGCATTCTAGCTTTGTTTCCATTTTCCTAGCCATTTTCCTTGTCACATTTGACATGGCCGACGATATTCCACGGGGCAGGACTCCCCCGGATCATGAGATGGATCCCAGGGTCAAGCTTATCCCCCTGAGTGTCCGTCCATTCGACCCGACGACCTACTGGCCGGCGATTCATGTGCTACCCCCAGATGGACTTCGCCAGTTTCGGAGCTTCGACAGGGCGATGCCACCAGAGCTTCTCCTGCGTGAGACAATATCTCATTTGTCCTTCGGCGCTTCCGAGGTAACATTCCTTCCTCTGTTTTATTTTCCGCAACGTAGAATATAAAACTGTCATAGCTGATTATATTCTTTAACTGCTTAACTCAGATACACCGATGCACTGTACACTGAAGTTGATCGCAAACACACTTACAACTGATATCTATTTGAAATCGACACGCACACACACCGTGACCGACTTCAACCACTTCAAACACACGACACAAACATGCTGACATATCACACGTTGTAGTTCATTGTAAGCACACCGGTACCCAATATCTGTTTGAATCTGAAAACATGCACACATGCTACACTTGCACTGAACCACTCAAACACGCTGACACATCACACGTTGTAGTTCACTGTAAGTACACCGGCACCTGGTATCTGTTTGAATCTGAAAACATGCACACATGCTACATATGCACTGAACCACTCAAACAGGCTGACACATCACACGTTGTAGTTCACTGTAAGCACACCGGCACCCGGTATCTGTTTGAATCTGAAAACATGCACACATGCTACATTTATCCCAATTCTGAATGCTTCTCAAAACTGTTATATTTAGCATCGCTCCGCAATTGTTTGCTTGAAAACATAGGGATTCCCATACCGTCCGGTGGTATGGGAACATCGCCGCTCGTGATTGGTACGCAGAGCTACCCAATGCGGTTTGCCATATCGTGGACCAGGCCGGCTTTGGCGCATTCTGCAGGGGACTGTCTGGACTTACTACGAGTAGGCCTCTCCTTGCTGCTCTAGCGGAGAGGTGGTGGGACACCACCGACTCGTTCCATCTTTCTGCGACGGGAGACATGACGATGACTCCCTATGATTTCTCGATGCTCACAGGCATCGGGGTAGGGGGTGATCCGATCCCCTTCGACACCGATATGGACGAGTGGATGGCTGCTCAGATCTATCTGCTTAGCGAGGTGCCACCTCTCGCCCGTCTAGGCTTCGTCCGGTATTCTTGGTTCGAGGTGCAGTTCAGGGTCCAGCTAGCTTTGATCGAGGAGGCTCCGATGACCCAGGAGGCGGTGGAGCGGTACGCCCGCGGTTTTCTGGTGTTCCTCCTGGGGACGACTATTTTCGCCAACCGGGCGAACACCGTGCCCCTCTGTCTACTCAGCGCCTTAGTGGATGTCACTCAGATCCTGCACTTTGACTGGGGTGGCGTCGCTCTGGCTACACTTTATGGATACATGAGCTCGGCTTCCCACGGCAGCGGACTGTTGCTCGGGGGCTACTGGTGTGCTTGGGAGGTACATTTCTTTTTCTGCTTTTCATTCATGCTTTCTACTATCTATACTCTATACACTCTGCTTTTCACTAACTGTATATTGTACACACGGCACACATATACTCTGCTTTACACCGACTGTACACTGCTCACACTGTACACTCTGCACAATACACTGCCTGCACAATACACTGCACAATACACGGCTCTGTTATTTCTGCTTTATTCTGCATTCTGCTTTATCTGATAAGCATACTGGTATTTACTCTGCAGTTGTGGGTCTACGCCTACTTTCCTAGACTACCCCCGGTGCCAGACACGGAGACTTCTTTCGTCGCCCCATTCTCGCGCCGTTTCAACGGGAGGTGCGTATGGAGGCCTCGGGAGACGTTTAGCTTCTCCCGCCGCTACTTTGACACCATCACCCCCACGGAGGTATGTTTAACTTTAGAGTTCATTTGAGCTTTGCTTTCTACTGTATGTTTTCAATAACAGTAGATAACCAACTATATTTCATTTTCAGATCACCTGGCAGCCTTGGGCTCCGTTTCCAGCGATGATTCGACACCGATTTGCCGGTGCTGAGGACACCTCGCGTTTCCAGATTCTGCTAGAGGGCCCGATCTGTCGGGCTTGGTACCTAGGCGAGCGTTTCCTACACCAGACCCTAGGGTTACTAGAGCAGATAGTCCCGGTTCACCCTCCTGAGGATATGAGGGAGACCGAGAGATTCACTGCCGAGCAGATGGCCGATTATATGATCGGCTGGGAGGTGATCCGCTTCAGAGGCATCGGGGACTACAGAGAGTACGTGCGGACGTACATCTTGCGGCCTCTGAGCGGTGGCCGTCAAGCTAAGGGAGAGAGGCCCGTGGCACCCATAGCTAGAGCAGAAGCGAGAGCCAGAACAGGAGCATCGAGAAGGGCCCGGGTTCGTGGTAGGGGTGGAGCTCAGAGAGGGCGGGGGGACTGGTTGGCCCGTGCTGCCCACCTCGCTGACATACAGAGGGCAGGGTGGGGCGGCTTGCCAGATCCCCTTTGCCCCTCCTCCAGTTGATCACGAGTTGGTCGATGTCACCGACTTGCCTCCAGTATGTATTATTGCATTTCGCATCTTGCATAATCATTTCAGTTCAGTTTATTTGATATTCCGCAGAATACTGATGCATTTGATACTTCTGTAGGCTTCCTCCGAGTACACCTGGCAATCCCTGGAGTTGAATGCCTCCATGATGGGGATGCTACAGCGGACCTTCGACCTCCTGGCCCCTTACAGTATTCCGGTATGTTCTTCAACCACAATCTCAAACCATACATAAACTGCTTCACATAATCTGATGCACACCACAACACTTGACACACTGATCCAACGGCATCTGATACCTTGTACTCATACACTGAATTTTGTACCGGTACTTTGCTCACAACATTCACATTCACACACTGCATCAGACGACATTGCATTCGTGACTAAAAAGCGCCATGATTCACACACTATACTCATACATTGCATTCGTGACGAAAAAACTCCACGATTTCACACACTATACTCATACATTGCATTCTCGACCGATAAACCGCCACGATATTCACACATCAGACTCATACATTGCATTCTGCACTGATAAACTGCTCACATTATTCTGATGCATTTTCCTTTTGTACTTTTCAGCCTCCCTTCCAGATTCCAACCGTATGAGGTGTTCCAGCCAGGCCTTCTGTTCCTGCCGGAGGAGATGGAGAGGCGAGTATTCCCTGCACAAAGGCGGGGCGACTCACGCCGGGAGTAGCTCTGCTCCGCCTCGATGATGATGACGAGGAGTCGTCCAAGGTGGAGGCAGAGTCGTCGTCGGAGGAGACCGGAGACGGCTCGGACTCGGTCTCAGATGACACTACTGATGATGCTCCTAGACCTTCGTCCAGGAAGAGGACTAGGACTGTGCCTCGAGGCCGCTCGACATTTGATCTGATTTTTCTTTGTTTTTTTCTTTTGTACTTTTCCCTTTTTGTTGGTAGTTAGGATACTTTATACTACCGCAGGCAGATTTTGTTCCCAAAACTTATGTACTTGAAAAGATGATGAAATGAAACAAACTTTTATCTAAAAAAGTGTTTACTTCTTTATATTTCATACTTTGCATTGCATCACACCACATTACACCTCAATGTAAATGAAATCGATTTGTTGTCTGAAAATTGAACACTTGCATTGTAATAATAAGATAACTAACCAGCCGACAGTAAAACAACCCAAGTAAACCACTGCTTAACCTGAACACACAGCCCTTACTCTACTGGGGACTAATCTGAATACAACCCATAACACAGCACTCGGTTCATTCTGCACACGGCAAATCCTAAATAAACAGCCCAATCTGACAAGACAGAATACGAAGGCAGAATCGACTGAAACTGAAACACACTCAGATGCCCCAAATTCTCCCCTTTCTTCTTTTGCTTCGCATAAATGTAGAGAATGGCACAGCACTCTGAGCATAAACGATTTTTGAAATTGAAAAAAAGGGTTTTCAACCAGCGTATCGAGTCTACAACTGAACACAGCGGGAAAGACTCAAACAAAAGGTACACGACCTAAACACAACGAAACACGCTTGGAAAAGACCCAAAACGAAAGTTGGGCTAAACAAGACAAAAGACACGACACACGGACATGTTTACAAAATGAGAGACCTCAAATCTTGAGGAGCCAGTTCCTCCGAGTATGTTTCCCACCCTTTCTTATTTGTGATTCTCACATCACTCGGCCCTCAGGCTCGGTTTTTCTCTCAAAACCTTTTTCTTACTTTTCTCTCAACTTACACCTCTCTATTCTTTATTCTCTCTTTTTTCGTCCCTCCCCAGGGTGATTGTTGGATGAATAGGAAGTTGTGGGTTTACGCCCAACACTATTGGCTCGCGGCTATTCCTTCCGGTGATGTCTAGTTGATATTACAGATAGGAAATGGTGTATCTTGATCTGTCCCAATTTGTGCTTCGCACTTGGCTTGACACCTCATCGTTTGGAGGATGTTGAGAGCTTTCAACCCTTTACAGACAGTTTCAGTTATGCCTTCTCCCGGTGGATAGAGTGCCCTTCTGGCAAGTATATTGATGATGGGGGAAAGACAGAACACCTGACTCGACCGTGCCCTAGTTCATCACTTCGACCATTTTTTTGTTTTGGTTTTCTGCTAAAACAGTTTTGACCAAAATGAGAGTTAGATTGACATGCTTGTTCGATTTTTGATTTGAAAATCATGCAAGTCAGGCTATGAGCACTGAAAATTTTCCTTTCTGGGTCCCAGAAATGGTCTAGTTTTTGAAAATGAAATAGTTTTCGAGAAAATTGTCAACCTCAGTAAAAATTTTCAAAAACTATTTTTGCAAACGGTTAATGCTCAACGAGCACGGAACCTACCCTCGAGATGCGCAACCTCGGATCAGAGGCAATGGAAAATTGCCCCTTGCTTGAAAGGGGTGTATGGCAACGGAAAGTTGCCCCTGGTTTGAACGGTGACTCACCGCAACTTATGGCAATGGAAAGTTGCCCCTTGTTTGGATAATGCCGCAGCATTTTGAAAACCAGTCCTCATCGGTGATGATAGCAAACGAACTCTCGAACACGGAGAAGACGGTGATGGTCAAAACCGATATCTAGACATAGTCACTGTGACAGCGTTGAAGGCTAGACTTCAAGAGGAAGTTGACTGCGTGGTTCCGGTTGTCACAACTGGACTATAGGATTCAGAGGAGGCAAAGGTGATCAAAACCATTACATGGACTAGGACACTATGAAAGCGTTGGGGCCTGGACTTCAGGGTGAAGTTGTCTACGTATCGCAAACATGGGAATCAAGCCTTACGTAGTTCCGGTTAAGGTACACTCGGGTATTTTAACCTTCACTTTTTTTCGGCTCTAACTTTTGCCAAGGTGCCCGATGCAGGTTTTGCGAGCTTCTTTTCTCTTCTTTTTCTTCTATTCCCTTTTCTTTTTTTGCATATATATATTTTTTTGCTTTTGTATTTTTTGCATTTTTTTGTATCTTTCTCTTTTTTTCTTTACTTTTTTTTTCTTTTTTTTGTATATATTTTTCCTTGCTCTAACTTTTGCCTGGGTCGTCCTTCCGGGTTTTTGGCCCAGCAAGCCTCTCAAAGGGTAAAAGTGTAACAAGTCCATGCCAAATGGTTTTGAGATTGAAGCCTCTCTATATCCAGGAGAATGGTTGTTGTATTGATTTGCAGAAGGATCCATCACGGTTGCTTCACGAGCTTCTTACGGTGAGATCCGACATTCTTGATCTGATTTTGGTGCCTCTTGTTCGAGGGCTGCTTCAGACCTGGCTACATGGGCCTCACATGACGGTTGGTCGTCGAACAGTCCGGATTGTGGTCTAGGCATGAAAACAGATGGATTGAATCTTGAGGTTGAGAGCAATCCTAGGCTGCACAATCTAGAGAGCGATTCCACATAGGTCTTCACAGGACCGTGCAAAACATTTCGTTTTTGAAATTTTTTACGAAAGCGACAAATCGCCCGTGCTAAAGATAGTGTGGAACCAATCTGGGTCAAGCCAGGGTCCTTCTCAGTACTCACACTAACAAGCATGATTTCATTCGTTAAGGGTTTAGCACGCCTAACCTTCTCTAGATTTGATCAAAGTTTTGTAAAACCCGAGGAATTCCTTCATCTTCGTTTTTATCACCACAGTGTTCAAAAAGGTTTTAGAAAAACTTAGGTCATTACAATGATTTTCAGGGCGTAAGAGAGCAGGTAGAATGTACTGTCATCCCATCCAAATCCTCTAGTACAACCAGCCCAAGATAGTAATAAGCACGGAAACATGATAGTCGCAGCTGTTTCATTCAGATTCCCTGATTGTAACTGGCTCCATAGCAGAGACAGACTCAAAAAGAAAGTAAAAGGGTAATTACAAAACAAAATGGTGTTCGAGGCAACAACCCCGGAATCACTTGGTATTCTATACAAGGGGACCGACTCGCTACAACATGACAGACCCTTAAGCAAAAAGGACTGACTCACGACAATGAGACAAACTCAAAACAAAACAAAAGACTGACTCGACACCCAAGCCAGAATTTACAAAACAAGCATTTGCATATGCTCAAAAATGCGTGCCAAACGCCACATCCAAAATACCGGGCGTCGCCTGCAGGTGGTCCAACCCCGATCACATACTCACAGTATCAGTATCCTCAAAATCTAGTGACTGGGTAGTAACGGACTTGGCTGAGGTGGGCGGGAGGATAACCTCGTTGTCGATCAAGTCTTGCACCTCATGACGGAGGCGAAAACAATTATCGGTAGCACGACCTGTTTGCTGGTGGTACGCATAGTACAAGGCAGCATCATGTGTTGGAGGGAGATTCTTCGGGAGAGGCCGAGGCTGCAGGGGTTTAAGGTGTCCTCTTTCGGCCAAGATCTGAAGTGCCTTGGACAACGACATGTAGAGAGCGTGAAAGACCCTGCGCCCTCGGGGTAGGTACTTTGAAGGCTGAGAATTCTTGCTAGACGAATTAGCAAAAGGGTCGGCAGGCACTGCCTTGACTTTCTGATCTTTCCCGAGTGCAGGGTTGGGAGTGGAAGGAACTGTTCTGGCATGACGGGGCCTATCCCAGTTTTCTGACTGGCTGGTACTGCCTTCGGTTTTAGTGGGGAAAACATCATCCATAGTTTTGGTCAGGACTGCAAATACTTGCTGCTTACTCATCCCCCCGGCTTTCAAAGCCTCAACTGCCCACAGCAGTTATTCAACGGGATCGGTATCTGCCTTTATTTTGTCCTTACCTCTGGCCTCAGCCTGATCGAGGGTTTGGGTTGATGTTGATACGTCATTGCCTTAGCCGGAGGCTACCTTAGGTTGGCTAAGTTCGATCACAATCCGTCCCAATAACGAGGGCTCCTGCGATACAAAACTCCCGACATATGGTGCGGCTGGTGGCGAAGTTGACATTCCGTAGGTGAGATCTACCATGGACCTCTGGAGGTTACCTATCATCCCCATCAACTCGAATGTGGTGGGCTCACGAGCCTGGTACAACTTGGGTTCCCAGATCGAGCGCGCAGCAGGCGACCTGGGTGGATGCGACACATCGACATTGGTCTCACTTTGCAGAGTGATTCCTTGATCTAATGCGGCTGTCATAACCACAATCTCCTCCAAATTCTGCGTCATCATAAGTCTCCAGATTTGAGCAGTCGACGGATCGATATCTGTCTTGCCTCAAAGAAAGGGAACACTTACTATTCTCAGATCAACTCTGTGAGGAACCTTGAAAGGAAAACAAGCAAGATTTCAAATTTAAACGGATCAAACAGAGGCGAAATTAACAATCGTATTTCTACTACTGATCACTGTTTCCCAAAATCACTGCCCAAAACACTGAATCAGATACCCACAGATATAACTGATTCTCACAAATACTGACATTGGTGCCCTCAGGCCTGATACTCACACTTGCAAACTGATATGCGCGTTCCTGTAGAGACACTCTCTAAAAGCACATAGGATGTAAAAGAAAACCAAAACACCCCTATGTTTGGGCTAGGGTTTCCCTGTCCTATTTTGGCAGGAGCTGGGGTTTCACTATGCACGCAGCGGCTTCAAACAACCTATGATCGGGTAAGCAACATATCCTAGCTTGGAGTGGTCACTATGGATTCCGACTATGCACTACGTCGAATGGTCGAAAAGCGTGCCCCGGTAAAATCGGGGTTTGTGTGCCCATACTGGCAGAGCCCGCAATTGGTCAGCCTTATGGCACGCTCTGCGAAGCGAGCCTCCGAAAAACCGCTCAGGAATAGCAGATGGACAACACAGTGTCCTAGGCGCACCAATGCACATGAAATTCAAAGAGACACATAAGCAAAATCAAAAAAGGATATCACAAGTTCGAGTCAAGTTCTCTAAATTCCCCAGCAGAGTCGCCAGAAACTGTAACAAGCCCGCGAGGGGACCTCACTGGGTTACAGTTCGGACCCAATTTGTTGTCGGTTCTAAATCTGAACCAAAGAGTCCAAATCCGACAAATCGTTTCGAGAAAACATATTTTTGAAAAGAGTGCCAAACATGGACTGCTTTGCCAGATACAGAGTCGCCACCTAAATATTTTTATGGGAGAATTTAGGAAACCCTTACTCGGTGCCAAAGGCCACGTGTCCGTCATCACCAAAGTTGCCTCGGCTCAGGAACTTGGGTACGATTGGGGAAGGTCAGCTATGAGCACCCCCTCTCGCCCGATCCGAAGATCGGCCTCCACTAACCATGATATCCTATTTTGAAAACTTTATGTGTTCTTGTTCCGGTTATTAGCCTAGAATTACTATGTTATGCGCGCAGCAAACAAGTATAGACCAAATCGCCTAAATTGGAACAAAGCATTGCATATCCGTTTGTTTGGAAAACACTTTTGAATTTGCTACTCACAAGTAGGCTAAAATACGGATTTCAATGAATTATTCCAATTCAAACAATCCAACCTTCACCCACAGGCATTCAGGCAGTTAATCAAATAAGCATCTAGCCTCATGGTAATCATGCTATCATGTTAACATTCACACACATGCGGTATGCTAAAGCATAAAAGCTCACCTAGTACTCCGCGCCAAAACAAGAACATGTTAGCAATCATGCATGATCCAAGTCCATGTTTAAATGCCTAATGCAACGCATATGGAATGTCACTAGAGTAGGCTCGGCTGGTCTATAAATGATATGTGAAGATGCTCAGGTGGCATGTATTCAAGTTAGATTTGAAATGCTTATGTAGTTAGCATGATGCGCCGAGCCCGGTGCATCCAATACTGATGAATGATGCATGCATGTATAGCATAAGGTATGCTAAAGTAAATATGCCCTAATACTAACCATCAAAAGCAGGTTGGTAAAAGGGAGAAAGAAGTGGGGGTTGGAAGACATGCACACACGCACCCACACTTATTACAAATTTGCCCTCGCTCGGAGGGACCGAAAGAATAATACAATTTAACTAACCAACTAGCTAATTAAATATTACAGAAAATTAAATTAATTAAGCAAATTAACTAATCTAGGTAAGCAGTAAACAATAGCCCCGGGGAGAGGGCTCAATGCATGCGCGCTCGATTCCGCCTGGAAATCTACTGCCATGCTCAAGATGCCTCTGTTTTCCATGCTCTACTTCTCTCATGACTGCCAAAGTCTTAGGGTTTGCTCTTTGGATGCTAGGGAACACCATCGGCTGAAAGGATTGATCACCGACCATAAATTTGATCCATCGGCCAACAATGGTGGCCAGTCGGCACTGAAGATGGCCGGGCGGCCAAATATTTCTGCAGAATCTATGTTTGACAGCAGCAGAGGGCAAAACTTGGCATGGCAATGCATTTCAAGCAAATATGTGCACCAGCACATCCCTTATCATGTTTATGACTCAAAGGGACATGAACCTTGGTTCTCGGACCACCAATTGCGCATTTCAATGCGTGATGGCCCAAGAGACCAAGCATGCAACTTCAATTTCAAATGAAATGCAAACCAAATAAACACACAAGAAGGCCCAACCTCTATCATACTCACTTCAAGAGGTCTAGCATGCATGCTCATGCAATGCAATCCTAAGCATGTTGACTAGTATGCAACACGAAAATGCAAACAAGCATATAAGGCATGCAAGGCATGAGACAGTGCAACCAACAAGTATGCAAGGCATAATGTGGGTATTCAAGCATGCAAGCCAACATGTGACTTCATTCAATCATGCAATTTCAATCATGCAACAACTCACCAATGTGCTACAACGTACAAGGAGTGCATGCAACAAAGAAAGGGATGGACTTAAACTAATTTAGGCAACTCTCAAACAAGCCTAAAACAGTGGCCAAGATGCTATGGGAGTGACGTCCAACACACAAACATGCATGAAAACATGGACCAACATTCAAGAATAAAGAGCAACTTCTAAGCACACCTAAGAAGATGCAAACACGGACAATTAGCATGCAATGGAAAGCTCTAAAATCATGCTAAAATGGTGCCAAACCAAATGAACAAGACAAGCATGGCATGCAATTAAGGTCCAAATACTTGAGGCAAGCCAAGAAGACTTAAGCCATGACTAAGTCAACCAAGCCTCACAAGGCCAAGAGGACTTAAAATAGGTTCAAGGCAGACCTAGACAATACCAAAGGAACACCTAGATGGCATCTAAGTGACTCAAATATAAAAGTATGCATAATTGCCCAAAACATGGAGCATACAACACAAGCTTCCAAAGCATCAAAGAGGCATTAGAGGCAAGCTTACAAGCATGTTAAATGGACTGAAATGACATGTTAAGTGGTTCCAAACCACTGAAATGATGCAAGCAATGCATGCTACACACTCACACACTTAAGGCTACAAGCTGGCAATGCAAAGGAGCTATGCAATACATGTTATGATTGACCAAAACAGCCAAGGATAGACCTTAAACATGGCAAAATAAACATAAAGGCTTCACAAAGCTAGGCCTAAACATGCTTGGATAAGGACTCAAAGCATAAGACATGTTAAGGCTAAAACAAGGCATTACAAGGCATGTATGCTAAGCAAGCATGGTGTACCAAAACCAACATACAACAATGCTATATTATGACATAATAAGCATGAAAAACAACTAAGGCATGGTCAACATACACTTAAACATGGTGCTCCCTCAAGAGGGAAAAATGGTCCTTTTCAAGGACAACAAGGAGAGAGGGTGGCCCTCTCCTTCCTAGGACCTCAAGGCACCATCCTCACCTCTAAAATCCCTCAAGATTTCAGTGGTGAGGAGGCTCAAACACAATGGTCCTAGAGCTCACTCAAAATGGTACAAAATGGAGCCTTACAAGGCTTAAGAGGGGTCAAACAACCCCAAAGCTTAAAGAAACCTTAACCAACTATTTAGAGCACTAAAAAATAGAACTTTTATATGTTATACACAAAGCTCAAAAATAGTTGCAAGGCAAGCAAAAATACAATGCAAGAAAGGGGTAAAAAGGAGCAAAGTTGTTACCCTTGACCACTTTCTTCACAAATGAAGCTCCAGCGGCCTTCCTTGGCTTGAATCCACTCAAGAACTTCAAGAACAGCCCTTTGGTGGCTCAGCAACCAAGATAAGGTGTGATGGTGGGTGTTTGTGCACAAAAGTAAGACAAAACACACACAAGAGAGATATAGAGATAGGATATGAACAAACGCTAACCCTAAAACTCAAAGCTCTAAAAATGTTATCTAAAATGTCCCAACCCCTAACAAGAGAGAAGGCCCTCTCTTTTATAGACAATCTTGTCTTGTAAAGCTTCCAAAGGAAGCTAACAAAAGAGCAATCCCTCCATACACATGTATGGAGGGGGTGACAGTGTATGCCAGCTGCCCAAAAATATCTGCAAAAGCAGATGCACAGTAGTCGGCCGGCCAAAAATGCAATTGACCAAAAAAAGATTGCTGGCCGGCCATCTATAGTGCCGGTCGGTCAAACATTTGGCCGATGGCGACAAAACACAGCCAGTGGCCTCAAGCCATGGCCGATGATGGGTGGGGATGGTCAACAAGCCCTACCCTGCCCCTCAAAGGCAGAACAAAAGTGTCTGGTGCAAAACCAGACACGAAACAGTCGAGTCGAGAGATCCTGAGGCAAGGCGCGTAGCCAAGACCTCCGGGAACTCAAGACGAACACAAACATGGATGATCACTGAGTGTTCAAGCGGTGACGTCCAAGTCTTGAGGACGGTCAAAAATGGGTTGTCTACAGGCATGGTCACCACCGCCACACCAAAAATAGCCACCCCATTCACCGGTGCATCCGAAACCAGCTTACAAACAGCCAAATATCCACCTCGAGGCAACAGGGTTTTCACCCCACTTTATATGCCTTTGTCTAAAGCCCTAGGGGTCCTACTCAGGAAAGGACATCTAAAACTGTTAGAACAGCGGCCTTTACCTAATCCTCTCCCTCCAAAGCATGACCCGGCTACATACTATGCCTTTCATCAGCAGTAAGGTCATGATACTGACTCTTCCTTCAGACTACGTCATGAGATTCAAAATCTCATTGACAACCAGGTAATAGCACCTCTAGAAAAACCAAATGTCAATCAAAACCCTCCACCTAGGCAGGTAAACTTTATCCAAATGACGGCCAACCCATTTGACCCCAGTATATACATCACCCCAACCCATTTACCCAAGCCTGAAGTGGTCATTCCTGTCAGCATGGACTTATGCATGATGGGTGCACCTGAACCCCAATCATCTCAAACCCATGTACCTACTACTTCTGAGCTAATGAGAATGATCAAAGACCTTTAGAGAACTGTGGCAGATATGGCCTTTGAAATATTGGCTCCGCCATCAACCGCATCGCATGCCAGAAATTTCACGCCAAAAGGCTCTCCAATCTTGGGATGGGATGCATTGGAAGAAGGCCAATCCCTTGGCAAGGTGGAGGCAAGTGGTAAGAACAAGGTAGGGCAGGCATTGGTCCCCATGAACATCTTCTACGAGCTGTTGAGGCTTTGAAGGCGAAGGACTGAACAAACAGCAAGTGCTTGCAGTTGTTGCAAAAACTGTGGAGGACACTTTTGTCGCTTAAGTTAGGGGCACTTTGAATCAAGGGGCGAGCCAGGAAAAGGGTTGTCGTACCAGAAACACCCCTTTTCCATTCCAATCCTACACTTGGAAGAGATCGGCAAACCCAGTCAACACCTGCGGACCCTTTCACCAGTACATCCAACACAACCAGCACACAACCTGGCAAATGCCCACCTCGGGGCCAAAGGGTGTTCATCCCACTGTACATGTCTCTGTTAGCGGCCCTGAAGGTCCTGATCGGAAAGGGGCATCTGATGCCCCTGGTGCTGCGGCCATTATTGAATAAACTTCCTCTCTCCTATGATCCGGGCAAGTACTGTGCTTTCCATCAACAAACCAGCCATGGCACTGACACGTGTTTTTGTTTTCATCACAAAATACAAGGTCTGATTGACGACGAGGTCATCGTCACACCAAGTTTTGCAAAGTCTATCGACACTGGATCGGTGAACATGGGGGACAATGTGATGTGATCGGGGGATAAACCACCTGCGGATTGTGTTCAGTTTACTCCAGATGTGATAGATGGCATGCACTATTTTAAGCAATGTACAAACGCTGGTTATTTTGCTTTCTGACTTGGGTATTGAGTCAGCCTTGTTGTGTTGTATAGAGTCAGTCTTTTTGTACTAAGTCAGTCGGGTCTGTCTTGTTGTATCGAGTCAGTCCTGTTGCGTTGTAGTCAGGTGATTTCGGGGGTGTTATCTCGGACATCACTATCTTGTTTTGTATTTGTCTTTTACACCCTTTCTTTTGAGTCTGTTTCTGCCATGGAGCTGGTTACGCCAGAAGATTTGAATGAAACAGCGGTGATTTTCATGCTTTTGTGTTTGTTTCTGCCTTGGAGCTAGTTGTGCCAACAAATCTGAATGAAATGGCAGTGCTTTTAAGCTACTTTTCTATGCCTTGAAATCATTTCATCGACCTAAGTTTTTCAAAACCTTTTGAACGCTGTATTGAAAATAAAAAGGGAGGAATTCCTCTGGATTTGCAAAATTTGATCAAACTAAGCGAAAGAGAGGCGTGCTAAGCCCTTAATGAATGAGATCATGCTTGTTAATGTGAATATTAAGAAGGATTCTAGCTTGATCCAGATTGGTTCTACATTGTCTTCAGCACGAGTGACTAGTCACTTCCTTAAAAGATTTCAAAAAATGTTTTGTATGGTCCTACGAAGACCTGTGTGGAATCGCTCTTGAGATCGTGCAACATAAGATCACTCTCAGCCTCAAGACTCGATCCCCTTTGCTTTCAAACCTCGAGCTTGGATTCAGAATGTTCAATGGTCAACCATAATGTGAGGCTTGCATGGCCAGATTTGAAGCATCCCTCGAACTAGGGGCAAAAAAATGTCAGATGTGCTTGAAGAGTCAAAAATTAGGACATTTCTCAAGCTAACGAAGATTGGCAAGAATGCCAAATCCCAGAAGAGAGGAAAGAAGAAAGTATTGTTGAAGGATAACCGAGTTCCTATCCATGACACTAGGGGCAACTTCAGCCCCCCTTGGATGGACTCCTACATCATCAGCAAACAACAACCATTCTCTTGGATTCAGGTGGCTTCAAAATCTCAACAACGACCATTTAACATGGACAAAGTTGAACCTTTTTATCCTTGAGATGCTCGTTGGGCTAAAAACTCAGAAGGGCGACCCAGGCAAAAGTTAGAGCAGAGAAAAAAAGAAGAAAATGAAAGCAAATGAAAGAAATGAAAAAATGAAAAGAAGAAAAGAAAAGAAATTGAAAGAAAAGAAGAACAGAGCTCGCAAGGTTGAAAACCCCGGAAGGGCGGCCTTGGCAAAACTTAGAGTACAAAAGGAGAGGTTAATACTCGAGTGTACCTTAACCCTGAACTACATAAGGCTTGATTCACATCTTTAGGATACGTAGGCAACTTCATTCTGAAGTCTAACTATAAACACTTCCAAATCGACTGTGTCCATGTAATGGTTCTAATCATCTTTGTCTTTTTTGTATTCGAGAGTTCGATTGTGATCGTCACTTTGAGAACTGATTACAGTGCGTTGTGATGCTGTCCAGACAAGGGGTAACTTTTCATTGCCGTGCAGTGCCATTTAGACAAGGGGCAATTTTCCATTGTTTTGGATCTGAGGTTGTGCATCTCAAGAATAAATTCTGTGTTGGTCGAGTAGTGGCCATTTGCAAAAATAGTTTTGAGAATTTTTACTGAGATTGACTAATTTTCTCAAAAATTATTCCATTTTTCCAAAACTGGACCTTTTCCCAAAACTGGACCTTTTCTTGTACCCAAAAAAGGAAAATTTTCAGTGCTCATAGCCTGACTTGCATGATTTCAAATCAAAAAAGTTGAACAAGTATGTTAATCTAACTCTCATACTGGTCAAAATTGTTCTAGTAGAAAGCAAAAACAAAAAATGGTCAAAATGATGAACTAGGGGCACAGTCGAGTCAGGTTTTCTGTCTTTTTCCCGTTATCAACGTACTTGCTGGAAAGGGCACCATATGTAGACGTGCCCGAACGTCCCGGGAAAATTCCGTTTTGTTCATTAGGCTCACTACAGTTCGGACTCAATGTCACGGTTCTGAATCTAATCTGACAAAGTGCAATGCAAGATTGATAAATCACTAAAGAGTCCAAATCCGGCAAATTGTTTTGAAAAAAAATTGAATTTTAGAAAGAAGTGTCAAGCATGGACTGCTTTTCCAGATACAGAGTCGCCACCTAAATGTTTTATTCTGGAGAATTTAGGAAACCCTAACTCATGCTTAAGGCCACGTGTCTGTCATCACCAAAGTTGCCTCGACTTGGGAACTTGGGTACGAGAGGGGAAGGTCATGCAATGAGCACCCCCGCTCGCCCGATCAAAGATCGGCCTTTACTAACATGATATCTTGTTTTTGAAAACACATGTGCTCTTATTCCGGTTATTAACCTAGAATTACTATGTGATGCGCACAGCATACAAGTATAGACTAGATCACCTAATTTGGAACAAAGCATCGCATATCCGTTTGGAAAACGGTTTGCTACTCGCAAGTAGGCTAAAACACGGATTTTGCCACCTTCAAGTGGGCTTAGAAAACGTGGTGATTTGCCACTCTCAAGTGGGCTTAAAACTCGCAATCAATGAATTGTCCCAATTCAAGTAACCCAACATTCACCCACAGACATTCAGGCAGTTATATCACATAAGCAAATAGCCTCATGGCAAGCATGCTATCATGGCAACACTCACACTCATGCAAGATGCTAAAACATAAACACTTACAGTGTACTCCGAGCCAAAAAAGAAGCTAGTTAGTAATCAATGCATGATCCTAACTATGTCAAGAATGCCTAATGCAACACATGCAACATGCAACTAAGATAGGCTCGGCTATCCTAAAAATGTCATGTGAGATACAACTTGTTACATGTATTCAACTTGGAATTGAAGTACAATGCGGTTAGTATGATGCGCCGAGCCCGATGCATGCAAGACAGATGAATTGATGCAAACATGCGAGCATAAGGATGCTAATTGAAACAAGCTCGAAAACTAGCCATCGTAAGCTAGTAAATAAAAGGGAGAAAGAAATGGGGGTTGGAAGACATGCATGACACACACGCACACTTATTACAAAATTTGCCCTCTCGAAGGAGGGTCCGAATAAATAATATAGAACCAACTAGCTAACCTAAGCTAATCTACTTAAACTAGTTATTACACCACGAAATAAATAACAAACTACAGCTAATTATTACACAACTCTAATCAATCAACAAATTAACTAAGTAAGCAATTTAAACAAGCATGTAAACTAGATGGAATAGGCTGCCTTAGCTCTGCTTTGAATGACAAAGGATGCATGCATGCTCGAAACGCCTTGTTCGAAAATCCCTCACGACACCCCGACTTGTCTCTATTTGCAATTGACCTCAGAACACTGCACAAGGCTCCAGAAGACTGTAACTCCACCTTGGGGATTTGTGGGAAGGCTGCCGACCAGATATTGGCCTTGGAGACGACCTACCGACCACTTTTGTGGTGAAAAACCAGAAAAAGTGGTCGGCCAGCCACTAAATCTAGTCGGCCGACGAGTTTCTGCCTCTGGTTTCTGGTTTTCGGCAACAGAAGGCAAGAGAGAGAGAGATGGCAAAGTATTCGCGACACATGTGTGCACGACCACTCTCCCCATCATTGCATAAGCTGAAGGGAGTATAGTCCTTGACCCTCGGGCCACCAATCACACATCTCGATGCATGATGGCCGAGGAGTCGAATTGCACGACTCAATATGAAATGAATGCACATACAAGCACCTAAAGCCAACAACTCCATCATGCGTAGTCAGGAATGTTGGCGAGTGGGAATTGAGGCATGTTTCATCACTTTGAATATGAGACATCCCTCATTTCCTGTGTTCGGACTAACTCCTATCCTAAACGCAATGCAACAAACATGGCATGCACAAATGCAACTCTAGCATGCAATCCTAATGCAATGCAACTAAGTGATGCAAACATGCAAGGGATAACATGCAAACATGCAACTAGCATACACAATGCTATAAGCTACATGGCATGCACAATGTTCGTGACACTAGCATACACAATGCACATGGAACTAATATACACAATGAGATGAACAAGGCATGCACAATGCAATGAGCAATCATGCGACAACGTGGCATACTCGATGCTGTGAACTACAATGGCATACTCGATGCAAAATGGACTTAAACCCAAATGAATGGGCCTCAGCCACACCCAAATCAGTGGCCAAAGATGATGAAAACAAGGCTCCAAAACTCATGCACACATGCCCAATGCAATGGCCCCAAGCCTAAGGCATAAAACACAACTTTCCAAACACATTGAAAAGGATGAAATATGAAGTGCAAGGACACATGTTCCAACTCTAAAATGGCATACAAAGTGACTCCAAATGATGTAAACAACTCACACAATGCATGTTGAATGGCTTAAGCACTGAAACTAGTGAATTGTATTACACTATAGGCATGCAAGGCAATGCTCAAATGGCCAAACCAACTCCAAACAGACCCTATACAGGCCAAAATAGGAGCAAAAATGAACCTAGATGATGGCTTGAAAGGCCCAAAAATGAAGCTCATGCAATGGCTCACAAATGGGGTATAATGATGCAACTCTCAAGCACATTGAAAGAGTGACACACATGAGAATATGGCCAAGAAATAAGCTCTAAAATAATATTCCTCATAATGCCAAAAGCATGCAAATACCTCAAGTTAAGCATGCAAGGGACCTCAAAACTCAAAGCTAGGCAAGGCTATTACACTATAAGCATGCATGGCAAGCATTATTCGACCAAGAGGCCTCAAAACAGAGCTAAGGCAGCCCAAAATATGAACAAAATCAGTTTGGATCATGGCCAAAATATACTAGAATAGAGGGCCAAAACATCATGCAATTCAAGCTAGTAAACATGATTTACCCTACAAGCATATGAAGCATATGAAAGGCTACCAAACCAGCCAAAAAAAGAATCATGGCATGCCAAATGATGGCCAAAAACCCACTGAGACATGACTAATACATGCAAGAATGAGGTGCTACTTTGATAAGCCCTGAAAGGGATTATTCTACACATGTAAGAGGCAAACACAAGGTGACCAAACCAGCCATAGAAAGAGTCTACGCAGGTCCCAAAAGTCACCAAAAAGGGCCTGAACCAAGCCTTGGAAGTATGAAAGTATGTGCTCCTTTGAAAGGCCAAAAAGGCAAACAAACAAGGCCAAAAGAGAGAGGGTCTCCCCTCTCTGATTTAGGCCCTCAAAACCACATGCCACCCATTGAAAATCCACTAGATTTCAGTGGCTAAAAGGCCAAGCAAATATCAACACAAAGGTCTCATGGTATGGCACAAAACAAGGCTAAATAGAGCATGCAAGAGGGTAGATGACCCTCAACACCAAAAGAGCCTTAAACAAACATGAAAAACACTTAAATATGAAGCTTTTTTCAATTGACAACAAGAAGCTAAATAGAGGTTTGAAGCTAAAGCTTCCTCAAGAAGCTAAAAGCTTGGATGCAAATCCTCCATACACGTGTATGGAGGATACAGTCTGTGCCTTCCAGCTGGCACAGCTGGCATCCACACAATCTGACAAAACAGGAGAAAGCCAGCCGACCAGAAAAGGCGACCACTTTCCCTGGTTGACCAACTAGGGCTAGTGGTCTCCCAGATAAAAAGTGGTCGGCCAAGGGTATTGGTGGTCTCCACACTAAAAGCAAGCCCAAAGTGGGATGGGAAACCAAAAAATATGGCCCAAAGATCATGAAAACCAGTTTCCCGATGAGAAAACCGGCTGACGGGGAGAAAAGTGGTTTCCAAGAAGAAATCTGATCTCCCAACCTTGTACCACCTTCCAAACAAGGAAAAAGAGGTTCATGCCAAAAATGAACCAACACGGATTCAAAACGAGAGTTCGAGAGGTAAAGCGCGCGGCCGGGTGCCATGAAAACTGGTTGTTGAGCACAAAAAGTGGCGTATGACCACAAAAGTGGTCTCCCAGACCACAGTGTCCCTCTAGACAGAGGAAACAAGGTGTGTTCCAAAAACTGTGCCAAACGGAGAATGTTAAGCCGTCCCGAGCTGAGGCGCGCGGCCAACAGCTCCGAAAACCAGAAACTAGTCTCCAAACGGGAACAGTGGCCTACGACCATGAAAAATAGCCTACGACCACTGAGAGATGGTCTACAAGATCTCTCCCTCCCTTCGGGAAGAGAAAACAAGACTTAGTCCACAGATCGAGTCAAAGTACAAAAAGTCTCAAGGTCTGGAGGTGAGGCTCTTAGCTATGAACTCCGAAACCTTGAATGAGCACAACATGCGCAATCACCGAGTGCTCAATCGATGGTGTCCGAGTCTTAAGGTCGGTCAAAAATGGGGTGTCTACACCATATTCGCCAAGAAGGGCACAACTAAAGCTAACAACAGAGGCCAAAAGACTTTCACATCCTCAAAGCAGCAAGGTTTTAAGCCAAGTGCGAAGCACGAATTGGAATAGATCAGGATATTCCACTCCCTCATCTAGACAGGTCTGATCACATTCAAGCTAAGCCAAGGCATCGTCAACTGATGTCAATTGCAGATCTACTGCACATCTGGTCGCATCGCAACTCCTCTGTGGGAAAGCTCACTGTTGTGAGCAGAAAAAAAAAAAAAAAAGAATCTAGCGAAATGCTAGGGGCAAAAGCCCAGAACTTCCTGTTTATCCATCAACCACCCAAGGGAGGGATAAAAAAGAAGAGAGATTAAAGAATAGAGAGATGTGCGCTGAGAGAAAAAGCAAGAAAAGAGCTTTTAAGAGAAAAAGAGATTGAGTGCCAGAGTGATGTGGGAATCACAAATGAGAAAGGGTGGGAAACAATACTCGAAGAAACTGGGTCCTCGTGAAATGAGAGGTCTCTTGCCATTGGAACATGTCTGTATGTCGCGTCTATTGTTTTGTTTGTCTCGATTCTTGTTTTGAGTTGTTTCAAGTGTCAATAGATGTGTTTAGGTTGTTTTACCTTTGTTTTCCATTGTTGAGTCATTTTTGCTGTGGTCAGTCATTGGCTCAATACCCGGTTAAGAACTCATTTCCCAATTTCAAATTCAAAAATGAATTGTTTTGTGCTCAGAGTGTTGTGCCATTCTCCACATTTGTGCAAAACAGGATTTGTTCTTTCATAAAACTGCAAGGTTCAACCCAGGTCATGTGCGAACAGTAGAACAAGGACCTAACTGAAGCTATATAGGTTCCAGACTGCAAAGCAAAAGAAAAAAGAGGAAAATCGAAGCATCTGGGCTACCATCTCAGTGTGTTTTGCAAACTTGTATGTATGCATGCCTAAGCTTTTGGGCTACCATCTCAGTGTGTTTTGGGTCTTATTTTGCCACAATACAACTCTATTTTTGGTTGGTTAGAGCATCCCTCATTTACTTCTTACACTTGTAGTGTAACCATCCTCATTGGCCTTACATGTGTCATGCTTTATGCCTTCCATTCTAGCATATGTTGGCTATGTTCAAGCATGTTTTTGGCATTGTTTTGACCTGCCTTGGGACTGTTTTGAGTCACCTTGGCCCTTTAGGGCATGCTTGATAGGGCTATGGTACAACTGCCTTTGCTAGCCTTAAGCTTTGAGCCTCCTAGCATGCTTTATTTGTGATGTGTGCATGATTTGGCATCATTTCTTACATGATTTCAGAGCATATTTCATTGCCACACTCTCACATTTTCCACTCTTTCAATGTGTTTGAAAGTTAAGCCCTTTGTCTTGCTTCCAAGTAAATGATGAGCATACACATCTTGCCCTTTTGTACCTAAGTCTTAATGTGTTTTGCCACTGTTTTAAGTTGTCTTAGGTTTGTCCATAATTGGTTTAAGCCCATTGAGCATTGTATTGCATGCCTCTTGTATGATGCTCTTTACTTGCTTTGATGCTTTAGCCTCCAAACATCCCATCCATGCATTGTTCATATGTTAGAATCATATGCATGCCATTTTAGCATTGGTAGAAGAGCATGTTGCTTGCATGTTGTTGCATTGCATGGTGTTTGGAGTGTTGTTGCATTGCATTGTGTTTGGATTGGATGCTAATCCAAACACGAGAAACAAGGGGCGTTTCATACTTGAAGTGATGAAACGCGACTCATTTCTCGGTCGCCGACCCCTTTGATCATGCATGATAGAGGTGGAGGCCCTTATGTGTTAGTTCTGCATTCATTGACATTGACTTGTGCAATCTCGGCCATCGTGCATTGCGATGCTCGGCTGGTGGCCTGAGAGTTAAGTGCCGAACTCCCTTGAGCTTGAAAAATGATAGGGAGGATAGTTGTGCACACATCTCTTGCAAATACATTGCTATGCCCTTTCTTGTTCTCTATTGCAGCAAAACTGGAGTCTGGCAAAATTTCTGGTCAGCAGACCAGTAAAGGTGGTCGACCTGTGAAACCCTATATTTTTGAGGTATTAATATTTTAATGAGAGATATTAGTGGTAGTTTGGTGGTGAGATTCTTAGATAAGCATCTAACTTATTTTTCTCCATTTATTTTATCTCTTTTTCTCTCCACCTCATTATTATTCATCTCCTTTGTTTTCTAATTTTTTTTTTTCATTATTTTTGGGCACCAAGTAAATTTCCTTTTTTTGACCCCAAGTTAGTACCATTGTGTATATATATATTTGTACCTCTTATTCATCAAATCTTTTTGTACACAATATCTATGGAATTTGCACACAAAATAAATAGGAAAAACCCCAAAATCTTGAGAACATAGCTAGCCATCATACCTCCTAGGCCATAATCATTGTACTTTAGTACAAATAAATCCCTTGAAATCTTGGAGCAATGATGACCTTGGTACCAATTCTATATATATATATAAATTGGGAATATGTCCATAGTACACATATATTGAATAAAATATTATCCATTTCCCTTCCCCATAGCTAGCCAACCTAGGAGAGCGTGAGGGATCAATTTCAAGACTTGTAATTCTGACATTCTAGAAGCAAAGTACCAAGTACACCCCTTTCTTGCCCACCAAGTAAACTTTATTTTATTATTTTTCCTTTTCTTTTGTCCCAAGCATCCTTGCCTATAAATTGAGCTCACTTCTCAACCATTTCTATCATTCTTCTTCTTGGTCCATCCATATCTCTATCTCTCTCATTTTGTTCTCTCTTAGATTATAGAAATTTTGAGTTTAGATTAAGAGTGTATAGAGTGAGTATAAGCATTTTCGTAAAGGAAGAGAGTTGTAGATTTTGTGAAACTTTACATACCTTATGTCACTTTGGAGATCCATGGAGAAAGATCAAGATTCGAGTGTTGGAGATGGAGGCGATTGATTTGAGGTAATTCGGTGGTATACAATATGCTTCCCTAAATTCTCTTTGCAAAGAGTTTATTTTTAATTCCCATAAATTTGTACTCCCCTTGATTATTCTGGTCATTTGATAAATTTTGTGAAATTATTCGTTGTTGATTCATTTGATTACTCTAGTCATTTGATGAACTCTGTGTAGTTATTTTGTGTTGGAAATGTTGATTTGTCTAGCTAAATGACGTGGAAATGCTTCGTACTTGGATCGAGTGGACTTTGCCAATATGCTCTATACCAATAGCCCGAATAAGCAGTTGTGCTTGGGTGAGGAGGGTGAGGTCAGTCACTAGTAATGTACCGAGTAGGACCGGGTATTTGGTTTTGGATAAATTATCATATGTCAAGTTGACTTGTTTGTGCAATTTGGTAAATTGCTTGATTATTGAATCTAATCGGTTGTGTAATTGTTGGATCTCTGTTGATTTATTTTCTGTCCGAGCCTTGTTATTCCGGTTGTATTGTATACTACCCGAATTAATTTATTTTTCAGGCATGAAGGAAATTTAGTGGCAATTGGAGTTGAAGCATCTAAAGAGATTATTTGAGTTGGAGATTCTTTTAGTCCACAACTACATATTACTTTTGAAAATTTGTATAATTTATGTTTTGGAGACATTTGACTTAATTATATATGGACATGATTTGTATATTTGAGATTATGAGTTATCTGAAATTATAAATTTGTGGTTGATTTGATTTATTAACGACCCAGAAGTTGGGGCGTTACACGACCAACCAGCTTTTCTAGTCTACAACCAGTTTTTCTGGTCTACAGGTGGTCTACACCATCCTTTTCTGGTTGGCAGCCCACCAGGAGGTCCCTGTGTTGGAGCAGAAGCAACGTGGAGGTTTGTGCACCTTTCAAAGATCAAACCAAATGCAAACAAAGGCAAATGGGGGCTTGGTAATGGATTTCCGAGCAAAGCCGACCGAGCATGCATCATTCTTTATTCTGAGGCAGAGCTGTGGCAGCCTAATTTAGATTCTTTTTCTTACTTAGTTGGTTTTGTGACTTAGTTCATTTGTTAATTAATTAAAGTGTTGTAATAATTAGGTGTAGCTAGTTATTCAATTTGCGTTGTGTAATAATTAGTCTAATTAGATTATTAGATTAGTTAAGTAGCTTAGCTTATTGTAGCTAGCTTAGCTTATTGTTTCGGACCCTCCGTCGAGAGGGCAAATGTTGTAATAAGTGTGCGTGTGTGTGATGCATGTCTTCCAACCCCATTTCTTTCTCCCTTTTACATATCAGCTTTCGATGGTTAGTTTAGAGCATATTTCGATTAGCATATCTTATGCTTGCATACGTGCATTCATTCATCTGTCTTGCATGCACCGGGCTTGGCGCATCATACAAACTGCATTGTATTTCAATACCAATTTGAATACATGTTATCTAGTTGCATTCACATGACATCTTAGAATAGCCGAGCCTATCTTAGTTGCATTTTTGCATGTGTTGCATTAGGCATCTTACCATAGCTAGGATCATGGATTGATTTCTAACTAGCTTCTATTTTGGCTCAGAGTACACTGTGAGTGTTTACGCTTTAGCATCCTTGCATGTGAGTAAGTGATTTACATGATAACATACTTGCCATGAGGCTAACTGCTTAAGTGTTAAATTGCATGAATGCCTATAGATGAAGGTTTGATTGCTTGAATTGGAACAACTCGATGATTGTGAGTTTTAAGCCCACTGTAGACGTCCTCGAATGTCCCGGGAGGGAAAATCCCATTTTGTTCATTGGGGCTCACTACAGTTCAGGACTCAATGTCACAATTCTGAATCTAATCCCGCAAAGTGCAATGTGAGACCGATAAATTACCAAAGAGTCCAAATCCGGCAAGTCATTTTCAAAAACAAATTTTTAGAAAGAAGTGCCAAACATGGACTGCTTTGCTAGATACAGAGTCGCCACCTAAATATTTTGTTTTGGGGAAATTTAGGAAACCATGACTCGTTGCCTAAGGCCACGTGTCCGTCATCACCAAAGTTGCCTCGTCTCGGAAACTTGGGTACGATTGGGGAAGGTCAGCTATGAGCACCCCCGGTCGCCTGATCAAAGATCGGCCTCTACAAACAATGATATCTAGTTTTGAAAACATTATGTGCTCTTATTCCGATTATTAGCCTAGAATTACTATGTGATGCACACAGCAAACAAGTATAGACTAGATCGCCTAACTTGGAACAAAGTATCGCATATCCATTTGTTTGGAAATGGTTTTGAATTTTGCTAATCGCAAGTAGGCTAAAACATGGATTTCGATGAATTATTCTAATTCAAGCAATCCAACCTTCACCCACAGGCAACCCGGCAATCATAACACGAAAGCACATAGTCTCATGGCAAACATGCTATCATGGCAACACTCGCACTCATGCAAGATGCTAAAGCATAAAAAGCTTACCTAGTACTCTGAGCCAAAACAAGAAACTAGTTAGGAATCGTGCATGATCCTAGTTCATGTTAGCAATGGCTAATGCAACACACGCAAAATGAAACTAAGATAGGCTCGGCTACCCTAAGAATGGCATGTGAAATGCGACAACTTGATACATGTATTCAAGTTGGAATTGAAATACTATGCAATTAGTACGATGCGCCAAGCCCGATGCATGCAATACAAATGAATGAATGCAAACATGCATAGCATATAGATGCTAATTGAAACGTGCCCTAGAACTAACCACCATAAGCAGGTAAGCAAAAGGGAGAAAGACGTGGGGTTGGAAGACATGCATCACACACACGCACGCTTATTACACAATTCGCCCTCTCGAGGGAGGAACCGAAAGAATAATACAAATTAATTAACTAACAAGCTAATTAATTATTACACAACACTTAACTAATTTAACAAACTAATTAAGCTACTGAAAGCAGTAAAGTAGCCTTGGGAAGAGAGAGGAATGCATGTATGCTCGGCTTTGCTCAGAAATCCATCACCATGCTCATGCTGCCTCTGTTTATGCTGCTCTGCACCACTGAAGACTGCACAAGTCCCAAGGTTGCTTCTGAACTGTTCCCTGAGCACTGTGGGAGGTCACTGACCAAGAGATGAGGTCACCGGCCATGGTAAACTGGTCATCGGCCACAAATTTGGCTCTCGGCCATGAATGTGTGGCCGGCCGGCATTGAAGATGGCCGACCGACCATCTCTTCCTGCAGAATCCTGTTTTGTTGTAGCAGAGGACAAACATAGCATGGCAATGCATTTTCAAAGCAATGCATGCACGACCACCCTCCATATCATGTTATGAACTCAAGAGGGTGTGATCCTCGATTCTCGGATCATCGATCACGCATTCCAATGCATGATGATGAAAGAGGTGAAGTGTGCAATTTCAATGCCAAATGAAATGCACACAAACACACAATAGATCCTAATCCTCTATCATGATTGATCAAGAGGCAAGGAATGCGAATATGCAAGTCAAACATGCAAGCTAGACATGCAAGTAAACTAATGCAATGTGAGCATGTGAACAAGCATGCAAACATGCAAGCATGTGACAACATATCAAACACATGACAAAATGCAAGCTAACAAGCATGCTAAATGCAACTTAAGCATACAACAATATGCAATGGGCCAAGTATGCAGCAACATACAAGGCAAGCATGGAACAACATGCGAAGGATGGATTTACTCCAAGATGGACAGCTCTCTAATAGGTCCAAAACAGTGGCCAAAATGCCAAGGAAATGAGGACAAAAACATATACAAACATGCATGCCAATTGGCCTATCATTTAAGCATAAAAGGGAAACTTTCAAGAACACTTAAAAGAAGACAAACATGGACAAATGACAAGCCTGTTCTGATCTGAAAACATGCTAGGAATGATGCCAAATCGACCAAGTAAAGCAATCAAAGCATGCAAGAAAGTTCAAGGCCTAAGATTAGCCAAAGGGCTCGAACCATGGTTACACGAAACATGAAGCATATGGCAAGTATGACCCAAAACAGTCCTAGATCATGCCAACATAAACCTAAAACATGCAATGACCCAGGCCAAAACAAGCCAAAACAAAGGGGCAAAAACATGAAGCATGCAAGGCCATCAAAGAGGTGTTACACTACATCTAATACAACCAAACAAGGCATGATTTAAGCGACCCAAAACAAAATTATGACATGCGAAAATGAGCCCAAAAACCCACTTAGATTTCATCCCAAATACCTAAGCATGATGGCATACACAATGACACATTTATGAGGCATAAAACACAAACTATCCAAGCCATGGAATAGGTGATAAATGCAAGTATTCAAGCATACTATATGGACTGAAATGACATTCTAAGTGATGCCAAACCACTGAAGTGATCCAAATTAAGCATGCTAGAGAATCCAACACTCAAAGCCTACAAGCTAGATTGCATGGCAGCTATACAAAGCAAGTCATGGACGACCAAAACAACCAAAAAAAGACCTCTATCATGCTAAAACAAAGATAGAAGCTTCATGGAGTTGAGACAAATTCATGCTAAAAACACATGTTACAGCATGATGCATGTTGAGGTCAAAACATGGGATTACAAGACAAGTGTATAAAGCATACATGGCATGTTTAAACCAACTCAAAACAGAGGTGTATCATGACAAAACAAAGCCTAATACATACTGAAATGAAGCTAAAACAGGCTAAACACATATACTACCACATAAACCATTTATGCAAGCATTAAAGACAATAAGGAGAGGGGATGACCCTCTCCCTTTTAGGATCCCAAAACCACCTCTCCACCACTGAAAATTCTTGAGATTTCAGTGGTAGAGAGGTCATGCAAAGACCAAAACAATGGCCAAAATGTATGGCCTAAAACAAGGCCTAACGAGGCCTTGGAGGGGGGAGACAACCCCAAACCTCAAAGTAACCTTAAACAAAGTTCTAAAACACACAAAATCAGAACTTTTATCAGTTATAGTCGAAGCTTAAAACAATAAGAAAGAATGGCTAAGAGCCTATGCAAGAAGGGGTAACTAAAGTAAGGATGCTCACCCATGTAGACCTCCTTTAGAAACAAAGCTCCAGCACCTTTCTTTGGTCAAAACCAGTCCAAGAACCCTAACAACAACCTTCTAAGGCTTGAACAACCCAAGGATGGTGTAATGCTAGGTGTTCTAGTGCAAAAGTAAGATAAAACTCATTTTAGGTCACAAAATAAGGCTAAATAAGGAAGTATAGATACATAGCTATCCCTATCCTTTGTAACCCTAATTCTCTGAACTTCTGGAACCCTTGAGGAGGGAGGAGAAGCTCCCTCTTTATAGAATTCCAAAATTGCAAAGCTTCCAAAGCAAGCTAAACAAGAGGCAAATCCCTCCATACACGTGTATGGAGGGGGTCAATTGTGGATGCCAGCTGTTATAGCTGGCATAAAATATCTGCCAAAAGCAAATGGAAAGGGACGACTAGCAGAAATGGCCGATTGATTGACAAAGGTGGCCGACCGACCACAACCATTGCCGACCGGCCAAAACCTTTGGCCAGAAGCAAGAAAACAGGACTAGTGGCCTCAAGCCAAGGCCAGTGAGGTGTGGGGATGGCCAACAAGCCATTCCCTGCCCTCAGAAGCAAAAACACAAGTGTTTGATGCATAACCAAGCACAAAACAAAAAAGTCGAGAGGTCTTGAGGCAAGGCGCGCGGCCAAAACCTTCGAGAACCCGAGATGAACATGAACATGGATAACCACCGAGTGTTCAAACAGTGACGTCCAAGTCTTGAGGACGGTCAAAAATGGGGTGTCTATAGTTGCCCCTCTTTGACATAACTCGAAATTCATAACAATGACGGGAGTGAATGTCAAAACCCAGAGACGACCCATTTTTGACAAGGCTGAAGACTTAGACAAAGCATACAAGCTAGCAAGATATGTGCCCGTAGGCAGGGGTAAGATGTAAAGAATATACACGATGCCGAACATAACTTATGATCATGCAAAGAAAGCTGTAACAAAGCATAACATGCAACAGTTTTAAGCTAACATAAACAAAACTACATTACAATGCAGAGAGGATGTAAGAGAATTATTCAATTCTCACTACGTCTCATACGGAGAATACAATGCCTGTCTGGTTCGTCTAGTCATGCCAACTTCAAATGAACCGTACATACAATATCGTGCTTGTAAAAGAAAGAAACTTAATAGGTACAACATCGTTAGAAATATGCATAACAATGCAATTTAAAATTATGTGACAATGCGAGTGGAGGGATGCAAAACAATGCAACCTAAGTGTGACGCATAACAATATGGGTATAAGATGCAAAATGATATGCAATATTTACAAAACAATGTAATAAACAATGCAAGTGATATGCAGTGTATTTGAGATGATCAAACCAAAAACAATACAAAAACCTCACAAATATCATAAAGGGATGGAGATGCAAAATCTGTCTACCATAGAAAAGGTGCCGACACCCTCAAACCACAATCCCATCAGTGGAATAGGCGCGTACACATGCAGAACTATGTGTGTATAGACGGAACACAAAATACAAGTAATTGGGTGGCATGATATAAGTGAGGAATGACCCGCTGAGGAAAGATCGTGATCCTAAATGCTGGATGCAACACACTGCACTACAATGCAATGAATGTAATGGATAAGGAGCGCAGCCAAACCGTATCTTGCCTAGGAAAGGCATGAACGCAAACAAACCACGTCTAACACGGAAATGGTGTCGTCACCCTCAACACTAGGTGCGTACACATAATATCATAACCGTGCTTCAACGTAAAAAGTATAAGCACATACCAGACCAAGCTCAACATGGAAAGACGCAAACCATAGATGGATAATGAAGTAAATGCATGCAAACTACAATGCAATATATATTCTATATGCAATGGAATGTAATACATAAGGTGCGCGGCCAAAACATATCTTGCCTAGGAAAGGCATGGACACAAACAAACCACGTCTAACATGGAAATGGTGCCGTCACCCTCAACACTAGGTGTATACACATAATATCATAACCGTGCTTCAACGTGAAAAGTATGGGCACATACCAAACCAAGCTCAACATGGAAAGACGCAAGCCATAGATGGATAATGCAGTAAATGCATGCAAACTACAATGCAATATATATTATGTATGCAATGAATGGAGCGGATAAATGCAATGAATGGAATGGATAAGGCGCGCAGCCAAACTGTATCTTGCCTAGGAAAGGCATGGACACAAACAAACCATGTCTAACACGGAAACGGTGCCATCACCCTCAACACTAGGTGTGTACACATAATATCATAACCGTGCGTCAACGTGAAAAGTGTGGGTACATACCAGACCAAGCTCAACATGGAAAGGCGCAAGCCATAGATAGATAATGCAGTAAATGCATGCACCGAGATGCACGACAATGCAGGTGGAGGCGAAACAAGCGTATCAACGCAAGTGAAGAGTGCACGACAATGCAGGTGGAAGCGAAACATGCTTGTTGACGCAAGTGAGGAGTGCATGACAATGCAGGTGGAAAATGTATGACAATGCAAAGTAAAGAAATGCACGACAATGCATGTTTTAAGGAAATGCATGACAATGCAAAGTAAAGAAATGCACGACAATGCATGTTTTAAGGAAATGCATGACAATGCAAATGAAATGTGCATGACAATGTGAAATAAGGAAGGTGCATGACAATGCGATATAAGGAAAATGCATGATAATGCATGTATCATGCGCATAACAATGCGAGATGAAGAATGTGCATAACCATGCATGTGAGATAATGCATGACAATGCATGTATTGTGGGCATGACAATGCAAGATGAAGAATGTGCATAACAATGCACGGTGAGGAAATGCATGATAATGCATGTATCGTGCGCATGACAATGCGAGATAAGAATGTGCATAACCATGCAAAAGTGAAATGACGTATAACCTACGCGCGTTCATTATAAGCTCAACAAAACGTGATAAAGCAAATTCTGAATTTTGCAAGAGACAAAAGGATACAAAACAAGGATACACCTCGTACATATCAAGGGTTGCGCATAGAAGACACGGCTCGAGGTTAAAACAGACGCCGATTAAGCTTCGAAAGGGCACTTTCTTGTACTGTCTTGAGCAAATAATGTCCCAAACCACATCGATGACCCAAACAAGGGTGTAGGAGATGCATCGGCCACCAAGGAAGACCATCGGCCATCCACCGGCCATAAAATATAGCCATCGGCTAAATATTTGGCCGACTAGCCAACAATTTGGCCGATCGGCCAAAAATTGCTGTATCAGGGCAGTTTCGACATTTGGCCACGGGTCTTTAAATATAGGGCTTTAAACCCTATATTTCTCACTTGCCCAAGCTCGAAAACTTCCCCCTCTCTCTAGGTTATTTACCAACCCTCGATCCGCACTTTTCTCGCGTTTTAGAGCCCATTTCGACGTTTGATTCGCCAAAACCTCCCTGTGTCGAACATTTTGAACCGAACAAAACTCATTTTCGGTGCTTCCTTCTCGATTTCCACCACTTGAGGTTTGTTTCCCCCGAGTTTATCTCACTTCTCGTGCCTTTTTCGAACTTCAGTCCTTTCGCCCATTTTTCACCCTCTCAGGGTTGACCATAGGGTTGACTTTTCACATTCTTACTCGGTTTTCACACTTTCGGCTATTTTCACACTCTTTCTGAGATGGTAGATGACATTCCAGTCGGTGGGAGTCCTCCAGCGATGGACATGGACCCTGAGGGCAAGCTCTTGTCTCTTCACATCCGGCCGTTCGATCCGGCGACCTACAGGCCGACGATACACGTGCTTTCTCCTGACAGCCTCTGTCACTTCCAGAGCTATGTATGAGGTGCTCCACTAGAGCTTCTACTGCGTGAGCCAAAGTCACATCTGTCCTTCGGCGCTTCTGAGGTACACTCTTCTCTGTTTCATTTTCTGCAATATAGAACATATAACTGCAATAGTCGAACTTGTTCTTTAACTGCTTGAACCAGATACACTAACACATCATACACTGTGATTCACTGTGAACACATCCACACCTGACATCTGTTTGAATCTGAATACGTGCACATACACTGTATTTTTACTGAACCACTCAAATAGACTAATACATCACATGCTGTAGTTCACTGCTAGCACGCCCGCACCCGATATCTGTTTGAATCAGAATACGTGTACACACGCTGCATTCTCACTGAACCGCTAAAATACACTGGTACATCATATGCTGTAGTTCACTGTGAGCACACCTGCACCTGATATCTGCTTGAATCTAAACACGTGTACACACGCTGTATTTTCACTAATTCTGAGTGCATTCAACACTGTATTTATAACACTACTTCTCAACTTGTTCATTTTGATCAAAGGGAGATTCCTATGCCTTCCGGGGGTATGGGAACACAGTCGCCCGAGGTTGGTACATGGAGCTACCTGACGCAGTCCGTCGCATTATTGACCGAGCCGGCTTTGGGATCTTCTGCATGGGGCTCTCACGCCTCACTGCAAGCAGGCCCCTTCTTGCTGCCTTGGTGGAGAGATGGTGGGATACCACCGATTCCTTCCACCTTTCTGCCACTGGGGAGATGACGATGACTCCCTTCGACTTGTTCATGCTCATTGGCATCGGAGTGGGGGGTGATCCGATCCCCTTTGATACAGACATGGACGAGTGTGACGCCATTCAGATGTACCTACTCAGCACTCAGCCACCTCTTGCTCAAGCAGGGTTTGTGCGATACTCATGGTTCGAGGATCACTTCCGGATCGAGGCGCCTACTACTCGGGAGGAGGAGGAGAAGTACGCTCGTGGTTTCATTATGTTTTTTATGGGGACCACGCTCTTCGCCGACCGGGTGAATACCGTTGCCCTCTACCTGCTGAGCGCAATTGTAGATGTGACACAGATCCGCCGCTATAATTGGGGTGGCGCGGGCTTGGCCATCCTTTACGGATATATGAGTTCATCCTCCCGTCTCAGCGGGCAGCTGCTTGGAGGCTGCTGGCAAGCCTGGGAGGTACATATTCCCTTTTCTATCTTTTTAATTCTGCCTTTTATTATCCACACACCATACACACTGCGCACACGCAATCTATTTTACACTGACTATACATTGCACACATTGCACACACTGCACAACACACTGCACACATTGCACAATAGACTGCACATTGTTCTCTAATTTCGGCTTTTATCTGTATACTGCTTTATCTGATAAGCCTGCCCTATTACACTCTGCAGCTGTGGGTGTACGCCTATTTCCCGAGGCTTGCCCCAGTACCAGACGAGAAGATGCCCTCCATGATCCCATTTTCCCATCGCTTTGATGTGAGGTGTGAGCGGAGGCCGCGGGAGCCCTTCATGTTCTTCCGCCGCTATTTTGACACCATTACCGCAGCCGAGGTATGTCAAACATTTCAGTTTATTGGGTTCACTTTACATTGCTCTTTCAATATCAGTAGGTAACAAGCTATGTTTTATTTGTAGATTACCTGGCAGCCTTGGGCTTCGTTGCCCATCGCAGTTCGGGAGCTGTATGCGGTGCTCGAGATTGCCGGTTGAGTCTTCTTGGAGGGCCCGTCTGCCGTGCAGTACTTAGGGAACGCTTCTTGCGGCAGACCTTAGGCGTGCCAGCGGCAGATTCATGACCAGCTCCTACCTATATGAGGCATACCGAGAGGTACGCTCTCGAGGAGATGATAGACTACACGATCGGCTGGGACTCGGAGGGCTTTAGAGGCGAGGGCGACTACATGGAGTTTATCCAGGCCTACATCATGTGGCCTTTGACTGGTGCTCATCGAGCTGAGTGAGAGAGGCCAATAGCGCTAGTAGCAGGGGCGGGGGTGGGAGCAGGAGCAGGAGCAGGAGCACTGAGGATGGCTCAGGCCCGTGGCAGAAGCGGATCTCAGAGAGAGCAGAGGCGAGTGGCCAACGTTACCTACGATGATGACATGCTGAGGGCAAGGTGGAGAGACTTACTAGATCTCCATTGCTCCCCCTCCAGCTGATCACGAGCTAGTCGGATTCCACGGTTTGCCTCCGGTATGTATTACTGCACTTTGCATCCTGTACAGTCATTTCGTTTCATCTCTCTTGATATTTCGTAGAATACTGATGTTTCTAACACTTTTGCAGGCTTCTGCTGAGTACACTCGCCAGTCTCTGGAGTTGACCGCCTCCATGATAGGGATGCTACAGTGGAGCCTCGACCTACTGGCCATTTACAGTATCCCGGTAAGCTCTTTCAATCGTAATCTCAAACTGTGCATAGTCTGTTTCACACATAATCTGGTGCATCGCATTGTTAACATGGCACTGGTACGTGGCCCTCACGGCATTGATACGTTGTAACCCACAGATTGTTCACAGCATTTCTCACGGCATTCATACACTGCACTCATAGACTACATTATGTATTCATACTCTGCTCACAGCATTCATACACTGCATTCCGTATTCATACTCTACTTCACATAGTATAACTGATGCATTTACCATTTGTCCTTTTCCAGGCCCCATTCCAGGTATTGGCTGCAAGAGGTGCTCCAGCAGGGCCATCTGCACCTGCCCGAGGAGGAGGGAGAGCAGGGCGAGGGACCGCAGTACACCCCCGCACCAAAGCGGGGCGTACTCATGTTGGGAGTAGCTTGCAGGCACCGATTTCAGATGATGATGAGTCCGAGGCAGAAGCAGAGGCAGAGTCGTCTGAGGAGGAGACTGGAGATGACTCGGGTTCGGGCTCAGATAGTGGAGTCGGCGATGATGCTCCTGGACCTTCGTCCAGGAAGAGGACGAGGACAGACTCTCAGGCCTGACATGACTGCTGCTGATTCAGACTTTTGTTGCCTTTTTTCTTTTTCTGGCTTTGTTTTTCTTTTGGGCACATTGTACTGCTTCAGGCAGATTTTGCTTTCTTCAAAACTATGTACTTGAAAAGAATGATGGAATGAAACAAACTTTTTGCTAAAAAAAGGTGTTGCATTTACCATTTCACGCATCGCATTGCATCGCATCGTATCATATTACATAACAATGTAATCGAATGGGAATTGAACATGCATGTGCTACTAGGCTAGGTAGTGACCCAACATAACAAATTGACTCAACAAGCAACAATAAAACCTCGACAAGTTTACAACTCGATAAATAAAATTGCGACAACTTGGTAAACAAATGAGCAACAACTCGATAAGCAAATGAGTAACAACTCGATAAGCAAACGAGTGACAACTCGATAAGCAAATGAGCAACAACTTGATAAGAAAAATGAGCAACAACTCGATAAGCGAATGAGTGACAACTCGATAGGTAAATGAGTAACAACTCGATAGGCAATTTGAAGTAACATAGGTGTGACTTCGCAAAATCAACACCGGAAGGCACTAAAGGTGGAACCAATCACAAGTTCCCAACATGTTCAACACATAGACTGCTCATTTTGAACATACAGCTCGTAACACAGTACTCTGTTTATTTTGAACATACAGCTCACTCTGAACATTGCTCATTCTGAACTCACAGCCCATAACACAACATTCTGTTTAGTTTGAACACACGGGATCTGCAGGAGTCGAAACGAACCCAGATGCTCCGAATCCTTCTTCTATTCTTTTGCATCGCAGTCTGGAATCTATAGCTTCAGATAGGTCCTGGTTCTACTGTTCTCACGTGACCTGGGTTGAACCCTACAGTTTTATGAAAGAATAAATCTTATTTTGCACAAACGTAGAGAATGACACAGCACTCTGAGTACAAAACGATTTTGTTTTGAAATTGAGTTTTTAACTAAGTATTGAGCCTACGACTGACCACGGCACACTACGACTCAACAAAGAAAAACAAAAGGCAAACAACCTAAACGCATCGAGAAACACTCGAGACGACTCAAAACAACAGATGAACAAAACAACAGAAGACACGACACACAGACGTGTCACAAAGGCAAGAGACGTCCTGGACATGAGGAGCCAGTTCTTCCGGGTATTGTTTTCCACCCTTTCTTATTTGTGATTCTCACGTCACTCGGCCCTCAGGCTCTATTTTTCTGAAAAAGAACTTTTCTCACTTTTTCTCTCATCGCACATCTCTCTATTCTTCAATCTCTCATTTTTCAATCCCTTCCCTGGGTGGTTGATGGATAAACAAGAAGATGTGGGTTCATGCCCCAATACTAGAGCTCGCAACTATTTCTTTTGATGGCGTTTAGCTGATGCCCTGGATGAGGGAGTGAAATGTCTCAAGCCATCCCAATTCGTGCTTCGCACTTGGCTTGATACCTCGCTGCTTGGAGGATGTTGAGAGCTTTCGGCCCTGTTCTGTTAGCTTCCGCTATGCCCTTTCTGGCAAGTACGTTGACAATGGGGAAAAGATAGGAAGCCTGACTCGACTATGCCCCTAGTTCATCATTTTGACCATTTTTTGTTTTGACTTTCTACTGAAACAATTTTGATCAATATGAGAGTTAGATTAACATAATTGTTCAACTTTTCTGATTCAAAATCATGCAAGTTAGGCTATGAGCACTGAAAATTTTCCCTTTTGGGTCCAAGAAATGGTCCAGTTTTAAAAAATGGAGTAATTTTCGAGAAAACTAGTCTACCTCAGTAAAATAATCTCAAAAACGGTTTTTGCAAACGGCCACTACTCGACGAGCATGGAACCTACTCTTGAGATGCACAACCCCGGATCCATAACAATGGAAAATTGCTCCTTATCTTAAAGACACTACATGGCAACGGAAAGTTGCCCCTTATTTGGATAACGCCGCAGCAAACTGTAATCAGTCCTCACAGTTTTGATCACAACTGAACTCTCGGATACAAAAATGGCAAAGATGATCGGAACCATTACATGGACATAATCGATTTGGAAGTGTTTATGGCTGGACTTCAGAATGAAGTTGCCTACATATCCCAAACATGGGAATCAAGCCTTACGTAGTTCCGGTGAGGTACACTTGGGTATTTAACCTCTCCTTTTACGCTCTAACTTTTGCCAAGGCCACCCTTCCAGGTTTTCAACCTTGTGAGCTCAGTTTTTCTTTACTTTTCATTTCTTTTCTTTTTTTCTTTCTCTTTTTTATTTTCTTCATTTTTCTTCTTCTTTTTTATTTCTTTTTTTTTTTATTTCTTTGCATTTTTCTTTTTTTTTTTTTTTCTTCTTTTTCTTGCTCTAACTTTTGCCTGGGTCGCCCTTCCGGGTTTTCGACCCAGCGAGCCTCTCAAGGGTAAAAGTGTAGCTTTGTCCATGTCAAATGGTTTTGAGATCCTGAAGTCATCTGAATCCAGGAGAATGGCTGCTGTTCACTGATGATGCACGAGTCCATCCAATGGGGGGGCGAATTTGCCCCTAGTGTTGTGGATAGGAACTTGGTTGTTCTTCAAAAAAAATTTCTTCTTTCTTCCCTTCTAGGATTTGGCATTCTTGCCAGTCTTCCTTGGTTTGCAGAAAAGGCTCATCTTTGACTCTTCAAGCACATCTGACATTTTTGCCCCTAGTTCAAGGGCTGCTTCAAATCTGGCCACACAAGCCTTACACCATGATTGGCCTTGGAACATTCTGAATCCAAGTTCAAGGTTTGAAATCAAGAGCGGTCGAGTCTCGAGGCTGAGAGCAATCCTAAGCTGCACAATCTCAAGAGCGATTCCGTACAGGTCTTCGCATGATAGCGCAAAACATTTTTTGAAATTTTTTTAAGAAAACGACTAGTCGTTCGCACTAAAGACAATGCGAAACCAATTTGGATCAAGCCAGGATCCTTCTCAGTACTCACGTTAACAAGCATGATCTCATTCATTAAGGGCTTAGCACGCCTCTCTTTCTCTCAATTGATTAAATTTTTTTTTGCAAATCCCAAGGAATTCCTTCCTCTTTGTTTTCATCACAATGTTCAAAAAGTTTTGAAAAACTTAGGTCAATACAATGATTTATAGGCACAAAAGAGCATGTGAAATGCACTGTCGTTTCATTCAAACTTCTGGCACAAGGCAGAAGCAAACACAAGCATGTGAAAATTACCACTATTTCATTCAAATCTTCTAGTGCAACTGGCTCCATGGTAGAAACAGACTCGAAAGAAAGCAAAAAGATAAACACAAAACAAAATAGTGATATCTGAGGTAACACCCCCGAAATCACCGAACTTCTGTACAACAGGACTAACTCGACACAACAAGACAGACCCGATCGACATAGTACAAAAAGACTGCCTATATACAAGATAACAAAACTGACTGAATACCCAAGTCAGAAAGTGCAAAACTAGCATTCACAATTGCTCAAAAGTGCGGGCCATACGCCACATCCGAAGTAAACTGAGCACCGCCCGCAGGTGGACCAACTCCTAATCACATACTTGTAGTATCCTCGAAATCTAACAACTCAGTAGTGACACACTTCGCTGAGGTAGGTGGGAAGATGACCTCATTGTTGATCAAATCCTGTACTTCATGACGAAGACGGAAACAGTTGTCTGTGTTATGACCAGTTTGCTGGTGGTACGCAAAGTACAAGGTAGCATCATGTGAGGAAGGGAGATTCTTCGGGAGAGGCCGAGGCTCAAGGGGTCTAAGATGGCCCTTTTCGGCAAGGATCTGGAGCGCCTTAGAAAAAGGCATATAAAGGGCATGGAATACCCTGCGACCTCGGGGTAGATACTTCGAGGTTTGCTGACTTTTGCTGGACGCACTAGCAAAAGGATCAGCAGGTGCTACCTTGGCTTTCTGATCCTTTCCAGGTGCAGAGTTAGGGTTGGAGGGAATGGTTCTGGTACGACGGTTCCTATCCCGATTTTCTACCTGGCTCGAACTACCCTCCATCGGAGCAGGGAAAGCATCATCCACAGTTTTACCCACAACTGTGAATACTTTCTACCTATTCAATCCTCCGGCTTTCAAAGCCTCGACTACCCACAGCAGTTGTTCAATGGGATTAGCATCTGTTCCCACTTTGTTCTTACCTTTAGCCTCAGCTTGATCGAGGGTTTGGGTTGCTATATCAGAGTGGAACCCGATTGTTGTTGACATGTCATGGCCATAGCTTGAGACAGTCTCTGGTTGGCTGAGGTCAATTACAATTCGCCCCGATAGCGGGGGCTCCTGTGGTATGAAATTCCCGGCGTAGGATGTGGTTGGTGGCGAAGCTGACATTCCATAGGTGAGATCAGCCACAGATCGCTGAAGATCGCCAATCATTCCCATCAATTCAAACGTGGTGGGCTCACGAGCTTGAAATAACTGGGGCGTCCTGATCGGGTGCGCAATAGGTGACCTAGGCGGATGTGGTACTTCAACATTGGTCTCGTCCTATAAGATGTTTCCTTGGTCCAATGCGGCTGCCATGACCACAATTTCTTCTAAATCTTGTGTCATCATAAGTCCGCTGAACTGAACGGAGATGACGCAACTGATGGCTAATAGATCTGATGAACCGGTGAGCCTTGACTGGCCTTTCTCTGCCATGCCTTAGCAAAAAGGGAACACTGGTTGCTCTGAACTGAATCTCTGGACTGAAAGAGAAAACAGGCAGCATCTCAGCTCAATTTTACAAAGACAGATACCCACAAATATAACTGAATTACTATTTCCCAAATTACTGCCTCAAAATTGAATCTGATACCCGTAGATGTAACTGATTCTCAAACACACTGATACCCGCAGATATAACTGTTTCTCAAAAACACTAGTACTGATGCCCGCAAGCCTAACACCCGGACTTGCAAGTTGATACACACAACCCTGTAGAAATACATTCTAACAGCACGTAGCAAGCAAACAAGAGCCAAAACATCCCTACGTAGGGATAGGGTTTCCTTGTCCTATTTTGTCAGGAGCTAGGGTTTCACTACACATGCATCGGTTTCAAACAACCTACAATCGGGAAAGCAACCTGTCCTAGTTTGGAATGGTCACTATGGATTCCGATATGCACTAGGCCAAATGGTCAAAAAAAGGGTGCCCCGGTGAAAATCGGGGTTTGTGTTCCCATCGTGGCAGAGCCCGTAACCGAACAGCCATATGGCACGCTTCTCAAAACGAGCCTCCGGCAAACCATTCAAGAATAGTAGATGGCAAACACTGTGTCCTAGGTGCAACAATGCACATGCAATGCAAAGAAACACATGAGTGTAGTCAAAACAAGATATCATGAGTTCGAGTCAAGTTCTCTAACTCCCCAGTAGAGTCGCCAGAAACTGTAAACGTCGCCGAACGTCCCGGGAGGGAAAATCCCGTTTTGTTCATTGGGGTTCACTACAGTTCAGGACTCAATGTCACGATTCTGAATCTAATCCCACAAAGTGCAATGCGAGACCGATAAATCACCAATGAGTCCAAATCCGGCAAATCGTTTTGAAAAATAGATTTTTAGAAAGAAGTGCCAAACATGGACTGCTTTGTCAGATACAGAGTGACCACCTAAATATTTTCTTTTGGGGAAATTTAGGAAACCCTGACTCGTTGCCTAAGGCCACGTGTCCGTCATCACCAAAGTTGCCTCGGCTCGGAAACTTGGGTACGATTGGGAAAGGTCAGCTATGAGCACCCCCGGTCGCCCGATCAATGATCGGCCTCTACTAACCATGATATCTAGTTTTGAAAACATTATGTGCTATTATTCTGGTTATTAGCCTAGAATTACTATGTGATGCACACAGCAGACAAGTATAGACTAGATCGCCTAACTTGGAACAAAGCATCGCATATCCATTTGTTTGGAAATGGTTTTGAATTTTGCTACCCGCAAGTAAGCTAAAACATGGATTTCGATGAATTATTCTAATTCAAGCAATCCAACCTTCACCCACAGGCAACCAGGCAATCATAATACATAAGCACATAGTCTCATTGCAAGCATGCTATCATGGCAACACTCACACTCATGCAAGATGCTAAAAGCATAAAAAGCTTACCTAGTACTATGAGCCAAAACAAGAAACTAGTTAGGAATCGTACATGATCCAAGTTCATGTTAGCAATGGCTAATGCAACGCATGCAAAATGTAACTAAGCTAGGCTCGGCTACCCAAAGAATGTCATGTGAAATGCGACAACTTGATACACGTATTCAAGTTGGAATTGAAATACTATGCAATTAGTATGATGCGCCGAGCCCAATGCATGCAATACAAATGAATGAATGCAAACATGCATAGCATATAGATGCTAATTGAAACGTACCATAGAACTAACCACCATAAGCAGGTAAGCAAAAGGGAGAAAGACGTGGGGTTAGAAGACATGCATCACACACACGCACGCTTATTACACAATTCGCCCTCTCGAGGGAGGAACTGAAAGAATAATACAAATTAATTAACTAACAAGCTAATTAATTATTACACAACACTTAACTAATTTAACAAACTAATTAAGCTACTGAAAGCAGTAAAGTAGCCTTGGGAAGAGGGAGGAATGCATGTATGCTCGACTTTGCTCGGAAATCCATCATCATGCTCATGCTGCCTCTGTTTACACTGCTCCGCACCTCTGAAGACTGCACAAGTCCCAAGGTTGCTTCCGAACTGTTCCCTGAACACTGTGGGAGGTCACCGACCAAGAGATGAGGTCACCGGCCATGGTAAACTGGTCATCGGCCACTACTTTCGCTCTCGGCCATGAATTTGTGGCCGACCGACACTGAAGATGGCTGACCGACCATCTCTTCCTCCAGAATCCTGTTTTGCTGCAGCAGAGGACAAACAGAGCATGGCAATGCATTTTCAAAGTAATGTATGCATGACCACCCTCCCTATCATGTTATGAACTCAAGAGGGTGTGATCCTCGACCCTCGGATCATCGATCACACATTCCAATGCATGATGATCAAAGAGGTCAAGTGTGTAATTTCAATGTCAAATGAAATGCACACAAACACATAATAGATCCTAATTGTCTATCATGATTGATCAAGAGGCAAGGAATGCGAATACGCAAGTCAAACATGCACGCTAGACATGCAAGTAAACTAATGCAATGTGAGCATGTGAACAAGCATGCAAACATGCAAGCATGTGACAACATATCAAACACATGACAAAATGCAAGCTAACAAGCATGCTAAATGCAACTTAAGCATACGACAATATGCAATAGGCCATGTATGCAACAACATGCGAAGGATGGACTTACACCAAGATGGACAGCTCTCTAATAGGTCCAAAATAGTGGCCAAAATGCTAAGGAAATGAAGACAAAAACACATACAAACATGCTTGCCAATTAGCCTAACATTTAAGCATAAAAGGGAAACTTTCAAGAACACTTAAAAGAAGACAAAATTGGACAAATGACAAGCATGTTAAGCTCTGAAAACATGCTAGGAATGATGCCAAATCGACCAAGTAAAGCAATCAAAGCATGCAAGAAAGTTCAAGGCCTAAGACTAGCCAAAGGGCTCGAACCATGGTTACACGAAACATGAAGCATATGGCAAGTATGACCCAAAATAGTCCTAGATAATGCCAAAATGAACCTAAAACACGCAATGACCAAGGCCAAAACAAGCCAAAACAAAGGGGCAAAAACATGAAGCATGCAAGGCCATCGAAGAGGTGTTACACTACACCTAATACAACCAAACATGGCATGATTTAAGCGACCCAAAACAGAGTTATGACATGTGAAAATGAGCCCAAAAACCCACTTAGATGTCATCCCAAATACCTAAGCATGATGGCATACACAATGACACATTCATGAGGCATAAAAGACAAACTATCCAAGGCATGGAATAGGTGATAAATGCAAGTAATAAAGCATAATATATGGACTGAAAATACATTCTAAGTGATGCCAAACCACTAAAGTGATCCAAATTAAGCATGCTAAAGGATCCGACACTCAAAGCCTACAAGCTAGATTGCATGGCAGCTATACAAAGCAAGTCATGGACAAGCAAAACAACCAAAAAAAGACCTCTAGCATGCTAAAACAAAGCTAGAAGCTTCATGGAGTTGAGCCAAATTCATGCTAAAAACACATGTTACAGCATGATGCATGTTGAGGTCAAAACATGGGATTACAATACAAGTGTATAAAGCATACATGGAATGTCTAAACCAACTCAAAACAGAGGTGTATCATGCAAAACAAAGCCTAATACATACTGAAATGAAGCTAAAACAAACTAAACACACATGCTACCACATAAGCCATTTATGCAAGCATTAAAGACAATAAGGCGAGGGGATGACCCTCTCCCTTTTAGGACCCCAAAACAACCTCTCCACCACTAAAAATCCTCTAGATTTTGGTGGTAGAGAGGTCATGCAAAGACCAAAACAATGGCCAAAATGTATGGCCTAAAACAAGGCCTAACGAGGCCTTGGAGGGGGGAGACAACCCCAAACTTCAAAGTAACCTTAAACAAAGTTCTAAACTACACAAAATCAGAACTTTTATCAGTTATAGTCGAAGCTTAAAACAATAAGCAAGAATGGCTAAAAGCCTATGCAAGAAGGGGGTAACTAAAGTAAGGATGCTCACCCTTGTAGACCTCCTTTAGAAACAAAGCTCCAGCACCTTTCTTTCATCAAAACCAGTCCAAGAACCCTAACAACAACCTTCTAAGGCTTGAACAGCCCAAGGATGGTGTAATGCTTGGTGTTCTAGTGCAAAAGTAAGCCACAACTCACTTTAGGTCAGAAAATAAGGCTAAACAAGGAAGTATTGATACAAGGCTATCTCTATCCTTTCTAACCCTAATTCTCTGAACTTTTGGAACCCTTGAGGAGGGAGGAGAAGCTCCCTCTTTACAAAATTCCAAACTTGCAAAGCTTCCAAAGCAAGCTAAACAAGTTGCAAATCCCTCCATACACGTGTATGGAGGGGGTCAATTGTGGATGCCAGCTAATATCTGCCAAAAGCAAATGGAAAGGGATCGACTAGCAGAAATGGCTGATTAATCAACAAAGGTGGCGGACCGACCACAACCATTGCCGACTGGCCAAAACCTTTGGTCGGTAGCAAGAAAACAAGGCCGATGGCCTCAAGCCAAGGCCCATGAGGTGTGGAGATGGCCAACAAGCCATTCCCTACCCTCAGAAGCAACACCACAAGTGTTTGGTGCATAACCAAGCACAAAACAAAGAAGTCGAGAGGTCTTGAGGCATAAGGCGCATGGCCGAAACCTTCGAGAACCCGAGACGAAGATGAACATGGATGATCACCGAGTGTTCAAACAGTGACATCCAAGTCTTGAGGACGGTAAAAAATGGGGTGTCTACACCCACTTGTATTGGCAAAAACATGTTTTTCTAAGCCCATTTGGGGGTGGCAAATCCACGTCTTAGCCTACTTGTGAGTAGCTTCTTTCAAACCATTTTTGAAAAACAAACATGAGCTGTTTTGTTCCAATCCGCGTGATTGAGTCTATACTTGTATGCTGTGCGCATCACATAGTAAGGTTAGCTAATAAACCGGAATAAGAACACATGTGTTTATAAAAACAACATATCATGTTAGTAGAGGCCGATCCTTTGATCGGGCGAGCATGGGTGCTCATTTCATGACCTTTCCCCCTTGTACCCAAGTTCCCGAGCCGATGCAACTTTTGTAATGATGGACACGTGGCCTTAGGCACGAGTCAAGGTTCCCTAAATTTTCCAAAATAAAATATTTACGTCACAACTCTATAATCTAGCAAAAGAATCCATGTTTGGCACTTCTTGATTAAAATCGATTTTCCGAAATGATTTGCTGGATTTGGACTCTTTGGTGATTTATTAGTCTTACATTGCACTTTGTGAGATTAGATTCAGAATTGTGACAAGAGTTCGAACTGTAGTAGCTAGAACACAATCCGCGCCCTCTCCAAAAGAGGGCTGCACAGAGCGAGTTCGGGCGGTCTACAGTTTCTGGCGACTTTGTTGGAGATTTAGAGAACTTGACTCGAACAACATGATATGTTGTTTTGTTTACACTTATGTGTTTCTTTGCATTGCATTTGTATTGGTGCGCCTAGGGCACCGTGTTTGCCATCTGCTATTCCTGAGCGGTTTGCCGGAGGCTTGCTTGGAAAAGCATGCCATAAGGCTGATTGGTTACGGGCTTTGCCACGATGGGAGCACAAACCTCTGTTTTTACTGAGGCACCCTTTTCGACCATTCGACCTAGTTGCATATCGGAAGCCATAGTGACCATTCCAAACTAGGACAGGTTGCTTACCCGATTATAGGTTGTTTGAAACCGCTGGGTGCGTAGTGAAACCCTAGTGTAGACACCCCATTTTTGACCGTCCTTAAGACTTGGACGTCATCATTTGAACACTCGATGATCATCCATGTTCGTGTTCGTTTTGAGTTCTCAGAGGTCTCGGCTATGCGCCTTGCCTCAAGATCTCTCAACTTATCTATTTTGTGCTTGGTGATAGACCAAACACTTGTGTTTTTGCTTCTAAGGGAAGAGGGTGGCTTGTTGGCCATCCTCACACCCCACCGGCCATGGCATGAGGCCATCGGCCCCATTTATTGCCATCGGCCAAGAGTGTTGGCCGATCGGCCCTATATTTGGTCGACCGGCACTTCTGTTGGTCGATAGGCCATTTTTGCTGGCCGAACCCTGTTCATCTGCTTTATGCAGATATTTTGTGCTAGCTGGCACCCATTATTCACCCCCTCCATACACGTGTATGGAGGGATTTGTTTCCATTCCTTCGCTTCTCTTAGAAGCTTTAGAATTGGAATTCTATAAGAAGGAAACTACTCCTCCCTTCTCAGAGTTCTGGAATTTAGGGTTAGGAGTTTTATATCTATCTATCTCTATATCTCCCTCTCTTTTGATTTGTGTGTGTAATAGTGTTCTAAAAGGGTGTTTTGTTCATATTTTTGCACTAAAGCACCTAGTGGTACACTATCCCTTAGTTGCTGAGGTGCTAAGGAGTTGTTTTTAGAGTTTTTTAGTTGGTTTTGGTCAAAAGAAGGTGCTGGAGTTGGTGTTCTTGAAGTGTTCTTCAAGGGTGAGAAACTGCTTCTTTATTCCCCATTTTTGCTTAAGCTTTTAGCAATACTTGCATACTATTTTAAGCTTAGTGTCCAACTAAAAAAAGTTCTAACTTTGCATGCTTTTGATCTTTGTTTAAGATCACTTTTGTGTTTGGGGCTGTTTACCCCCTCTTAGGCCTTGTTTGGCCTCATTTTTGTGCCTTTTTGTGTGAGCTTCGGGACCACTTTGTATTGGCCTTCTCACCACTGAAATCCATAGGGATTTTAGTGGTGGGGATGGTGTTTTGAGGTCCTAAGAAGGAGAGGGTCATCTCCTCTCCTTGTTGTCTTTCATGCTTACGTAAATGGCTTATGTTTGTGGCTTGTATGCCTAGCTTGTTTTAGCTCCATTTCAGTGTATATTAGGCCTTGTTTTTCTATGATATAGCACTATTTTGACTTGGTTTAGACATACCATGCATGGTTTGTACACTTGTCTTGTAATCCCATGATTTGCCTTAACATGCACCATGTTGTAACATGTCTTTTTAGCATGATTTTGGCTTAACTTCATGAAGCTTCCAGCTTTTTTTTAACATGCTAGAGCTCTGATTTTGGTTGTTTTGGTCGTCTATGACTTGCTTTGGATAGCCACCATGTAATCTATCTTGTAGGCTTTGAGTGTTGAATCCTTTGACATGCTTTACTTGGGCCATTTCAGTTATTTGGCATCACTTGTCATGTTCTTTCAGTACATATAGTATGCTCAAACACTTGCATTTATCACTCCTTTAATGCTTTGAAGGGCTTGTGTTTTATGCCTCTTGAATGGTCCATTGCGTATGCCACCATGCTTAGGTTTTTGGGATGCCATCTAAGTGGGTTTTTGGGCTCATTCTAACATTCCAGAACTCTATTTTTGGTTGCTTAAATCATACCATGTTTGGTTTCGATAGGTGTTGTGTAACACCTCTTTTGTAGCCTTGCTTGCCTCTCGTTTTGGCATTGTCTCCTAGCATGTTTTGGCCTCATTCTTTGCATGTTTTAGACTTACTTTGACCTGCCTTGGGACTATTTTGAGTGCCCTTGGCCCTTTGGGGCTTGCTTCATGTAGCCTTGGTTTGAGCCCCTTGGCTAGTTCCAAGTTTTAGACTTTATTGCATGCCTTAATTGCATGGTTTGTTTGATTTGGCATCATCCTTTGCATGATTTCAGGACTTAATGTGTTTGCCTAATGTCCATGTTTGTCTTCTTTTAAGTTTTTAAAAGTTGCCTTTCAATGGTTAAAGTAGTGGACCATTAGCATGCATGTTTGTATGTGTATTCCATGCCTTTGTCGCATCATTTTGGCCGCTAATTTGGACCTATGTGAAAGCTGTCCATTTTGGCTTAAGACCATCCCCGCATGTTGTTGCATGCTTTCCTTGTATGTTGTCACGTACTTGTTGCATATTCGATAAATTGCATGTTGTAACATGCTAGTTCAATTGTGCCTTGTTTGCATACTTAGTCCATGACATGTTGTTGCATTCCTAAATCGTAATGCATTTGGCATGCATTCTCTTTTAGTTGTTTTAACATGTTGTTACATGTTTGCCTCATATGTTATTATATGCTTGAATGTTGTTACGTGCCTTGCATATTCGCATATTTAAGTCGCATTTTGCATGTTTGTTAGCTTGCATTTTGTCTTGTGCTTGATATGTTATTACATATTCTCGCGTGTTCGAATGCATGTTAAGTAACATTACGTTGCTTACTAACATGCTCATGTTGCATTAGTTTGCCTACATGCTTAGGTTGCATTGCATTGCTGGCATTGCATGTTCATATCCCTTGCCCCTTGATAAACCATGATAGAGGTTGGGGATCCTTTATGTGTTTTGTGTGCATTTCATTAAAATGCACACTTGGCACCTTAGGCCATCATGCATTGAAATGTGTGATTGATGGCCCGAGAGTCGAGAACCATACTTCTTTGAGTCTCAAACATGATAAGGAGGGTGGTGGTGCAAACATTTCCTTGAAACTGGATCACCATGTTTTGTCTGTCCTCTGCTGCAGCAAAACAGGATTCTACAGGAAGAGATGGCCGGTCGGCCATCTTCAGTGCCGGCCGGCAATGCATTGTTGGCCGAGATCCCTACAAGTGGTCGATGACCAGTTCCCTTTGGCCGGTGGCCTTGACTTTTGGCCTGTGATATCCCACTGTGCTCAGAAGGTGGTTCAGAAGCATATTTGGGACTTGCAAAGTTTTCAGAGGTGCAGAGCAGTGTAAACAAAGGCAACATGACATGGCGATGGATTTCCGAGCGAAGTCGAGCATGCATGCATTTGTCCCTTTTTCCTGAGGCTGCTTTACTGCTTTCAGTAGCTAATTAATTTGTTTAATTAGTTAAGTGTTGTGTAATAATTAATTAGCTTGTTAGTTAGTTAATTATGTAACTTGTATTATTCTTTCGGCCCCTCCGTCGAGAGGGTGCAATTGTGTAATAAGCGTGTGTGTGTGTGATGCATGTCCTCCAACCCCACATCTTTCTCCCTTTTACTTACCTGCTTATGATGGTTAGTTCTAGGGCACGTTTCAATTAGCATCCTTATACTATGCATGTTTTCATCATTCATCTGTATTGCATGGACAGGGCTCAGCACATCATACTAACTGCATTGTATTTAAATTCTAATTTGAATACATGTATTGAATTGTCTCATCTCACATGCCATTTTAGATTAGCCAAGCCTATTCTAGTTGCATTTTGCCTGCGATGCATTAGCCATCTTAACATGAACTTGGATCATACATTTGATTACTAACATGTTCCTCGTCTTGGCTCGGAGTACACTGTGAGTGTTTATGCTTTAGCATCTTGCATGTATGTGAATGTTAACATGATAGCATGCTTACCATGAGGCTATTTGCTTATATGATATAACTGCCTGAATGCCTGTGGATGAAAGTTGGGTTGCTTGAATTGGAATGATTCATCGAAATCCGCGTTTTAGCCTACTTGCGAGTAGCAAATTTCAAACCACTTCCAAACAAATGGATATGTGATGCTTTGTTCCAAATTGGGCGATCTAGTCTATACCTGTGTGTTGTGCGCATCACCTAGTAAATTCTAGCTAATAACCAGAACAAGAACGCATGTGTTTTCAAAAACTCGATATCATGCTTACTGCAGGCTGATCTTCGGATCGGGCGAGCAGGGGTGCTCATAGATGACCTTCCCCAATCGTACCGAAGTTCTCGAGCCGAGGTAACTTTGGTGATGACGGACACGTGGCCTTAGGCAGTGAGTCAGGTTTCCTAAATTTTCCCAAAAATAAAATATTTAGGTGATGACTCTGTATCTAGCAAAGCAGTCCATGTTTGGCACTTCTTTCTTAAAAATCAGTATTCCAAAACGATTGGCTGGATTTGGACTCTTTGGTGATTTATCAGTCTCACATCGCACATTGTGAGATTAGATTAAGAACCGTGACAATTTGAGTCTGAACTATAGAAAAGCATTACCCGATTGTAGGTTGTTTGAAACTGCTGTGTGCATAGTGAAACCCTAGCTCCTGACAAAATAGGACAGGGAATCCCTACTCCACCATAGGGGTGTTTTGGCTCTTACTTGCTTGCTATGTGCTGTTAGGGTATGTCTCTACGGGATGTATGTATCAGTGCCAAGTTTGAGTATCGGCCTAAGGGTATCAGTTTACAGGCATAATTTTGGACAGAATTTAGTAGAGAGCACAGTCATTCAACAGCACTTATATCTACTTTGGTGAAGTCAGGCTGAGATGCTGTCCGTTTTCTTCTTTTCCTAGGTAGTCCTAGAACCATAGCTTCAAAAGGCTCCGACATCCCCCGAGTTCATTCGACTTGTGCTGATAGACTTTGTCAGGGCAGAGATTCAATTCAAGGGCAACCAGTGTTTCCTTCACCAGTGGTAAGGCAAGAAAAGGCCAATCAGGCACAGACCACCAGTACAGCAGCTACCAGATTAGTGGTCAAGATACACCTCACCTGTGCGCAGTTGGGCTGAGATATCTGCTTCCACCTCAGAAAGGGAATACACACCTGTTCAGTCAGATCTACAATTTTCAGTTAATATGGAGGACATGATGTGTCAACTCCAAGAGACCATGCAGGCCATGTAGCGGGATGCTGCTCGCCAAGCGGAGGCCACTACCCGCCAGACCGAGGTCGTGGCCCGGAAGCGCGACGAACTTGCCCCCTACACGCGACAACAATAAAACAGCGAGGAACAACCTGCGTCCCACCCACCTCTAGTAGAAATTCCTACACTGAGGGCTCCTGCCCCTACCGCCAATGCCCAGGAGAATACAGATGTCCCAGTGGATCCCACTCCACCGCAGGCTTCCAAAGCACAGGCCTACCCAATTGAGCCCCCTTTCGAGTTCGAAGTGGATCCAACTGCATTAAAAGTGAGCAAGCTAGAAAAGCTGTTCAAAAGAGCTCAAGGCACTAATTCCATTCCAGACATAGAGGATGGATACACCGACTCAGTGGGACGTTACTAGACCGATTCAAGATGCCGCATATAGACCGTTTTGACGGTTCTGGAGATCCTATGGTACATCTGCGGTTGTTCTTGGATATCCTACGGCCAATGGGCCTCTCCAGATTGCAAAAGTTTTCACTCTTTCATCGGACCCTGTCGGGTATTGCGGTCATCTGGTACACTAAATTGGAGGACTCAGTGAAAAGAACTTGGGAGGAGATGGCTGAGGCCTTCGTTGCCCAGTATTCATACAATACGCAAATCGAGGTCACAACTCGTGATCTCGAGACAACCGGGCAAGAGCCGAAAGAGGGCTTCTCTGACTTTGTAACCCGTTGGGGAGCCAAAGCTTCTATGATGACCACCAAGCCGGTCGAGAAAGATCAGATAAGGATGGTTGTGCGCAACCTCCAACACAGGCTGATGCAAAAAATGATTGTCTTACCCCTCCCCACCTTTGCCGACTTGCTTGAGATTGGGGTATAGATTGAGGATGCTATGAAGTAGGGCCTTATTGACCAGGAGAAGGAGCAACCCAGGAGGGCGTTTACCTGCAGTTCGAATGCGACCACCATTGGTGATGCAGCTGCTAGAACTTCAAACGTGGGCATAGTCACCACCGCCACACCAGAAATAGCAACCCCATTCACCGGTGCATCCGGAACCAACTTACAAACAGCGAAATATCCACCCCGAGGCAAGAGGGTTTTCACCCCACTTTATATGCCTTTGTCTAAAGCCCTAGGGGTCCTACTCAGGAATGGACATCTGAAACTGTTAGAACAGCAGCCTCTACTTGACCCTCTCCCTCCAAAGCATGACCCGGCTAAATACTGTGCCTTCCATCAGCAGTAGGGTCATGATACCGACTCTTGCTTCAGACTACGTCATCAGACTCAAAATCTCATTGACAACTAGGTAATAGCACCTCTAGAAAAACCAAATGTCAATCAAAACCCTCCACTAAGCAGGTAAACTTCCTCCAAACGACGGCCAAGCCGTTTGACCCTAGTATATACATTAGCCCAGCCCATTTACCCAAGCCTGAGGTGGTCATTCCGGTCAGCATGGACTTATGCATGATGGGTGCACCTGAACCCCAATCATCTCAAACCCATAAACCCATTACTTCTAAGCTGATGAGAATGATTGAAGATATTCAAAGAACTGTAGCAGATCTGGCCTTTGGAATATTGGCTCCATCATCGACCACATCGCATGCCAGAAATTTCATGCCAAAAGGCTCTCCAATCTTGGGACAAGATGCATTGGAAGAAGGCCAATCCCTTGGCAAGGTGGAGGCAAGTGGTAAGAACCAGGTAGGGGCGGCCATTGGTCCCCATGAACATCTTCTGCGAGCTGTTGAAGCTTTGAAGGCCGAAGGACTGAACAAATAGCAAGGGCTTGCAGTTGTTTCAAAAACTATGGAGGACACTTTTGTCGCTCAAGTTAGGGGCACTTTGAATCAAGGGGCAAGCCAAGAAAAGGGATGTCGTACTAGAAACACCCCTTTTAGTTCCAATCCTACACTCGGAAGAGATCGGCAAACCCAGTCAACACCTGCCGACCCTTTTGTCGGTACATCGAACACAACCAGCTCACAACCTACCAAATACCCATCTCAGGGCCAAAAGGTGTTCACCCCACTCTATATGTCTCTGTCAGCGGCCCTGGAGCTCCTGATTAGAAAGGGGCATCTGAAGCCCCTGGAGCCATGGCCATTATTGAATAAACATCATCTCCCCTATGATTCGGCCAAGTACTGTGCTTTCCATCAACAAACCGGCCATGGCACTAACACGTGTTTTTGTTTTCATCGCGAAATACAAGATCTGATTAATGACAGGACCATTGCCGCACCAAGCTCTGCAAAGTCTATCGACACTGGATCGGTGAACTTGGGGGACAATGTGATGTGATCGAGGGATGAACCACCTGCGGATGGTGTTCTATCACGCCCCAAACTTGCCCCTAAAAGTTTGGGCATGACCATTACAGAAACAGACGCAAAACCTGATGTAGATAACCTATGGGGCCTGAACGGAAGCATTCAATAACCTATAATAGTGTAAAAATAATATCCATTGAGCTATCACTACTATGCTAGGACCGCAGACAAAGCGTAATACAGATAAATATACAGCGATGTGTAAGTGAAGATAACTATGTGCATATACATCTACATTACATGCACATGCAACATCATAATAGACATCTATTGTACAAATTAAAGCTTAACAAAACTCCATAATTGCATGGCCGACACCTAAGAGCTTAGATACTCAAGGCTTGACAATAGGTAACGGAAACCACAGGTTAAGGTTGACCTCCTGGTTGAGTGCCTACAAAAACAGACATAGAATAAAGTGAGTCAAGCTCAGTGAATAATAGTACGTAAATCATATAATGTTCAATTCGACAGTAAAGCACATATATAACCGCAGCAGTATATAATTAACTACATTCTGTAAATATATCTCAAACAATCATAGTTCTAGTTTTCATAATAGAGCAGCTTTAAGCCCAGTATGTACAGAAAATACGGAATGGCCATATGCCCAAAAGAAGAGAACAGCCACCGGCCCAGAAATAACAGAACGCATAAGCGTAATCATTTTCATATTCAGATCAGGTAGGTCCGAAGACCACAACAGGTAGGTCCGAAGACCACAATAAAGTTGGTACCAACAGCCACGATATACACAAATCATCTTATGGTCTATTACAATTAGTCATAATCGTCTCATGTATATCAAAATATTAATAATACTCCTTGATAAGGACGTTATCATTTACCTCGTACCACTCTTGATCCATTATTAACCAAACAGAATAAGTTGGAATACGCGAGCATTATTGCTTCTCTTGTTCACTACCAATCATTAGAAGTATTTCTGAGATAATGAGCGTTAGTAATCTTTGAACAATCTCAATAATTCACATACATTTATCATGCGTGCTCATATCACATTACCAATGATCTTGAACCGTAATCGGAATACAAAATTAAGCCAATTCTTTCCATGTTCACATAGATTACACCAAGTGTTACCATATTGCTGCGGATAATAGAATATTATTAACAACGATTATTAACGGAAAAGAGTGTACATGTGAAGTACTATTACTCACAGTGTTTGGCTGCTTGGTCTACCCATGTAGTTGTCCCTACACAATTTGTAATACACAAAGAAATCGAATCACATAAGCTTATTTCGTTCTTAATTAATTCTCTTTATTCCAATTACACATCACTTTGCACTTCAACATAATTCAAACTAAATCTTTGAATCCTATTTCACACCCCACAATTGAGTTCATGTCATCCAGATCCTTACTAAATTATTTCCCTAATTTTTTCTTTACTTTATTACTTTATTACATGAATACCCCATTTATAACAAAGTTCATTCGCTAAATTTAAACATAATTTTGAAACATCTCAGAAATCCAATTAAACTTGTACACGTATAATTCAACCCACCAATTCCTTGATTCTATGTTTAATTTGGGCAACCTCAGTATTTATCATCACCAATTAATCTAGGATTTCAAGAATAATGAGGATCTTTAGCAAAAATTCAAACTTCTTAAATCACCACTTCTAATTCCAATTTTCCCAATGATTCTACACCTAGGATTCACAATCCATCATTTAAACTCATCAATTTAACTCCCAACATCACAAACCATAAAACCCCAAATCTCAAGTTTGACACCAAATGTTCAAAACCATAAATTTTGCATTAATATACTCAAAGCACCACAATCTATCCATGAATTCAAGTATTGTAAAAGAATAAGGGTCCCTACCTCAAGAATCAAGCAAGGGGCAAAGCTTTGAGACGAATCCCCCAAATCTCGAAATTCCAATCGGTTGAAGTTGTTCGTCTTCTTGTCTTCTTCACTTCTTGGTGGAAGGTCTTGCTCAAACCTAAGGGAAATGGAAGTATTTGGGGATTAAAACCCTAGGGTTTTCGGACCTAGGGAGAGAAGAGAAGAAGGGAAAAGGAAAAATGGAAGAAATGATCCAAAAATTCGTGTTTAAAGCTGCTGTCCCATAATTCCCGCTCGAGCGGAGAAATTTCCGCTCGGGCGGACCTGTTTTCAGCACAGATCCTGAAACTTCAAACATGCGTAACTCTCCCATCCGAACTCCGTTTTAGGTCGTTCTTGTGCCCAAATTGAAGCCCCGGAAATAAGCTTTCCAACGATTCGAACCTCACATCCAAACTCAAAGTGTGGAAAAAGAAAAGGGCAAATGAGTGACGGTTGGTCACAAACAAATTATTCAAACTAAAGTTTTGGATCAAATCTTACTCTACCATCATATTACCACCACAATCAGTACCCCAGAATAAAATAAGGAGGTTCTAAATACCTTATAAAAAAAAATGCCTCAGACGAACCCACGTGCCTCAAAATTCAAGCTGAACTAGGTGACCCGCTTGAGCGCCCCAGCTTGCGCTCGAGCTCTCAGACAAACAAAGCCATCCGCTCGAGCGTCCATTTCTAAGCTCGAGCGGGAATCTACAACCCTCAGAATCTCAAGCAGCCTGCAAAAATACTGGGAGTCTCACAAGTCCGCTCGAGCGGCCACTCCTCCGCTCGAGCGGAGGGAGAAATTTCTGGGTCGTCACATCCTTCCCCCCTTAAAACAAATTTCGTTCTCGAAATTTGAGAAAGCCAAATAGAAAATAGGTCAAACATAAACAGAAACACACCCTGTAATGTCCAAAATTAGATCTATACTTGGGATAAGAAAGGATCACAAATATTTTCGATCGATATACCCGCATCAAAGTTTCAACGAGAAAGGAGCAACACTATCCATTTATAATCCCAAAGCCCATAACAACTTCTCAATTAACAACTAAGTACACCACATCTAGTGCATGCTCAAAACTCAATTCCAAAGACAATGCACATTGTATGGTCCAACACCAAAATTTTCACTTGCACTTCCGTTAACGGCATCACCATCTCTTTATTTCCTTGACATTGAAACAAAAACAATATATATATATAGATATAGAATAGTGAAGACCATCATACAATTATTCCTTAAAGACACTCACATAGAGGAGTTCCTACTCAATTTCAAGAGAAGTCAATCAAACGATCAAACATACCTTAGGCTTTAAAAGCTCTACCACCCTTCACTTCCTCTTTTACTTCCTTGAAGATCTATGCTCTTTTGTTCAATCCTTCTCTTTCTATGCGTAAGAAGACTTAAACGTATATATAAATGGTCATACATAAAAACATATAGGACAAAATCCAATCGTTTACTCATTCCGAAATTAAAAGCTCGTAAACATACGTAAGCTTACATAAAAGTTATGCTGGTCTCAGATTCACAATTAATTTCAAATAATTAAACCTTTAAGGTTTCCAATTTCTTATTCACTTATGCGAAATAAATTTCCACAACATGCCTTAAGTTCAATCATAATGAAAGTACTCTCCACTAAGTCCCTAACTAGGTCAGTCTAGCTGCAACAGTCTATATGCAATTTACTCGGCGGTAGATGACCATACATCATTGTATCAGATCATAGGACCTACCAAATAAGGTTCTGCCTAAGAGGTACCATACCTTTCGTAAATGAAAACATATCAAAATTATATCATTATATAGATGTAAATCATATTGTCTAATTCTTGACAAAATCTGAACGATGGGAAGAAAATCCCCATTGTAGACACCTGATCATGCTGTTATAAGTTCAAATCTGAACAATAGTTACAGCTATTAAACAGGGCTAGAAATTGAATTCAAAATCTTACTTGATTAATCAATCATAATCGTAGGGTATAACATTTTCCTTTACTAGCACAAATCAGTTTGCCCCCCCCCCCCTTTTTTTTTTTTTGGAAAACACGAGGTCAACTACAGAGTTTCGTATTCGCAATTTGTAATTATAGTGGGTCAACCAATGGTCATACAGAATTTAGAGACCAGTCATCTGGCTCAATCAGTTAACACAAATAGGGCTTCCAGTTATTCCTCGTACGTAAATTCTACCAGGTTTCAGTATCCATAAGAATCACATCCTTCCAGATTCCATAGTGTTAAAACATATGCAATAGTATAATGAAGGAGTAATTTGGTTTCATAATATCAAAATTCATAATTCTTAGTAAAACGTAATTCGTGGTAGGATAATTCAATGTGGTAGTCAATCAATTTGTAATTAGCAAAAAGGAATATCCTCATATCCATTTGTTTTCATCGAAATCCTCAATATCAAGCAGAATAGTTCACATCACAGCCTCCATATAAGTGATAAAAGACAATTTTGCAATATCTATCATTGACATAGTTACACATAAACATTTCACAGGAATATTTTCTTAATCTTAAGCCACTTAATATACGAAGACAGGAGTTTAATTCTTGTGGTAGGTTATTTATTTGTAGTCAATAGCTGACTCTCTTTTTTTTGTACAAATCTCATGTATCATAGTTCACAAGGTCTATAAACAAATCCCGATTACACATGAACTGCACTCATTTGACACTATCAATTCCCATCATGTTATAGCATAGCATAACAGAACGAATAAATAGAAGCATATTCATACATATTCTTAGCTATACTTGAATCGGAAACACGAAGCAGAGTTTATGCTTGATCATAACCCACCCATACAAGACCGTCGGTGGCAAAACATATCGTATAACATATTTAAACCACGGTAGTATTACCCCCGGGTAAGGCCCTTGTACTACAAATGCCATGATTACTTTTACATATATGGAACATCATTCCTTGATTTATGACCTAACATGTTCTCTGAATCTCATGTCATTATCATAAAAACACAACTTATCGAAGTACGTATTACAATTACTTTTCACCTCATTGGTCTAAATAGTATCATGACAAGGAAGACAAAAATATATCATAATAAGCATAATACATAATAGCAGTACATTCGCAAAAACGAAATTCAACATTGATTTAGGATTAGTTTATTCCCAGAATGGCCTTTGACCTCGTTTTACAAGGTTCTGAGCGGCTGATGGCCCGAATTATCGGGCGATCTTCGACCCAAAACGTACAAATATGTACGTATATCTTTTCACCATTTCATATCCATTAGATTCCAATTAATATGAATGTCCACAACATAACTGACAGAAACAGAATATCATTAGCAGTCATTAGCAGTATTCCATGCTTAGTGTTCACCAATCCATCTAAGTAAATGTTACACATAAAGGCCTATAGATCTTGAAGCGACCATGGGTTCATAACATTCATAATTTGGCCCCTGGCCTAAAAACTTCACACATTCAGAAAGAGTCCTTGGGTTCATAATTTACAGTTCATCACATAGACCTTTAGTCCTTTTGATTCACAAGCCCACAATAGCATAAGTTCATATGTCACACATCGGCCCTTGGCCTCACAATTTCACAAAAAGGCTCGTAGCCACATTAATTCACAAATGGCTCTAGGCCACATTGGTTCACAAATGGCTCTAGGACACATTGGTTCACAAATTCATGCCTTGCCTTCCTTGGTTCAGTCCAAAAGTTCACAAGATTTCACATATGACGTGCATAACTTCACAACCTATGTTACACAGAATGGCCCTCGGCCCAGAATGTTACACAGAATGGCCCTCGGCCCAGAATGTATGGACTCAAGAGGTGGCTCCCACCGAAGTGTAGCACTTTGTTCCATACCAGAAATCAATAAGTTTTACATCAACATTGTATACTATAACATGTCATGTCGTAAACGGAACTACTTACAGAACATATTACATAAACGGAATCGGAACAGAATAGCCCCAAATTCATATAAATAACATCATACAACAGGATATATAGGTCATCTCATGAGTCCTTTCAAATGGCCATAATCATCTCATGTAGATCAAAATATTACTAATAGGCACGGAATACTTACTTCACAACAAACCTGAGTCATCCTTGGCAGAGTATAAGGATTCAGAACTTACCACTCATGTCCCTTTTTTATTTGTCTAACCATTCCGAGATAATCTTCTATCCTTATTTCCGTCATACTCTACACAACAATCAATCACAATATATACACAAGGAATGCACAATGGACATGATTCATAATCGTTAACGTTACTTTTACCGTTGCTATCAGTCTCTTTACATGCAATAAGGATGTCATGCATGAGGCCTAAGTCTTTTCTAGACATCCTACAGTTCCATGGATCCGTGTGTGAGATAGCAACTCGTGCTCTGATACCACTTGTCACGCCCCAAACTTGCCCCTAAAAGTTTGGGCATGACCATTACAGAAACGGACGCAAAACCTGATGTAGATAACCTATGGGGCCTGAACGGAAGCATTCAACAACCTATAATAGCGTAAAAATAATATCCATTGAGCTATCACTACTATGCCAGGACCGCAGACAAAGCGTAATATAGATAAATATACAGTGACGTGTAAGTGAAGATAACTATGTACATATACATCCACATTACATACACATGCAACATCATAATAGACATCTATTGTACAAATTAAAGCTTAACAAAACTCCATAATTGCACGGCCGACACCTAAGAGCTTAGATACTCAAGGCTTGACAACAGGTAACGGAAACCACAAGTTAAGGTTGACCTCCTAGTTGAGTGCCTACAGAAACAGACATAGAATAAAGTGAGTCAAGCTCAGTGAATAATAGTACGTAAATCATATAATGTTCAATTCGATAGTAAAGCACATATATAACCGCAGCAGTATATAATTAACTACATTCTGTAAATATATCTCAAACAATCATAGTTCTAGTTTTCATAATAGAGCAGCTTTAAGCCCAGTATGTACAGAAAATACAGAATGGCCATATGCCCAAAAGAAGAGAACAGCCACCGACCCAGAAATAACAGAACGCATAAGCGTAATCATTTTCATATTCAGATTAGGTAAGTCCGAAGACCACAATAAAGTTGGTACCAACAGCCACGATATACACAAATCATCTATGGTCTATTACAATTAGTCATAATCGTCTCATGTATATCAGAATATTAATAATACTCCTTGATAAGGACGTTATCATTTACCTCGTACCACTCTTGATCCATTATTAACCAAACAGAATAAGTCGGAATACGCGAGCATTATTGCTTCTCTTGTTCACTACCAATCATTAGAAGTATTTTACAGATAACAGAACGTTAGTAATGCTGAACAATCTCAATAATTCACAAACATTTATCATGCGTGCTCATATCACATTACCAATGATCTTGAACCGTAATCGGACTACAAAATTAAGCCAATTCTTTCCATGTTCACATAGATTACACCAAGTGTTACCATATTGCTGCGGATAATAGAATATTATTAACAATATTATTAACGGAAAAAAGTGTACATGTGAAGTACTATTACTCACAGTGTTTGGCTGCTTGGTCTGCCCCTGTAGTTGTCCCTACACAATTTGTAATACACAAAGAAATCGAATCACATAAGCTTATTTCGTTCTTAATTAATTCTCTTTATTCCAATTACACATCACTTTGCACTTCAACATAATTCAAACTAAATCTTTGAATCCTATTTCACACCCCACAATTGAGTTCATGTCATCCAGATCCTTACTAAATTATTTCCCTAATTTTTCCTTTACTTTATTACTTTATTACATGAATACCCCATTTATAACAAAGTTCATTCGCTAAATTTAAACATAATTTCGAAACATCTCAGAAATCCGATTAAACTTGTACACGTATAATTCAACCCACCAATTCCATGATTCTATGTTTAATTTGGGCAACCTCAGTATTTATCATCACCAATTAATCTAGGGTTTCAAAAATAATGAGGATCTTTAGCAAAAATTCAAACTTCTTAAATCACCACTTTTAATTCCAATTTTCCCAATGATTCTACACCTAGGATTCACAATCCATCATTTAAACTCATCAATTTAACTCCCAACATCACAAACCATAAAACCCCAAATCTCAAGTTTGACACCAAATGTTCAAAACCATAAATTTTGCATTAATATACTCAAAGCACCACAATCTATCCATGAATTCAAGTATTGTAAAAGAATAAGGGTCCCTACCTCAAGAATCAAGCAAGGGGCAAAGCTTTGAGACGAATCCCCCAAATCTCGAAATTCCAATCGGTTGAAGTTGTTCGTCTTCTCGTCTTCTTCACTTCTTGGTGGAAGGTCTTGCTCAAACCTAAGGGAAATGGAAGTATTTGGGGATTAAAACCCTAGGGTTTTCGGACCTAGGGAGAGAAGAGAAGAAGGGAAAAGGAAAAATGGAAGAAATGATCCAAAAATTCGTGTTTAAAGCTGCTGTCCCATAATTCCCGCTCGAGCGGAGAAATTTTCGCTCGAGCGGACCTGTTTTCAGCACAGATCCCGAAACTTCAAACATGCGTAACTCTCCCATCCGGACTCCGTTTTAGGTCGTTCTTGTGCCCAAATTGAAGCCCCGGAAATAAGCTTTCCAACGATTCGAACCTCACATCCAAACTCAAAGTGTGGAAAAAGAAAAGGGCAAATGAGTGACGGTTGGTCACAAACAAATTATTCAAACTAAAGTTTTGGATCAAATCTTACTCTACCATCATATTACCACCACAATCAGTACCCCAAAATAAAATAAGGAGGTTCTAAATACCTTATAAAAAAAAATGCCTCAGACGAACCCACGTGCCTCAAAATTCAAGCTGAACTAGGCGACCCGCTCGAGCGCCCCACCTTGTGCTCGAGCTCTCAGACAAACAAAGCCATCCGCTCGAGCGTCCATTTCTAAGCTCGAGCGGGAATCTACAACCCTCAGAATCTCGAGCAGCCTGCAAAAATACTGGGAGTCTCACAAGTCCGCTCGAGCGGAGGGAGAAATTTCTGGGTCGTCACATGTTCAGTTTACTCCAGATGTGATGGATGGCATGCACTGTTTTGAGCAATGTACAAACGCTGATTATTGTGCTTTCTGACTTGGGTATTGAGTCAGCCTTGTTGTGTTGTATAGAGTCAGTCTTTTTGTACTAAGTTAGTCGGGTCTGTCTTGTTGTATCGAGTCAGTCCTGTTGCGTTGTAGTCAGGTGATTTCGGGGGTGTTACCTTGGACATCACTATCTTGATTTGTATTTGTCTTTTACACTCTTTCTTTTGAGTATGTTTCTGCCATGGAGCTAGTTATGCCAGAAGATCTGAATGAAACAGCGGTGATTTTCACGCTTTTGTGTTTGTTTTTGCCTTGGAGCCAGTTGTGCCAACAAATCTAAATGAAATGGCAGTGCTTTTAACCTACTTTTCTATGCCTTGAAATCATTGCATCGACCTACGTTTTTCAAACTTTTTGAACACTGTATTGAAAACAAAGAGGGAGGAATTCCTCTGGATTTGCAAAATTTGATCAAACTGGGAGAAAGATCGGCGTGCTAAGCCCTTAATGAATGAGGTCATGCTTGTTAATATGAATACTGAGAAGGATCATGGCTTGATCCAGATTGGTTCTACATTGTCTTCAGTGTGAGCGACTAGTCGCTTCCTTAAAAGATTTCAAAAAAAATTTTGCGTGGTCCTACGAAGACCTGTGTGGAATCGTTCTTAAGATTGTGAAGCATAAGATCATTCTCAGCCTCGAGACTTGATCCCCTTTGCTTTCAAACCTTGAACTTGGATTCAGAATGTTCAACGGTCAACCATAATGTGAGGCTTGCATGGCCAGATTTGAAGCATCCCTCAAACTAGGGGCAAAAAAATGTCAGATGTGCTTGAAGAGTAAAAAATTGGGACATTTCTCAAGCTAACGAAGATCGGCAAAAATGCCAAATCCCAGAAGGAAGGAAAGAAGAAAGTATTGTTGAAGGATAACCGAGTTCCTATCCATGACACTAGGGGCAACTTCAGCCCCCATTGGATGGACTCATACATCATCAGCGAACAACAGCCATTCTCCTGAATTCAGGTGGCTTCGAAATCTCAACACCGACCATTCAACGTGGACAAAGTTGAACCTTTTTATTCTTGAGAGGCTCGTTGGGCCGAAACCCCAGAAGGGCGACCCAGGCAAAAGATAGAGCAGAGAAAAAAGAAGAAAATGAAAAGAAATGAAAAAAATGAAAAAGAAATGAAAAAATGAAAAAAACAAAAGAATGAAAAGAAAAGAAAAGAAGAACAGAGCTCGCAAGGTTGAAAACCCGGAAAGGCGGCTTTGGCAAAAGTTAGAGCGCAAAAGGAGAGGTTAATACCCGAGTGTACTAACCCCGAACTATGTAAGGCTTCATTCCCATCTTTGGGATACGTAGGCAAGTTCAGCCATAAACACTTCCAAATCGACTGTGTCCATGTAATGGTTCTAATCATCCTTGTCTTCTCTGTATCCGAGAGTTCGGTTGTGATCGTCACTTTAAGGACTATTACAGTGCATTGTGATGCTATCCAAACAAAGGGCAACTTTTCGTTGCCGTGCAGTGCCATTTAGACAAGGGGCAATTTTCCATTATTTTGGATCTGAGGTTGTGCATCTCAATAGTAAATTCTGTGTTGGTTGAGTAGTGGCCATTTGCAAAAATAGTTTTGAGAATTTTTACTAAGGTTGACTAATTTTCTCGAAAATTATTCCATTTTTCCAAAACTGGACCTTTTCTTGGACCCAAAAAAGGAAAATTTTCAGTGCTCATAGCCTAACTTGCATGATTTCAAATCAAAAAAGTTGAACAAGTATGTTAATCTAACTCTCATACTAGTCAAAATTGTTTTACTAGAAAGCAAAAACAAAAAATGGTCAAAATGATGAACTAGGGGCACAATCGAGTCAGGTTTTCTATCTTTTCCCCGTTATCAACATACTTGCCAGAAAGGGCACCATATTCGCCAAGAAGGGCACAACTGAAGCTAACAACAGAGGCCAAAAGACTTTCTCATCCTCCAAGCAGCGAGGTTTTAAGCCAAGTGTGAAGCACGAATTGGAATGGATCAGGATATTCCACTCCATCATCTGGACAGGTCAAATCACATTCAAGCTAAGCCAAGGCATCGTCAACCGATGTCAATTGTAGATCTGCTTCACATCTGGTCGCATCGCAACCCCTCTGTGGGAAAGCTCACTGTTATGAGTAGAAGAAAAAGAATCTACTGGAATGCTAGGGGCAAGAGACCGCAACTTCCTGTTTATCCATCAACCACCCAGGAGAGCGATAAAAAAGAAGAGAGATTGAAGAATAGAGAGATGCGCGCTAAGAGAAAAAGCGAGAAAAGGGCTTTTCAGAGAAAAAGAGATTGAGTGCCAGAGTGATGTGAGAATCACAAATGAGAAAGGGTGGGAAACAATACCCAAAGAGACTGGCTCCTCTTGAAATGAGAGGTCTCTTGCTATTAGAACACGTCTATATGTCGTGTCTGTTGTTTTGTTTGTCTCGATTCTTGTTTTGAGTCGTTTCGAGTGTCAATAGATGTGTTTAGATTGTTTTACCTCTGTTTTCCATTGTTGAGTCATTTTTAATGTGGTCAATTGTAGGCTCAATGCCCGGTTAAGAACTCATTTCTCAATTTCAAATTCAAAAATGAATCGTTTTGCGCTCAGAGTGTTGTGTCATTCTCCACATTTGTGCAAAACAGGATTTGTTATTTCATAAAACTGCGGGGTTCAACCTAGGTCATGTGCGAACAGTAGAACAAGGACCTAACTGAAGCTATATAGGTTCCATACTGCAAAGCAAAAGAAAAGAGAGCAAAATCAAAGCATCTGAGTGTGTTTCAACTTCAGAAAATTCCGAGATTGTATTATGGATGTACCTTTTCAGGTCTTGTCAATGCTCCGAAGTATGAGTGTGCCTCTACTCCAAGCTCAAGCCTGCTTCAAAGCCAGAAAGGCGATCAAAAGTGCTCTCCCTGAGCACCGTCCTTGCCAGAGGTATCTTGGCTGTGTTTGCAATGAGTTCCTAGGAGACCAACTGCGGCGGTGGAAACTAGAGTTCGAATGGCTGATGCTTAAAATGTAAAGGTTCGGGATTTCCGAGACTAAAGTCTGGTTTAAATACCCAGGGGTGTATCCCGGGCTTGAAATCTGTATGGAAGCCCCATAGGTTGAGATAGCGTATATGCACCTCAATTCTGGATACTGAACCAACCTAGTCTGTCACCCCGTTGGAGAATAAGGATAGTTATGAGTATGGTCAGGACGAAAAGTGGCATCCAAAGTGTTCTACATGAAGAATCCTTGTTAGCATTTCAGGACCTTTGTACTGTGAGTTGAAGCTAAGTGTTTGAAGAACAAAAGGGGAGATCCCCGTTAGAGTAGAGCGGTTCATCACCACTCACCCCATGAGGTACTTTCTAAAAGCTGCATTGTCTATTTACTGTAATCACGTCACCTTTGTGCATCTATCGCAGTCATTCATTTTGTGCATCTATCGCACTTGCATCTATCACACTTCTTCACTTAGTGTATCTATCACACTTTGTTCATTTTGTGTATCTATCGCACATGTTCACTTAGTGTATCTATCACACTTTGTTCATTTTGTGTATCTATCACATATTCGCCTTGTGTATCTATCACACATGCTCACTTTGTGTATCTATCACACGTTCACCTTGTATACCTATCACACATGCTCACTTGGTGTATCTATCACACTTTGTTCACTTAATGTATCTATCACACTTTGTTTCCCTTTGTGTATCTATCACACATTTGCTTTGTGTATTTATCACACATGTACACTTAGTGTATTTATCACACTTCATTCATCTTTGTGTATCTATCACACATGCTCACTTACTGTATCTATCACACATGCTCACTTTGTGTATCTATCACACATGCTCACTTTGTTTATCTATCACACGTTCGCTTTTGTGTATCTATCACACATGCTCACTTTGTGTATCTATCACACGTTTGCCTTGTGTATCTACCACACATGCTCACTTTGTGTATCTATCACGCGTTCGCTTTGTGTATCTATCACACATGTTCACTTTGTGTATCTATCACATGTTCGCTTTGTGTATCTGTCACACATGCTCACTGCGAAGTTAAGTTTGCATAATTTTCTTACATCCTTTCTGCATGAGATGTAGTTTGGTTCGTGTTTACTTTCTTATGTACGAGTTTGCTGTAGCATTTCTTTGCATAACATTTGTATCTAGGTGTTTCTTTACAGCCCTCTTTGTATAATCATAAGTTATGTTTTGCTTTGTGCATGTCATTTGCATCTTGCCCCTGCCTGTAGGCGCATCTCTTTGTTATCTTGCCTTTTTGTCTAAGTCTTCGGCCTTGTCAAAATAGGATGTCTCTGGGCTTTGACATTCACTCCCGTCATTTCATGACTTCCAAGTTCTGTCAAAGAGGAGCAACTGTAGACACCTCATTTTTGACCGACTTTAAGACTCAGATGTCATCGTCTATGTACTCGGTGATTGTGCATGTTTGTGCTCGTTTTGAGTTTCTGGAGCCTTCGGCTGGGTGCCTTATCTCGGGACCTCTTAACTTTCTCCTCTTGGCCTGGTTTTTGGACCATGCCTTACTGTCTTTGCCTAGAGGGAAACAGAGGCCTGTACACCATTTTTCGTAGCCGTAGGCAACATTTCCCTCTCACTGGCCACTTGTAGTGGCCCGTAGACTAGTTTTCGAGGGTTCCGGCTGAGTGCCTTGCCTTGCGGACTCTTGTCTTTCTTCCTTTTGGTTTGTTTTTGAACCAAACCTTGCCTGGAGAGTGGAACAGGGGTGTAGATCAATTTCTCCCCCTGTAGACCACTTTTTTTCCCTGTAGACAACTTTTTGTGGTCGGCCAGCTGGGGTTAGTGGTCGGCAGCCTGCCACCACCTTCCCCTCTCCCTGCAGACCCTTTCTCCCCCTTGCCGACCACTTTTCTTCTCTGTAGACCACCTTTTATGGTCGGTCGACTGGTGGGAGTGGTCAGTCAACCACTTCAACTAGTCAGCACCTTTTCTGCATTTTCTGCAGATATTTTTCTTACCAGTTGTGCCAGCTGTAGAGCATAGAAAGCATCGGATTGCACCAAGCTTCTAGCTTGTTCAACAAGCTTCAAGCTTGGAATTCTATAACAGGGAGGCTCTCTCTCTCTTTCCAGGGTTCAAAAAATTTGCAAAGAGCTATACATATATCTCTCTATATTGCTCCCTTTATCTCTATATTTGTTCCATTTTGTGCTCAAAAGTGCCATTTCTTTACACTTTTGCACACAAACACCTAGTGAAACACCACAATCTTGTTGCTGAGGTACTTGAGGGTCTTGCTCAGATCCAAAAGCTGGTTTGAGCTCAGAGAAGTGGCTGTTCTTGCTGTGGTTCTTCAAGGGTAAGCATATACCCCCTTTTAGACTTGTTTTTGTCTTTGTTTGGGTCACCTTTGCATGCTTCTTTTGGCTTAACTTTCAATTGAAAAAAGTTTTGTATTTAAGTGTTTAAAGTGTTTGTTTGAGTCCTCTTTGGTGTTGGGGGTGGTCTACCCCCTTTTGTGCCTTGTTTGGCTTTGTTTTGTGCCATCTCTTTAGGCCTTCAACATCACCTTTGTTTGGCCTCTTCACCACAGAATTCCAGAGAAATTTCAGTGGTGGAAAGTGTGTTTTGAGGCCCTAAATAGGAGGGGGTCATCCCCTCTCCTTGTGTCTTGGTTGCTTGCCTTGTTGGCCTTATGTTTGAGTTTGTTTTTCTAGTAAGTGTTGGCTTGTTCTTAGCGTATTTTTGGCCTTATTTCAGCATGGCATAACTCTGTTTTGGCTTGGTTTGGTTACCACATGCGTGCTTTTTACACTTGTAGTGTAATCTCACTATTTAGCCATAACATGCTCAATGCTTTGATCTATCATACTAGCCTATTTTGGTCCTATCTCAGCATGTTTTTGGTGTTATTTTAGCATTCTATATCTCTATTTTGGGTCAGTTCGATTACCACTTGGATGCTTCATAACCTTATAGTACAATCCTTCCTATAGCCTTAACATGCATCATGCTTTGGACCATCATTCTAGCATGTTTTTGGCTCCACTCCAGCAAGCTTTTACTCATGTTTTGCCATGTTTAAGCTCTGTTTTAAGTGATTTTGGTCATGCATGCCTTGCTTTGTATAGCCTTAGTGCAATCTTGCTCACTAGCTTTGAGCTTTACAGTCTCTAGCATGGCTTACTTGAGTTGTTTGCATGCTTTGACCTCATTTCTACCATGATTTCAGTGTATGAAGTATAGTCATACTCTCTCATGCTTCACTCTTTCAAGGCTTTTGGAGAATTATGCTTTTATGCCTTAACCATGAGCCTAACTTGTATGCATGCATGCCTAAGCTTTTGGGCTACCATCTCAGTGTGTTTTGGGTCTTATTTTGCCATAATACAACTCTGTTTTTGGTGGGTTAGAGCATCCCTCATTTGCTTCTTACACTTGTAGTGTAACCATCCTCATTGGCCTTACATGCATCATGCTTTATGCCTTCCATTCTAGCGTATGTTGGCTATGTTCAAGCATGTTTTTGGCATTGTTTTGACCTATCTTGGGACTGTTTTGAGTCACCTTGGCCCTTTGGGGCTTGCTTGATAGAGCTATGGTACAAGTGCCTTTGCTAGCCTTAAGCTTTGAGCCTCCTAGCATGCTTTTATTTGTGATGTGTGCATGATTTGGCATCATTTCTTACATGATTTCAGAGCAGATTTCACTGCCACACTCTCACATTTTCCACTCTTTCAATGTGTTTGAAAGTTTAGCCCTTTGCCTTGCTTCCAAGCAAATGATGAACATGCACATCTTGCCCTTTTGTGCCTAAGTCTTAATGTGTTTTGCCATTGTTTTAAGTTGTCTTAGATCTGTCCATAATTGGTTTAAGCCCATTAAGCATTGTATTGCATGCCTCTTGTATGATGCTCTTTACTTGCTTTGATGCTTTAGCCTCCAAACATGCCATCCATGCATTGTTCATATGTTAGAATCTTGTGCATGCCATTTTAGCATTGGTAGAAGAGCATGTTGTTTGCATGTTGTCGTATTGCATTGTGTTTGCATGTTTTTGCATTGCATTGTGTTTGCATGTTGTTTCATTGCATTGTGTTTGGATTGGATGTTAATCCAAACACGAGAAACGAGGGACCTTTTATACTTGAAGTGATGAAACGCGCCTCATTTCTCGGTCGCTGACCCTCTTGATCTGGCATGATAGACGTGGAGGCCCTTAAGTGTTAGTTGTGCATTCATTGACATTGACTTGTGCAATCTCGGCTTCTCGACCATCGTACATTGTGATGCTCGGTTGGTGGCCTGAGAGTTGATTGCCGCACTCCCTTGAGCTTGAAAAATGACAGAGAGGATGGTTGTACACACATATCTTGCAAATACATTGCTATGCCCCTTCTTGTTCTCTGTTGCAGCAAAACTGGGGTCTGGCAGAATTTCTGGTCGGCAGACCAGTAAAGGTGGTCGATCAACCACTTTTTTTGGTCTACAACCAGTTTTTCTGGTCTACAGCACCCTTTTCTGGTCGACAACCCACCAGGAGGTCCCTGTGTTGGAGCAGAAGCAATGTGGAGGTTTGTGCACCTTTTAGAGATCAAACCAAAAACAAACAGAGGCAATTGAGGGCTTGATAATGGATTTCCGAGCGAAGCCGACCGAGCATGCATCATTCTTTATTCCGAGGCAGAGCTATGGCATCCTAATTTAGATTCTTTTTGTTACTTAGCTGGTTTTGTGACTTAGTTAATTTGTTAATTAATTAAAGTATTATAATAATTAGTTGTAGCCAGTCATTCAATTTGTGTTGTGTAATAATTAGTCTAATTAGATTATTAGATTAGTTAAGTAGCTTAGCTTAGTGTAGCTAGCTTAGCTTATTATTTCAGACCCTCCGTCGAGAGGGCGAATGTTGTAATAAGTGTGCATGTGTGTGATGCATGTCTTCCAACCCCATTTATTTCTTCCTTTTACTTATCAATTTTCGATGGTTAGTTTAGGGCATATTTCGATTAGCATACCTTATGCTTGCATGCGTGCATCCATTCATCTGTCTTGCATGCACCGGGCTCGGCGCATCATACAAACTCCATTGTATTTCAATACCAATTTGAATACATGTTATCTAGTTGCATTCACATGACATCTTAGAATAGCCGAGCTTATCTTAGTTGCATTTTTGCATGTGTTGCATTAGGCATCTTAACATAGCATGGATCATGCATTGATTTCTAACTAGCTTCTGTTTTGGCTCCGAGTACACTGTGAGTGTTTACGCTTTAACATCCTTGCATGTGTGCAAGTGATTGCCATGATAGCATGCTTACCATGAGGCTAACTGCTTAAGTGTTAAATTACATGAATGGCTTTGGATGAAGGTTTGATTGCCTGAATTGGAACAACTCGATGATTGTGAGTTTTAAGCCCACTTGAAGTGGCAAAAACATGTTTTTCTAAGCCCACTTGAGGGTAACAAATCCACGTCTTAGCCTACTTGTGAGTAGTATCTTTCAAACCATTTTCGAAAAACAAACATGAGTTATTTTGTTCCAATCCGCATGATTGAGTCTATACTTGTATGCTGTGCGCATCACATAGTAAGGTTAGCTAATAAACCAGAATAAGAACACATGTGTTTATAAAAACAACATATCATGTTAGTAGAGGCCAATCCTTTGATCGGGCGAGCGGGGGTGCTCATTTCATGACCTTTCCTCCTCGTACCCAAGTTCCCGAGCCGAGGCAACTTTGGTAATGACAGACACATGGCCTTAGGCACAAGTCAGGGTTTCCTAAATTTCCCAAAATAAAATATTTAGGTGGCGACTCTGTAATCTGGCAAAGCAGTCCATGTTTGGCACTTCTTGATTAAAATCGATTTTCCAAAATGATTTGTCGGATTTGGACTCTTTGGTGATTTATCAGTCTTACATTGCACTTTGTGAGATTAGATTCAGAACCGTGACAGGAGTCCAAACTGTAGTAGCTAGAACACAATTCACACCCTCTCCAAAAGGGGCCCACACGGAGCGAGTTCGGGCGGTCTACAGAGTCCGAATTGTATGGCTAATCGTATCCGAAAGGAGTATGAAAAGCAAGCTACATTTAGTCATGGAATTCTTGGGGTTTGTGGATTATTTACGTACTGTTTCCATTCTTCGTACTGTTATTATGGGTCATTTAGATAGCTAGTTGATAACTTAGATATCTAGTTAGTAGTTAGCTAATCTTAATTCATTTATTCGAATTTGTAATAGTTAGTTTAATTCGTACACTTGGACACTCATTTGGACCCTCTTGCATGAAGGCAAATATGTAATAATGGTGTATGTCTTCCAACCCCCATTTCTTTCTCCTTTTTATTTACCTGCTTATGATGGTAAAGTAGAGCATCATATTTACTTAGCATTCTCATGTTCGCGTACACTCGTCTCACTTGCATTTGGGTTCGGCTCATTATACTAACTAATGTCAATTTCAATTTCATTACCTAAAAACATGATTTATCATGTCTTGAATTGGATCGTATACTATGCTCATAGTCGAGCCTATAAAAATTGCATAAACGTATGTGTTGCATTAGTCACATTGTATTGTTTAGGAACACGCATATTTTCTCATCATTTTTCTTAATTTGGCTTGCCTTCAAGTACTAGGTGAACACTTATTGTTTTAACATACCGCATAAATGTGATTGTTTCCATGCCAAGCATAATACCATGAGGCTAAATACTTAATTAATATACTTGTTTTAAATGATGGCAGATGCAGGCACGAGTCTTGAGTTTACTAAATTTTTCAAAAATATTTAGGTGGTGACTCTGTAATTTGCTAAAGTAGTCCATTTTTCGCATTTGATTCAAACATCGATTTTCTAAAAGATTTGTCGGATTTGGACTTACTTGTGTTTACCTATTTCACATTGCACTTGTGAAATCAGATTCAGAACCATGGAAGTTCAAACTGTAGGGCTAAAAGGAGCACGAAAAGTAAGCTACAGTTTTTGACAACTCTACTAGGAATTTAGAGAACTTGACTTGAAACTCATGATGTGAAATTTTATCTACATGTATATGCTCTTTGCATTGCATTGGCATTTGTTACTTTAAGTCACTGTATTTTTCATCTGCTATTCCTAGACAGTTTGCTGGAGGCTTGTCCAAAAGCTTGCCAAAAGGCTGGCTAGTCATGGGCTCTGCTATGTTGGAAACACAACCCTTGGATATAGATTACCACTATACTGTTTGATCCTCCTTTCACTTCTTGGTGTTAGGTGTGAGAGGTATATTAGGTAATCCTGCCGAGGTACCCTTTCGACCATTTGGCCTAGCCTCATATAGTAAGCCATAGCGACTACCCCAAAATTAGGACATGATGCACCCATTTGCAGGATGTTGTGAGATTCATTGATTGAAATTGTGCAGCCTAGATCATGTCAAAAATCTAGGACAGGGTAACCTCACCCTCCATAGGGGTGTTTTGGTTCTTTTACTTGGTATGTGCTTTTACAGTGAGATTGTCCAGGATGGTTCATATTAGTATTAGTTTGAGAACAGAGTTCAATGGGAATCGTGGTTCTTCAGTTGTGTTTTTTATCTACTGTGAATTGGGCCGAAATGCTGTCCGATTTTTCATCGATGGTTTTTCTTTTCTGTCTTTTGCTAGGTAGTTTACCATCATAGCTTCAGAAAGACCCGATATTTCCCAAGTTGTGTGGACTCGCTCTGACAGGCTTTACAAAGCTCAAGACCTTGTGTAGACGTCCCCGAACGTCCCATGAAGGAATCCCGTTTTGTTCATTGGGGCTTACTACAGTTTGGACTCGATGTCACGGTCCTGTATCTAATCTCGCAGAGTGCAATGCAAGACCGATGAATCATCAAAGAGTCCAAATCCGGCAAATCGTTTTTGAAAACAAATTTTTTGAAAGAAGTGCCAAACATGGACTGCTTTGCCAGATACAGAGTCGCCACCTAAATATTTTATTTTGGGAGAATTTAGGAAACCCTGACTCGTGCCTAAGGCCACGTGTCCGTCATCACCAAAGTTGCCTCAGCTCGGGAACTTGGGTACAATTGGGGAAGGTCACTTCGTGAGCACCCCCGCTCGCCCGATCAAAGATCGGCCTCTACTAACCATGATATCAAGTTTTGAAAACAATATGTGCTCTTATTCCGGTTATTAACCTAGAATTACTATGTGATGCACACAACATACAAGTATAGACTGGATTGCCTAATTTGGAACAAAGCATCGCATATCCGTTTATTTTGAAAATGGATTGAAGTTTGCTACTCACAAGTAGGCTAAAGCACGGGTTTCGACGAATTATTCCAACTCAAGCAACCCAACCTTCACCCACAAGCATTCAGGCAGTTATATCACATAAGCACATAGCCTCATGCTAAACATGCTATCATGGCAGTCACTCACACGCATGCAAGGATGCTAAAGCATAAATACTTACTGAGTACTCCAAGCCAAAGAAAGAAGCTAATTAGAAATCATGCATGAATCCTAACTATGCTGAAATGCCTAATGCAACACATGCAAAAATGCAACTACAATAGGCTCGGCTATTCTAAGATGGTATATGAGATGCAACAATCGATACATGTATTCAACCTTGGAATTAAAATACAATGCAGTTAGCATGAAGCGCCAAGCCTGGTGCATGCAATACAGATGAATGAATGCAAACATGCGAACATATAGATGCTAATTGAAACATGCCCTAAAACTAACCATCATAAGTTGGTAAATAAAAGGGAGGAAGACGTGGGGTTGGAAGACATGCATCACACACACGCACACTTATTACAAAGTTCGCCCTCTCGCAGAGGGTCCAAATAAATAATACACAACGAAATGAATAACTAACTACAGCTAATTATTACATAACGCTGACTAATTAACAAATTTAACTAAGTAAGTAATAAAACTATCATGCAAGCTACATGAAATGGACTGCCTTAGCTCTGCCTTGGATGGCAATGAATGCATGCATGCTTGAATCACTTTGTCGGGAAATCCATCGCGATGCTCCGACTTGCCTTTGTTTGTGATTGACCTCAGAACACTGCACAAGGCTCCAGAAGGCCGAAACTCCACCCTGGGAAGCTATGGGAAGGCTGCCGACCAGCTATTGGCCTTGGAGACCACCTGCCGACCACCATTTGTGGGAGAAACCAAAAGGGGTGGTCGGCCGACCAGTTTCTGCCTCTGGTTTCTGGTTTTCTACAACACAAAGCAAGGGAGAGGCATGGCAAGGTATTTTCAACAAATGTCTGCATGACCACTCTCCCCATCATTGCACAAGCTTAAGGGAATGTAGCCCTCGATCCTCAGGCCACCAATCACGCATCTCGATGCATGATGGCCGAGGAACTGAATTGCACAACTTGATATGGAATGAATGCACATATGAACACGTAAATGCCTAGACTCCATCATGTGTAGTCAAGTGGGTCGGCGACCGGGAATTGAGGCACGTTTCATCACTTAGAGTATGAAACGTCCCTCGTTTCCCGTGTTTGGACTAACTCCTATTCCAAACACGATGCAACACACAATGCATGCACCAGTGCAACTCTAGCATGCAACCTAAATGCAATACGACTAAATGATGCAAACATGCAAGAGATGACATGCAAGGGTGCGACTAGCATATGCAATGCTATGAACTAAGAATGGCATACTCAATGCACATGACGCTACATGGCATGCGCAATGCACATATGAAAACTATCAATGAGATGATCAAGGCATACACAATGCAATGGTTAATCATGCAACAACATGGACTATATGGCATATGCAATGCAAGATGGACTTAAACCAAGATGGATGGACTTCAGCCATATCCAAATCAGTGGCCAATGGATAATGAAATCAAAGCAACAGGACACACACAAGCATGCACAATGCAAAGGCTCCAACCGAGGGCACAAGATGCAACTCTCCAAGAGCATGACAAGGATGAAATATGGCATACAATGACACATATTCCAGTTCTGAAATGGCATACAAAAAGGCTCCGAATCATGCAAATGACTCACACAATGCACGTTAGATGGCCCAAATACCGAAACTAGTGAAGTGGATTACACTATAGGCATGCAAAGCAATACTCAAATGGCCAGACCAACCCTAAACAGTCCCTATGCAGGCCAAAACAATAGCAAACATGGACTAAAATGATGGCTCGCAAAGCATGGAAATGAAGCTCATGCAATGGTCCAAAAATGAGATATTCATGCATAACTCTCAAACACATTTAAAGAGTGGAAAACATGGGAATATGGCATACATATAAGCTCTGAAATATGCTTCACAATTATGCCAAAACATTGAAACACCTCAAAATACGCATGCAATAGGCTTCAAAACTCAAAGCTAAGCAAGGGTATTGAACTACAACCATGCATAGAAAACATCATTCGAACATGAGGCCCAAAAACAAAGCTAAGGCAGTCCAAAACATGCACAAAATCAGTTTAAGGCATGGCCAAAAAGTTCTAGAATCAAAGGCCAAAATAGCATGCAATGTAAGCTAGTAAAGAGGATTTGCACTACAAGCATGTGAGGCAATCAAGAGGCCACTAAACCAGAAAAATTCAGAGGTATGACATACCAAATAAAGCCCAAAAACTCATTGAAACATGGTCAATGCATGCAAGAATGACATGCTCCTTTGATAGGCTATCCAGAGGGTTATTCTACACATGCAAGATGGACACCCAATATGCTAAAACAAGCTCTGGAAAGAGCCTATGCAGGTCCTAAAACTCACCCAAAATGGCCTGAAACATGGCTTGGAAGCATGCAAATAAGGGCTCCTTTGTAAGGCCAAAAATGCTAGAAAACAAAACAAGGAGAGAGAGGGTCACCCTTCTCTGATTTTGGCAATCAAAATATCATTCTAGCCACTGAAAATCCACTAGATTTTAATGGCTAAAAGGACAAACAAAGGCCAACACAAATGCTCTAAGGCATGGCTCAAAACAATGTAAAATGAAGCATGCAAGGGGGGTAGATGACCCCTAACAGAAAAATGATCTTAAAAAAATCATGTTAAGGGCCTCAAAATAAGACTTTTTTCAGTTTACATCGAAGCTCAAATATGCTTGCAAGTATAGCTAAAAGATGAAGCAAAATAAAGCCCAAAAGAGAGAATAGGGTGTTACCCTTGTACCTCAGCAACTCCAGCAGCTGATGGACAAAAAATGTAGCTCCTTAGGACCTCTCAAGACCCTCCAAGAAGCTTAGGTTGGTGTTGGAGGTGTTAGGCTAAGAGGTAGTGTGCAAAGGGCCAAGAACTTAGCACTTTTGAACACAAAATATAGAGACAATTGGGGAGATATATGTGTGTATGCTTCAGCCAAATTCAGAACCCTCTACAACGAATAGGAGCCCTTTCTTTATAGACAAGAGGGACTAAAGCTTCTCCTAGAAGCTTAAAACCAAGGGCAAACATCCTCCATACGATGCAGTCTGTGCCTCCCAGCTAGCATAGCTGGAATCAACTCATTGAGACAGAACTGATGGGAGCTGGCCAACCGGTTCAAGTAGTCGGCCGACCACTTGTCCTGGTCGGCCGATCAGGGTCAAAAGGTTCAAGAGGTTGGCAGCCTCCCAGGATGGTCTCCACATGAAATGCAAGCAAGTGGTATGGTGGGAGACCAGTAAATGTGGCCCAAAAACCAAGGAGACCAGCTTCCTGTCAAGAAAATCGGCCGATGAAGAGAAAGGTGGTCTCCAAGGAGAAAAGGTGGTCTCCCACCCTTGTACCACCTTCCAAACAATGGAAATAGGGTCCATGCCAAAAATTAACCAAGACGGATGCAAAACGAGGGTTTGGGGGCCAAAACACGCAGCCGGGTGCCCCGAAAACTGACTGTTAAGCATCGAAAGTGGCGTGCGACCACAAAGGTGGTCTCCCAGGCTACAGTGTCCCTCTAGAGAGAGGAAACAAGGTGTTTTTCAAAAACTGGAGCAAACGGAGAAAGTTAAGCGGTCCCGAACCGAGGCGTACGGCCGACGGCTCCGAAAATCGAAAACTGGTCTCCAAACAGGAACAGTGGTCTGTAACCATGAAAAGTAGCCTACAACCACTGAGAGATGGTCTACGAGGCCTCTCCCTCCCTTCAGGAAGAGAAAACAGAACCTGGTCTGCAAATCGAGGCAAAGTACAAAAGAGTCCCGAAGTCCGAAGGCAAGGCTCTCAGCCGAGACTCCGAAACCTCAAAACAAGCACAACATGCGCAATCACCGAGCGCTCAATCGATGATGTCTGAGTCTTAAGGTCGGCCAAAAATGGGGTGTCTACACCTTGTTGGTGGTCAACCAGTGTTAGTCTCACTTCCACCAATTGTTCGACGAAGATGGAACAGACAGTCAGTAACACCAGTACAAAGCATTCAGCAAACACCTATCCATTCTCACTCAAGCAATTCACCAGCATCTAACTCACCTAGCCCAGTAATGGCACATAATATAGAAGAATTTGCTGCCATGATGGCAACTTTCCAGAGAACCATGGATACCATGAACCAAAAGATGGCTGCATATCATGAAATCATCGCTAATCTACGACACACGTTTAGGGCATTCGGGTCAACTATACATCTAATCCCGACTACTCAGCCGAACCTGGATCCACCTCTACCAATGGAAAATCCCCAAATCACACATCCTTAGGAAACGTTTGCCTCGGCCCGGCTTATAGGCCTTTGGCTCAACCCCCTACAAGAATCCTTCCTTTTGATACCAATGAAATGGATCCGGCCTTGATCAAGATTCCTAGGCTAGAGAAAGTATTAAAAGAGTCCCGGGGCTTCAACTCCATTCCAGATATTGAAGATGGGTACACTGAGGCTTTGGTCAGATTACTGGAGAAATTTAAGATGCCCCATATCGACAGATTCGATGGAAGTGGGGATTTGATTGTGCACGTCCGCTTGTTTTTAGATGTGCTAAGACCCATGGGCCTGTCTCGGGCACAAAAACTATCATTGTTCGGGAGAACCTTATCTGATGTAGCAGCCATCTGGTACTCTAAATTGGACTCTACAAAGCGGAATTAGGAGTACTCTTATAACACTCAGATAGAAGTAACCATCAGTGAGCTGGAGGCTACTACCTAGAACCCGAAACAATCATTTATTGACTTTGTGGCCAGATGAAGGGCAAAAGCAGCAAGAATGACAAATAGACCTTCTGAAAGAGAGCAAGTCCGACTGGTGGTCCAAAACCTTGAGCTAGACATGCTGTAGAGAATGATAGTAGCACCGTTATCTACCTTTGTTTCCCTACATGAGTTGGGGGTCCAAATTGAAAGTGCATTCAAGAAAAGCATTATTCACAGAACAAGCAAACCTGCAAGAATGCCATTCTCTCAAGGTACCAATGCTAGTAATAGTACTATTTCGCAGCTTGTAGATGTTGGTATAGTTATTACAGCAGCCAAATTGGCCGATCTCTTTGCCACCGTAACCTCACAACCTTTACAAACCACCAGCCCACCCGGAAACCGAAGAACCTTTACCCCTCTCCATATGAGCCCAACCCGCGCCCCTAAATTGTTAATGGAAAGGGGTATCTCAAGTCCTTCAATCCTCAACCACTTCTTAAACCATTACCACCCAGACATAACCCTACCCAGTATTGCATCTTCCACCAACAACATGTGAAGACACCCCATTTTTGACCGACCTTAAGACTTGGGCACTACTGATTGTTTATTTGGTAAAGAAAGTTGTGCAGTGCAAAGGTTCGATTTCTTCGACAAGAGGAGAGTCAAATCCCAACCTTACACCCCATTTTGGACCAAAGCTATTTTGAATGTTTTTTAGACCATAAAACCCTCTCTTTCAAAATATTTTTGAAATAAAGTTCCTCGATGTTCAACGCTCGCATTTTGTTAAATGTTGCGCTTTTCGGTAAATCGAGCAAGGACAAAGTGGAAATGAATGAAAAAGAGATGAAATCTTTGAAAAATCTTTCAAAACACCTTGTTTATGGGTTTAGAGATGAAAACAAGAGGATTGGAGGGAAGAAACCTAGTTGAGGAAGAACTTGGGCATGAATTCTTAAGAAAGAGTCGACCAACCCTCGCTAAATTAGGCCTATCCCTTTGTATGCTTGAATTTAAGCCATCAGGCCACCACCGTTGGAAAGAATACTTCTGGGGCTTCATTTTACACTCAAGAATCTCCTAAAGCCAAGTCCGGATGGGGGAGATATGGTTGGTTGAAGTTAGGCATCAATCCGATTGAGCCGGAAATGAGCAGTCTTTACTAAAATAGGGATATCTCTTATCACACTTGGAATTTTGAGAGTGGCTGCCACCATAGGAAAGCTTACTTCTGGGGCTTCATTTTAGACACAAGAATGACCTGCAAAGGAGTCTAGATGAAGGAGTTATGCCCATTTGAAGTCGGACTTGCAGAGTAGAATTTGTAGTCGGCCACTGGAAGTGGCCAATAGGCCAACGAAGTAGCAGGTCGGCCAAAAAGATGGCCGGTCGGCTAGAAATGTCCAGAAAACTCAGAATTTGAAGATCTATTCCCTCCAGCTATTCCACACAACCTCCAGTTGTCCCATATTCAGATATTTTCGACCTGAAGCTTTCCTTTTGCTATATATGGATGCCATATCTATTGTTTTGGAAGGTTAGAACATTTTGAAGGCTTAGAGAAAATTTGAGAGCTTCTCACTCTACAATCCTCTCTCTCTAGAAGATTTGTGAGCAAATTCTCCCCTCTCTCTAGAATTCTCTCATTCTCCTTTGTTTTTGGCTTAGAAGTGAGAATTTCTTACACTTTTGCAAAGAGACCCTTAAACAAAGTTGATCATCTTTGGGCTGAGGTAGCTTGGGACTTTGTTTGAGCTCCAAAAGACTGATTTTGGCTCAAATTTTGGCTGGTTTTGCTGCTGTGCTTCAAGGGTAAGCTTTTCCCCATTTCAAGCTTGTTTTTGCACATTTGCTTTACCCTCCTTTTTCCATTGTTTTGGAATATTTTGAGGCTGGTTTTGAACTATAAAAAACTCTGATTTTGAAGTTCTAGAATGATGGTTTAAGCCTTGTTTGGCTAGGGGGTGTTTCCTCCCTTTTGCTCCTTAGCTTGTAAGGCCTTTTGAGCTATCTTTCAAGCTTTTCAAACAACTTCTTTTTGGCCTTAAAACCACTGAATTCCAGAGGAATCTCAGTGGGAGAAAACTTGTTTTGAGGTCCCAAATAGGAGAGGGTAGTCCCCTCTCCTCTTGTCTTGTTTGTTTGTCTTGTTGGCCTAATTATTAAGCATGTTTTTCTAGCATGTGTTGGCTTGTTCTTGACTTATATTTGGCCTTATTTAAGCATGGGATAACTCTATTTTGGCTTGGTTGAGTCACCTCATGCATGCTTCTTACACTTGTAGTGTAATCTTGCTATGTAGCCTTGCATGCTTGCTACTTTGGCTCATCATTCTAGCTTATTTTGGCTATGCTCTCACATGATTTTACTCTAGTTTTAGCATGCTTTAGCTTTGATTTTGGTTGGTGAGGTCACCTCTTGCTTGGTTTTTGCACTTGTAGTGCAATCTCACTCACTAGCCTAGCATACTTGGTGTTTTGGTCTATTGTTCTAGCATGTGTATGCCCTACTCCATCATATTTTTGGCTATGTTTTAGCCTGCTTTAGGGTTGATTTGAGTGGCCTTGGTCATGTATGGCTTGCCTTGTAGGGCTATAGCGTAATTGGCTTCACTAGTCTTGAGTTTTGAGGCCCTTAGCATGCTATATTTGTGATGTGTGCATGATATGGCATCATTTGGCATGGTATTTCAGAGCATATACTTCCATCATACACTCCTATATATCGCTCTTTAAGTGATTTTAAGATTTGAGCCTTCTGCCTCGTTTATGGGCCAATGCATGAACATCATTTTCTTGCTTTTTATGCTATCTTCTCGATTCATTTTTGCTACTGTTTTAGCCTGCTATAGCTCTGTTTTGGGCTGTTTAATCATTTGAGCATTGTATGGCATGCTTCTAGTGTAATGCACTTCACTAGCTTTGGCGTTCTTAGCTCTGAGCATATCTTGCATGCATCATTTTCATGTTTCTATGTCATTTAGCATACTATTTCAGTGCTCGAATGTATATCATCGCATGCCATCTTTCATTTGTTGTATCACTTTGAAAGAGGTCTTAAGCCCTTGTTGGCTTGAGCATGGAATTGAGGCTCTCATGCCTAATGGTTTTAGCCTTCTCTTAAGGGTTTCTACTAACCAAAAGCATGAGGCTTCTTCCATGCTCAAGGTTCTTGTGGCTTAGATCCTCTTTCAAAATTAGAGGACTCTCACTTTTGGACTTAACTAGTTAAAGGACTTATCGGTAATCTAAAATGAGTAAACAAAATGAATCAAAGTAAAACATGCCAAGATAACATGTTTCTGTTGCATTGCATGTGTTTGGATCGAACGTTAATCCAAACACAAGAAATGAGAGACGTTTCATACTTGAAGTGATGAAACATGCCTCATTTCTTAGTCACCGACACCCTTGATCGTGCATGATAGGATGGAAGTTTCATCGAGTCTATTTGTGCATTCATTGACTTGTACACATTTGGCTTCTCGGCCATCGTGCATTGTGATGCTCGATTGGTGGCCCGAGAGTCGAGTACCGCACTCCTTTGAGCTTGAGAAATGATAAGGAGTGTGATGGTACACACATTTCCTTGCAAATACACTGCCATGCCTCTGTTTGTTCTCTACTATAGCAAAAGGAGGAAATTCAGGGAATCAGTGGCCGACCGGCCACCAGAGAAGCTGACCGGCCATCATTACTGGTCGATGGCCACCATCTCTAGCCGATCATCCCTTAGCATGTTCCTGAGATGGGTCAGAATCAACCTGGAAGTTGGCACAATTGTCAGAGGTCTAAAGGTGTGCAAAAAGAGGCATCTTGAGGCAAGGCGGTGGATTTCCGGGAGGACACGATCGAGCATGCATGCATCCCTCGCCCTCGAGGCCTTTTAGCTGCTTTGCTTAGCTAGTTAAATCGTTGGTTCTATACTTAATTAGTTAACATGCTTAGCTAAAAGATCTATGTAGTAATTTGTAATAGTTAGCTTAATTAGCGTAGCTAGTTAGCTTTCATATTATTCGGACCCTCCGTCAAGAGGGCAAATGTTGTAATAAGTGTGCGTGAGTATTTGAATGTCTTCCAACCCCACGTCTTGCTCCTTTTTATTTACCAGCTTTTGATGGTTAGTTTTGCGGCATGTTTCAATTAGCATACTTATGCTATGCATGCGTGCATCATTTATTCGTATTGCATGCACTTGGCTCGACGCATCATTCAAACCGCATTATATTTCAATTCCTTTTTGAATACATGTTATCAAATCGTCGTATTATTGCATGTGTTGCATTAGGCATTGTTGACATAGCTAGAATCATGCATTGATTACTAACTAGCTTTTGTTTTGGCTCGCAGTACACTGTGAGTGTTTATGCTTTAGCATCCTTGTATGTGTGTAAGTGACTGCCATGATAGCATGCTTGCCATGAGGCTTACTGCTTGAGTGTTTAACTGCATGAATGCCTATGTATGAAGTCTTTATTACTTGAATTGGAACAATTCATCAAATGTGAGTTTTAAGCCCACTTGATAGTGGCAAATCCGCACGTTAGCCTACTTGTGAGTAGCACTTTCAAACTATTTTCGAAAACAAACATGAGATGTTTTGTTCCAATCCTTGCGATTGAGCCTATACTTGTGTCCTATGCGCATCACATAGTAATTCTAGATTCATAACCAGAATAAGAACACGTGTTTATAAAAACAACATATCATGTTAGTAAAGGCCGATCCTTTCATCGGCTGAGCGGGGGTGCTCATTTCATGACCTTCCCCCCTCGTACCCAAGTTCCCAAGCCGAGGCAACTTTGGTAATGATGGACACATGGCCTTAGGCACGAGTCAAGGTTTCCTAAATTTCTCAAAATAAAATATTTAGGTGGCGACTCTGAAATCTGGCAAAGCAGTTCATGTTTGGCGCTTTTGATTAAAATCGATTTTCCAAAATGATTTGCCGAATTTGGACTCTTTGGTGATTTATCAGTCTTTCATTGCACTTTGTGAGATTAGAATCAGAACCGTCATAGAAGTCCGAATTATAGTAGCTAGAACTACAATTTGCGCCTTCGCGAGCGGAGCGGAGTTCAGGTGGTCTACAGTTTCTGGCGACTCTGCCGGGGATTTAGAGAGCTTGACTCGAACCTCATGATATATTGCTTTGTTTACACTTATGTGTTTCTTTGCATTGGTGTGCTTATGTCACACTGTTTGCTATCTGCTATTCCTGAACGGTTTGCCAGAGGCTTGCTTTGAGAAGCGTGCCATAAGGCTGAACGGTTACGGGCTCTGCCACGATGGGAACACAAACCTCGATTGTTACCGAGGCACCCTTTTCGACCATTCGACCTAGTTCATATTGGAAGCCATAGTGACCATTTCAAACTAGGACAGGTTGCTTACCCGAATGTAGGTTGTTTGAAATCGCTGTGTGCGTAGTAAAACCCTAGCTCCTGACAAAATAGGACAGGGAAACCCTACCCCACCATAGGGGTGTTTTGGCTCTTACTTGCTTGGTATGTGCTGTCAGAGTGCGTCTCTGTTGTTGTATATCATTGTAAGTCCGAGTATCGGCTGAGGATCAGTTCTGTGCGAAATTTTGGACAGAATTTTGTAGGGGGCACAGTCATTCAACTTTGCTCATATTGGTTCTGGTGAAATCAGGCTGAAGTGCTGTCTATTTTCTATTTTGCTAGGTAGTCCTGGAACCATAGCTTCAGAAGGCTCTGATATCCCCCAGGTTCATTGGACTTGTGTTGATAGACTTTGTCAGGTCAGAGATTCAGTTCAAGGGCAATCAGTGTTCCCTCGCCAAAGGCAGGGCAAAAAGGCCAGTCAGGCATAGATCACTAGTTCAACAGTCTCCAAATCAGCAACCATTATCCACCTCACCTGTGTGCAGTTGGGCTGAGATATCTGCTTCCACCTTAGAGAGGGAATACACACTTGTTCAATCAGATCCACAGTTTTTAGTTGATATGGAGGACATGATTTATCAACTCCAAGAGACCATGCAAGCCATGCAGCGGGATGTTGCCCGCTAGGCAGAGGTTACTAGACGTCAGGCAGAAATGGTAGCTCAACAGGTAGAGTTGATTGCCAAGCTTCAGCAGCAACAGCAACCCCAACAAGCCGGAGCATCTTCTTTGCATCCGCCCCCATCCCTACCTAGGGTTTTGACACCTGCGGAGACTGTAAACGTCCAGGAAAATATGGACATCCCAACGAGGCCAGTTCCACCCCCAATCCTACCCTAGCTATCCAAAGCACCGGCTATTCCAGTGGACACACCGTTTGAATTTGAGGTGGATCCAACAGCGCTGAAAGTGAGCAAGCTAGAAAAGCTGTTCAAAAGAGCTCAAGGCTTTAATTCCATTCCGGACATAGAGGATGGATACACCGACTCAGCAGTGACGTTGCCGGATCGGTTCAAGATGTCGCATATAGACCGTTTTGACGGTTCTGGAGATCCTATGGTACATCTACGGTTGTTCTCGGATATCCTACGGCCAATGGGCCTCTCCAGACTGCAAAAGCTTTCCCTCTTTAGCCGGACCCTGTCAGGTGTTGCGGCTATCTGGTATGCAAAGTTAGAAGATTCTATCAAAAGGAGTTGGGAGGAGATGGCTAAGTCCTTCGTTGCCTAGTATTCATACAACACGCAAATCGAGATCACAACTCGTGATCTCGAGACGACCAGGCAAGAGCCGAAAGAGGGCTTCTCTAACTTTATAACACGTTGGAGGGCCAAAGCTGCTATAATGGCCACCAGGCCAGTCGAGAAAGATCAGATAAGAATGGTTGTGTGCAACCTCCAACCCAGGTTGATGCAAAAAATGATAGTCTTACCCCTCCCCACCTTTGCCGACTTGCACGAGATTGGGGTACAGATTGAGGATGCTATGAAGCAGGGCCTTATTGACCAGGAGAAGGAGCAGCCTAGGAGGGCATTTACCCGCAGTTTGAATGCGACCACCAGTGGTGATGCAGCTACTAGAACTTTAGACGTGGGCATGGTCACCACTGCCACACCAAAAACAACCACTCCATTCACCGATGCATCCGGAACTAGCTTACGAACAGCTGAATATCCACCCCGAGGCAGGAGGGTTTTCACCCCACTTTATATGCCTTTGTCTAAAGCCCTAGGGGTCCTACTCAGAAAAGGACATCTAAAACGGTTAGAACAGTGGCCTCTACCCGATCCTCTCCCTCCAAAGCATGACCCGGCTACATACTGTGCCTTCCATCAGCAGCAGGGTCATGATACCAACTCTTGCTTTAGACTGCGTCATGAGATTCAAAATCTCATTGACAACCAGGTAATAGCACCTCCAGAAAAACCAACTGTCAATCAAAACCCTCCACATAGGCAGGTCAACTTCATCCAGACAACGGCCAACCCGTTTGACCCCAGCATATACATCACCACAACCCATCTACCCAAGCCTGAGGTGGTTATCCAAAAAGCATGAACTTATGCATGATGGGTATGCCTGAAGCCCAATCATCTCAAACCTGTGAACCCACTACTTCTGAGCTAATGAGAATGATCGAAGATCTTCAGAGAACTATGGCAGATTTAGCCTTTAGGGTTTTAACCCCGTCATCAACCACATCACATACCAGGGATTTCATGTCAAAAGGCTCCCCAACCTGGGGACGGCCTGCATTGGAAGAAGGCCAATCCCTTGGCGAGGTGGAGGCAAGTGGCAAGAACAAGGTAGGGGCGGGCATTGGTCCCCATGAACAGCTTTTGCGGGCTGTTGAGGCTTTGAAGGCCGAAGGACTGAACAAATAGCAAGTGCTTGCACTTGTTGCAAAAACTGTGGAGGACACTTTTGCTGCTCAAGTTAGGGGCACTTTGAATCAAAGGGCGAGCCGGGAAAAGGGCTGTCATACCAAAAACACCCCTTTCAGTTCCAATCCTACACTCGAAAGAGATCGGCAAACCCAGTCAACACCTACCGACCCTTTCGCCAGTACATCCAACACAAACAGCTCACAACCTACCAAATACCCACCTCAGGGCTAGAGGGTGTTCACCCCACTGTACATGTCTCTATCAACGGGCCTGAGGGTCCTGATCAGAAAAGGGCATCTGAAGCCCCTGGAGGCGCGGCCATTATCGAATAAACTTCCTCCCTCACATGATTTGGCCAAGTACTGTGCCTTCCATCAACAAACTGGCCATGACACTGACATGTGTTTTCGTCTTCGCCATGAAATACAAGATCTGATTGACGACGGGGTCATCGTCGTACCAAGCTTTGCAAAGTCTATCGACACTACATCGGTGAACTTGGGCGACAATGTGATATGATCAGAGGATGAACCACCTGCAGATGGTGCTCAGTTTACTCCAGATGTGATGGATGGCATGCACTGTTTTGAGCAATGTACAAACGCTGGTTATTGTGCTTTCTGACTTGGATGTTAAGTCAGTCTTGTTGTGTTGTATAGAGTCAGGCTTTTTGTACTAAGTCAGTTGCATCTGTCTTGTTGTATCGAGTTAGTCCTATTTTGTTAGAGTCGGGTGATTTCGGGGGTGTTACCTCGAGCATTACTTGCTTGTTTTGTGTTTGTCTTTTATACTCTTTTGAGTCTATTTCTGCCATGGGGCCAGTTGCACCAGAAGATTTGAATGAAACAATAGTGATTTTCATACTCTTGAGTTTGTTTCTGCCTTAAGCCAGTTGTGCCAGAGGATCTGAATGAAACGGCAGTGCTTTTCACCTACTTTTTTGTGCCTTTAAATCATTGCATTGACATAAGTTTTTCAAAACTTTTTGACCAATGTGATGAAAACAAAGTGGGAGGAATTCCTCGTAATTTGCAAAAATTTGATCAATTGACAGAAAGAAAGGCATGCTAAGCCCTTAATGAATGAGATCATGTTTGTTAATGTGAATACTGAGAAGGATCCCAGCTTGATCCATATTGGTTCTACATTGTCTTCAACGCGAGCAACTAGTCGCTTTCTTAAAAGATTTCAAAAAATGTTTTGCGTGGTCCCGTGAAGACCCGTATGGAATCACTCTTGAGATTGTGCAGCATAGGATCGTTCTCAGCCTCGACCCCTTTTGCTTTCAAACCTTGAACCTTAATTCAGAATGTTCAACGGTCAACCACAAAGGAGGCTCGTCAGGCCAAATTCGAAGCAGCCCTTGAACTAGGGGCAAGAAAGTTAGATTGATCAAAGGAAGCTTGTAAAGCTAGATCAGAAGTAGCCCTTGAACTAGGGGCAAAAATGTCAGATGTGCTCGAAGAGTCAAAAATTGGGACATTTCTCAAGCTAATGAAGATCAGCAAGAAAGCCAAATCCCAGAAGCGAGGAAAGAAGAAAGTCTTTGCTGAAGGACAACGGAGTTCCTATCCACAACACTAGGGGCAAATTCTGCCCCCATTGGATGGACTTCTACATCATCAGTGAACAGCAACCGTTCCCCTGGATTCAGATGGCTTTGAGATCTCAAACCGATCAACATGGACCACGTTAAACCTTTTTATCCTTGAGAGGCTCGTTGGGTCCAAAACCCGGAAGGGCATCCCAGGCAAAAGTTAGAGCAGAGAAAAAAAAGAAAAAGAATAAAAATGAAAAAAAGATGAAAAGAAATGAAAAGAAAAGAAAAATATGGAAAGAAATGAAAAGAATTGAAAAGAAAAGAAGAACATAGCTCGCAAGGTTGAAAACCCCGGAAGGGCGGCCTTGGCAAAAGTTAGATCGTAAAAGGAGATGTTAATACCCGAGTGTACCTTAACCTAGAACTACGTTAGCTTGATTCCCATCTTTGGGATACATAGGCAACTTCATTATGAAGTCCAGCCATAAACACTTCAAATTCAACTGTCCTGTCCATGAGATTGAATGGGTCATCTTTGTCATTTCTGTATCCAAGAGTTCGGTTGTGACCTTTACCACGAGAGCTAGTTACATTGCATTGCGATGCTATTCAAACAAGGGGCAATTTTCCATTGCCATGCAGTACCATTCAGACAATGGGCAATTTTCCATTGTTTTAGATCTGAGATTGTGTATCTCAAGAGTAGATTCTGTGTTGGTCGAGCAGTGGTCGTTTGCAAAAACAAGTTTTGAGAATTTTTAATGAAGTTGACTAATTCTCTTGAAAATTATTCTATTTTTTTCCAAAACTGGACCATTTCTTGGACCCAAAAAAGGAAAATTTTCAGTGCTCATAACTTGACTTGCATGATTTCAAATCAAAAAATCGAACAAGTTTGTTAATCTAACTCTCACGTTGATCAAAATTGTTTTAGCACAAGCCAAAAAAAAAGATGGTCAAAATGATGAACAAGGGGCACAGTTGAGTTAGGTATTCTGTCTTTTCCCTGTTGTCAACATGCTTGCCAGAAAAGGAAATCTACTTGCTAGAAAGGGCATCATATTCGTTAAAAAGGGTACAACTGAAGTTAATAGCAAAGAACCAAAAGCTCTCTCATTCTCCAAGCAGCGAGGTATTAAGCCAAGTGTGAAGCACAAACAGGAATGGATCAAGATATTCCACTCCCTCATCTGGACAAGTCTGATCACATCCAAACTGGCCAAGGGCATCGTCAAGCAATGTCAGCTGCGAATCTACTACACATCCTGTCGCAACCCCTCTGTGGGAGAAAGTTCACTGTTGTGAGCAAAAGAAGAAGAATCTAGTAGAATACTAGGGGCAAGAGCCCACAACTTTCTGCTTATCCATCAACGACCCAGGGAAGGGATAAAAAATTAGAGAGATTGAAGAATAGAGAAGTGTGCGATGAGGGGAAAAGTGAGAAAATGACTTTTTCAGAGAAAAAGAGATAGAGTGCCAGAGTGATATGAGAATCACAAATAAGAAGGATGGGAAACAATACCTAAAGAAATAGGCTCCTTGTGAACCGAGAGGTCTCTCACCTTTGTAACACATCTGAGTGTTGTGTTTTTGTTTGTCATGATTCTTATTTTGAGTCATTTTGAGTGTCAATAGATGTGTTTAGGTTGTTTTACCCTTGTCTTTCCCTTTGTTGGGTCATTTTGATTGTGTTCAGTCGCAGGCTCAATACTTGGTTAAGAACTAATTTCTCAATTTCATTTCCAAAAATAAATCGTTTTGTGCTCAGAGTGTTGTGCCGTTCTCCACATTTGTACAAAACATGATTTGTTCTTTCTTAAAACTACATGGTTCAACCCAGGTCATGTGAGAACAGTAGAACAAGGACCTAACTGAAGCTACGTGGGTTCTAGACTGCAAAGCAGAAGAAAAGAGGGAAAATGTCAGGCATCTGAGTTTGTTTCAACTTCAATAAGTTCCGTCATTGCATTCCATATGTACCTTTTCAGGCCTTGTCCATGCTCTGAAGTATGAGTGTGCCTCTACCTCAAGCTCAAGTTCAAGCCTGTTTCAATGCCAGAATGGCGATCAAAAGTACTCTCCCTGAGTACCATTCCCTACCAGAGGCATCTTGGCTATGTTCGCAATGAGTTCCTAGGAGACCAACTGAGACGATGGAAACTAGAGTTTGAATGGCTGATGCCTAAAACGCAAAGGTTTGGGATTTCCAAGACTAAAGTCTGGATTAAATACCCACGGGTGTATCCCCAGCTTGAAATCTGTATCGAAGCCCCATAAGTTGAGATAGCATATATGCACCTCAATTTTGGATACTGAACCAACCTAGTCTGTCACCCTGTTGGACAATAGGGAAAGTTATGAATATGGTCAGGAAGAAAGGCAGCATCCAAAGTGTTCTACGTGAAGAATCCTTGTCAGCATATCAGAACCTTTATACTATGAGTTGAAGGAAAGAGTTCGAAGAACGCAAGGTAAGAGTTCGAGGAACACAAGGGGAGATCCCTATCAGAGTAGAGCAGTTCATCGCCACTCACCTCATGAGGTGCTTTCTAAAGCGCCACTTTGTTTGTTTATTGCATTCCCTAAACATAATGCTCTACATTGCTTGTAACATGTATCATATCATCACACATATTGCATAAATGCATCTTGTACTATACTTATTCTTGTTGTCACATAGAATATACACGTTACATTGAATGTACGTCATTGATCCTTTTGGGTAGAGTATGTTTCTGTTTCATCTCTTGGATATTGTGCATGGAGCATGCCTTAAACATCATATTATGATCATTCGTCTCGCATGTGACATGTATTGTATTTGCATTGTACCTATCGAGTTTCTTTCTCATACATGCATGATATTATATGTACGATTCATTTGAAGCTGGCGCAACCAGACGATATTGAATGTGCGGTTCATTCAAAGAAGTTCCGTTTAAAATTGATTATGTTTTGTGTATCTATCGCACATTTTCACTTAGTGTATCTATCACACTTTGTTTATTTAGTGTATCTATCACACTCTCCTCACTTAGTGTATCTATCACACTTTGTTCAATTAGTGTATCTACCACACTCTCTTCACTTAGTGTATCTATCACACTTTGTTCATTTTTGTGCATCTATCGCACATGTTCATCCTTGTGTATCTATCACACATGTTCATGTTTGTGTATCTATCGCACATGTTCATCTTAGTGTATCTATCACACTTCGTTCACTTTTGTGTATCTATCACACTTTGCTCACTTTGTGTATCTATCACACTTCGTTCCCTTTTGTGTATCTGTAATACCCCGACCCTCGTACATAATTCTAGTATCCTTTCAGTCCTCTATTCTGTGTCTTTGAATATCTATTGTGAAACTGTATGTGTAAGTATGAAAAATTGCATGGAACTTAGACAAATGGGTCTCTATCTGAGTTGAAATCTTATCTTACACTTAAATTCTTTGAAGCTAAAATTGGGCACCTTAGAGACCTAATTCTAAATTGATTTGATATTTGGAATGCATGATTTTTAAGCTCTAATGGGATTTTCTGAAATTTTCATTTCAAAGATCATAAAGCGATTGATTTTTGTCTTTTATGCTCCTATATATTCTATATATATATATATATATATATCTAAGTCTTGTTTGAGCTTATGGTAAAAAACGTGAGGCTCTAAGGGAGGAACTAAGAGAGAAAAGAAGAGAGAAACGTGGGTGAAGAATTGGGGGAAACTTGATTCACCAAGGAAGCTAAACAACTTATTGGATTTGTGTGATTTCTTTCAAGGTAACTTAAGTTCTCATGTTGTGATGGTTGAAGATTGAAATATATGTTTGTATTTGGTTCATGATAGATCTATGTTTGATTGTGAGGGTTTTTCATGAATTGGTTACTTCAACACCTTAATTGTGGGATGCATGAATTATACTTCAAATCTTTGGTTTATCTCATCATTCTATGCATCTATGTGTTGTGTTTGAAGAACTTAACTATAGAATGGAATTTAAGGGAGATTAATGATTTGTTGAAGCCTCTAAGTGAGGGTAAATTGCTATAATCAAGGTAGAATCCATGTTATGGTGATGTGAGGTTGAAGTATTGCATTAGATTCATCTTTGGTTGCATGAAAATTGGGATTTGATTTCTAAATTTTGGGTTGGAATCGTCGCCTCGAATCTGGGTCGAAGGTCCGCCGGCGAGATTGGTACGCCTTCGGCGGGAAAATTTATCTTTCAGTAGTTTGCTCGAATTACCTGTCCGGCCGGCGTAGAAATGTCTGCTCGAGCGTAAAAACCAACCTTCCAGTATTTTTTGATAGCATTATCTTGTCGCGCCGGCGCTAAATTAGCGCTCGAGCGGAGGACTGTTTTGTGACAAGAAAATGTGTTTGTTCAGTTTTACGTGCCGAACTCTTTGGTACTTTTAGAATAATTTTCTGATGAGTTTATGATAGTTATAAATTCATACAAATTGCGGTAACACATGAATTGACTTCCTAAGAATTTAAAAAGGAAAGAATACTAATTTATCACCATGTGGTGTACAGGCACACTGTATGAACTAGTACGCCACTACAACATTGTGAGTAATAGCACGCTATATGCACATTTTACTTTCTGTTATAACGCCTAATCCTTGTAAGTGATTTCACTTCAAATGGAAATACGTGTGAACGTTGAAAAGTCGCATACTGATGGTGTAACTATGGAATTATTCGCTCTGTCTATATTACATGTTCACTTTCATCATCCGTAAGCAATCGGTATTATTTCTCGTTATTACGAGGCAACTATTTTGATGGATCAAATGCACATACTGTTATCCGCAAATTAAGGACATTGATTCATGATAATAAGCAAGTGAAATATGGGTACATTATGATACCATAGTATTTATGTACCCTTGGATTTAATGGATGTTGTTGTCACTTTGTGATAAGTAACTTAAATATGCTAACTCCTCTAAATGATAAAAGAAACTATGTGCCTCTATATGGTCAGAAGGCTAGTCTGCTTTTGATGACACTACGGTTGTTCCGCTATGATACTGCTTTTGTTTATGATATGACATGATGAAACTTATTGACTCGGTGTGGAGCAAAGTGTCAGATTTTAACTAAGTGCTACACTTTAGTGGGAGCCACCTCTAGAATCCGTGACGAGCCACCTCTTGAGTCCATGCACATTTCAGATATTTCGATATATCTGTGCTTAGAAAGGCTATCTGTGCGCCGAAGGCTACCTGTGCCGAAGGCTATCCGTGTCGAAAGGCTATCTGTGGTGTCGAAAAGGCTATCTGTGCCGAAGGCTATCCGTAGGCCGAAGGCTATCTGTGTGTCGAAGGCTATCTCAGGTGTCGAAGGCTATCTCAGTGCCGAAGGCTACCAGTGTGCCGAAGGCTATCTGGCCGAAAGGCCAACTGAAAAAGTTGGGCCAATAGGTCAATCTGTTAAAAATTAGGTAATAGGCCAAGAGCCGTCCGAAGGTAAAACCGTATTACTTTTGTACTTGAGTTGATGCATGTACAGCTACGCATTATGATTTAATTGTTTAAGTACTAATATTCACTGAGCTTGTCTCATTCTCGTAATTTTGTCGATTTCAGAGGAAGCCACTTGGAGATCCGTTCTAGCAATTGCATTTTTGTCAGCATAAGGATAACCAGGCACCTAAAGGAACCCTTGCATGATTGTCTATGTATTTTTGTACCCATATGTGGTTGGTCAAGGTTATTGTACCTAATGTTTTGTATACCTAAAGTCTGAGCTGGGTTTATAGACGTATCTGTAACCTAATTTCATGTACATATTTACTGTAAGTTAAATTTCAAGATGGTCCTGGCATTTTGGTAGTTGCTCAATGGATGTATCCGAATATTGTTCTAATTTTACTGCTTCCGCACAAGCCCCAAAAATCAATTATTATAGGTCATTCTGTCTGTTTCTGAGTAGGTCATGCCCAAACCTTTTAGGGGCGGGTTAGGGGCGTGACAGTATCTATCACACATAATCACTTTGTGTATCTATCACACTTTGTTCACTTTTGTGTATCTATCACACTTTACTCACTTAGTGTATCTATCACACTTTGCTCACTTAGTGTATCTATCACACTTTGCTCATTTTGTGTATCTATCACACATGTTCACTTAGTGTATCTATCACACTTTGTTCACTTAGTGTATCTATCACACTTCGTTCACTTTTGTGTATCTATCACACTTTGTTCACTTAGTGTATCTATCACAATTCGTTCACCTTTTGTGTATCTATCACGCATGTTCACTTAGTGTATCTATCACACTTTGTTCACTTAGTGTATCTATCACACTTTGCTCATTTTGTGTATCTATCACCCTTTGTTCACTTAGTGTATCTATCACACTTCGTTCACCTTTTGTGTATCTATCACACTTCATTCCCTTTTGTGTATCTATCACACATGTTCACTTAGTGCATCTATCACACTTCGTTCACTTTTGTGTATTTATCACACTTTGCTCATTTTGTGTATATATCACACTTCGTTCACCTTTGTGTATCTATCACACATGTTTTACTTATTGTATCTATCACACTTTGTTCCCTTTTGTGTATCTATCACACGTTCGCTTTTTGTATCTATCACACATGCTCACTTTGTGCATCTATCACACGTTCACTTTGTGCATCTATCACACGTTCACTTTGTGTATCTATCACACTTTGCTCACTTTGTGTATCTATCACACGTTCACTTTGTGTATCTATCACACATGCTCACTTCGCTTCGGAATCTTGCTTGAGACTTTAGGTGTTCCCAGCAATTGCTTTGGGCCTTCCCCGCGAGAAGCGCAGTGAAGATTGCATAATTTTCTTACTTCCTTTCTGTTGGAATGTCTGAGACCGTTGTATCTTATTTGCTTGCTTAAAATGTTGTATTTACCATGCCTAGCACTTGCATTCAAATGTTTCATTACAGCTTTCTTTGCATGATCATAAGTTATGTTCTGCATTATGCATGTCATTTGCATTTTGCCCCTGCCTGCAGGTGCATCTATTCTATCATCTTGCTTGTTTGCCCAAGTCTTCGGCCTTGTCAAAAATGGGTCGTGTCTGGGCTTTGACATTCACTCCCATCATTTCATGACCTATGAGTTCTGTCAAAGAGGGGCAACTGTAGACACCCTATTTTTGACCGACCCTAAGACTTCGGCGCTACTGATTGTTTATTTGGTGATGAAAGTTGTGCAGTGCAAAGGTTCGATTTCTTTGGCAAGAGAGAGTCAAATCCCAACCTCACACCTCATTTTGGACTAAAGCTATTTTGAATGGTTTTTAGACCATAAAACCCTCTATTTCAAAATATTTTTGAAATAAAGTTCCTACAATGTTCTAACGCTCGCATTTTGTTAAATGTTGCGCTTTCGATAAACCCAGAAAGGACAAAGTGGAAATGAATGAAAGAGAGATGAAATCTTTGAAAAATCTTTCAAAACACCTTGTTTAGGGGTTTGGAGTTTAAGAAAAGAGGAGTGGAGGGAAGAAACCTAGTTGAGGAAGAAGTTGGGCATGAATTGTTAAGAGAGAGTCGAGCAGCCCTCGCTAAATTAGGCCTATCCTTTTGTATGCTTGGATTTAAGCCATAAGGCCACCACCATTGGAAATAAGACTTTTGGGGCTTCATTTTACACTCAAGAATCTCCTAAAGCCAAGTCCTAATGAGGGAGATATGGTTGGTTGAAGTTACGCATCAATCCAATTGAGCCGAAAATGAGCAGTCTTTACTAAAATAGGGATATCTCTTATCACACTTGGAATTTTGAGATTGGCTGCCACCATAGGAAAGCTTACTTTCGGGGCTTTATTTTAGACACAAGAATGACCTGCAAAGGAGTCTAGATGAAGGAGTTATGCCCATTTGAAGTCGGACTTGCAGAGTAGAATTTGCAGTCGGCCAACGAAGTAGCGTCGGCCAAAAGATGGCGATGGCCAGTAGAAATGTCCAGAAAACTCAGAATTTGAAGATCTATTCCCTCCAGCTATTCCACACAACCTCCAGTTGTCCCATATTCAGATATTTTCGACCTAAAGCTTTCCTTTTGCTATATATGGATGCCATATCTATTGTTTTGGAAGGTTAGAACATTTTGAAGGCTTAGAGAAAATTTGAGAGCTTCTCACTCTACAATCCTCTCTCTCTCTCTAGAAGATTTGTGAGCAAATTCTGCCCTCTCTCTAGAATTCTCTCTTTCTCCTCTTGTTTTAGGCTTAGAAGTGAGAATTTCCTACACTTTTGCAAAGAGACCGTTAACCAAAGTTGATCATCTTTGGGCTGACGTAGCTTGGGACTTTGTTTGAGCTCCAAAAGACTGATTTTGGCTCAGATTTTGGCTGGTTTTGCTGCTGTGCTTCAAGGTGGTTCAAGGGTAAGCTTTTCTCCCTTTCAAGCTTGTTTTTGCACATTTGCTTTACCCTCCTTTTTCCATTGTTTTGCACTATTTTGAGGCTGGTTTTGAACTATAAAAAACTCTGATTTTGAGGTTCTAGAATGATGGTTTAAGCATTGTTTGGCTAGGGGGTGTTTCCTCCCTTTTGCTCCTTGGCTTGTAAGGCCTTTTGAGCTATCTTTCAAGCTTTTCAAACTACTTCTTTTTGGCCTTAAAACCATTGAATTCCAGAGAAATTTCAATGGGAGAAAACTTGTTTTGAGGTCCCAAATAGGAGAGGGTAGTCCCCTCTCCTCTTGTCTTGTTTGCTTGTCTTGTTGGCCTAATTATTGAGCATGTTTTTTTAGCATGTGTTGGCTTGTTCTCAGCTTATTTTTTGCCTTATTTAAGCATGGCATAACTCTATTTTGGCTGGGTTGTGTCACCTCATGCATGATTCTTACACTTGTAGTGTAACGTTGCTATTTAGCCTTGCATGCTTGCTACTTTGGCTCATCATTCTAGCTTATTTTGGCTATGCTCTCACATGATTTTACTCTAGTTTTAGCATGCTTTAGCTCTGATTTTGGTTGGTGAGGTCACCTCTTGCTTGGTTTTTGCACTTGTAGTGCAATCTCACTCACTAGCCTAGCATACTTGGTGTTTTGGCCTATTGTTCTAGCATGTGTATGCCCTACTCCATCATGTTTTTGGCTTTATTTCAGCATGCTTTAGGTCTAATTTGAGTGGCCTTAGTCATGTATGGCTTGCCTTGTAGGGCTATAGTGTAATTGGCTTCACTAGTCTTGAGTTTTGAGGCCCTTGGCATGCTATATTTGTGATGTGTGCATGATATGGCATCATTTGGCATGGTATTTCAGAGCATATACTTCCATCATACACTCCTATATATTGCTCTTTAAGTGCTTTTAAGATTTGAGCCTTATGCCTCATTTATGGGCCAATGCATGAACATCATTTTCTTGCTTTTTATGCTATCTTCTCGATTCATTTTAGCCACTGTTTTGGCCTGCTATAGCTCTGTTTTGGGCTGGTTTAATCATTTGAGCATTGTATGGCATGCTTCTAGTGTAATGCACTTCACTAGCTTTGGCATTTTTAGCTCTAAGCATATCTTCCATGCATCGTTTTTATGTTTCGATGTCATTTAGTATACAATTTCAATGCTGGAATGTATATCATCGCATGCCATCTTTCATTTGTTGTATCACTTTGAAAGAGGTCTTAAACCCTTTGTTGGCTTGAGCATGGAATTGAGGCTCTCATGCCTAATGGTTTTAGCCTTCTCTTGAGGGTTTCTACTAACCAAAAGCATGAGGCTTCTTCCATGCTCAAGGTTCTTGTGGCTTAGATCCTCTTTCAAAATTAGAGGACTTAACCGGTTAAAGGACTTATCGGTAATCTAAAATGAGTAAACAAAATGAATCAAAGTAAAACATGCCAAGATAACATATTTGTGTTGTATTGCATGTGTTTGGATCGAACGTTAATCCAAACACAAGAAATGAGAGACGTTTCATACTTAGAGTGATGAAACGTGCCTCATTTCTTAGTCACCGACACCCTTGATCGTGCATGATAGGATGGAAGTTTCATCGAGTCTATTTGTGCATTCATTGACTTGTACACATTTGGCTTCTCGGCCATCATGCATTGTGATGCTCAGTTGGTGGCCCGAGAGTTGAGTACCGCACTCCTTTGAGCTTGAGAAATGATAAGGAGTGTGGTGGTACACACATTTCCTTGCAAATACACTGCGATGCCTCTGTTTGTTCTCTACTATAGCAAAAGGAGGAAATTCAGGGAATCAATGGCCGACCGGCCACCAGAGAAGCCGAACGACCATCATTACTGGTCGATGGCCACAATCCCTAGCCGATCATCCCTCAGCGTGTTCCTGAAATGGGTCAAAATCAACTTAGAAGTTGGCACAATTTTCAGAGGTCTAAAGGTGTGCAAAAAGAGGCATCTCGAGGCAAGGCGGTGGATTTCCGGGAGGTCACAACCGAGCATGCATGCATGACTCACCCTCGAGGCCTATTAGCTGCTTTGCTTAGCTAGTTAATTCATTGGTTCTATACTTAATTAGTTAACGTGCTTAGCTAATAGATCTATGTAGTAATTTGTAATAGTTGGCTTAATTAGCGTAGCTAGTTAGCTTTCATATTATTCGGACCCTCCGTCGAGAGGGCAAATGCTGTAATAAGTGTGCGTGAGTGTGAGAATGTCTTCAAACCCCATGTCTTGCTCCCTTTTATTTACCAGCCTTTGATGGTTAGTTTTAGGGCATGTTTCAATTATCATAATTATGTTATGCATGCATGCATCATTCATTCGTATTGCATGCACTTGGCTCAGCACATCATTCAAACTGCATTGTATTTCAATTCCTATTTGAATACATGTTATCAAATTGCCGCATTCATATGCCATCTTAGATAGCCGAGCCTACTTAGTTGCATTATTGCATATGTTGCATTAGGCATTGTTGACATAGCTAGGATCATGCATTGATTACTAACTAGCTTTTGTTTTGGCTCGGAGTACACTGTGAGTGTTTATGCTTAGCATCCTTGCATGTGTGTAAGTGACTGCCATGATAGCATGCTTGCCATGAGGTTAACTGCTTAAGTGTTTAACTGCATGAATGCCTGTGGATGAAGGCTTTATTACTTGAATTGGAACAATTCATCAAATGTGAGTTTTAAGCCCACTTGAGGTGGCAAAATCATGTTGTTTTAAGCCCACTTCAGGGTGGCAAATCCGCGCTTTAGCCTACTTGCGAGTAGTACTTTCAAACCATTTTCGAAAATAAACATGAGATGTTTTGTTCCAATCTTTGCAATTGAGCCTATACTTGTGTGCTGTGCGCATCACATAGTAATTCTAGATTAATAACCGGAATAAGAACACATGTGTTTATAAAAACAACATATCGTGTTAGTAGAGGCCGATCCTTTGATCGGGCGAGCGGGGGTGCTCATTTCATGACCTTTCCCCCTCGTACCCAGGTTCCCGAGCCGAGGCAACTTTGGTGATGATGCACACATGGCCTTAGGCACAAGTCAGGGTTTCCTAAATTTCCCAAAATAAAATATTTTGGTGACGACTCTAAAATCTGGCAAAGCAGTCCATGTTTGGCGCTTTTGATTAAAATTGATTTTTCAAAACGATTTGCCAGTTTTGGACTCTTTGGTGATTTATCAGTCTTACATTACACTTTGTGAGATTAGATTCAGAACCGTGACAGGAGTCCGAACTGTAGTAGCTAGAACTACAATTCGCGCCTTCATGCGCGAAGCGGAGTTCGGGCAGTCTACAAGGTCATCCCACAGACCTGTGCTATTGCCTACATCATGAGATCTAGGATCTCATTGACAACAAAATCATCACCCCACCCTCTAAACCAAATGTAACTACCAACCCACTTCTTACACATTGCCATGTCCCCCCGTCCAGAAACATTAACCAAATCCATACAGTACCACCCACCTTTAACCCCAATGCATACATTACCCCATCCCATCCACCCAAGCCAGAAATGACTATTCCAGACGGCACAGACATGTGCATAATGGACTTAACACTGCAAACCCAACCTGAATTCGTGGCGACAGAGGCAGAGAAGAAAAAAAGTGCATTAGAGAAGGGTTTGCCTTATGCCCAAGTCATAGAGAAAAGAGCCTCACTCGCAGAAGAGTACGACCCTAGCTTATACATCATGTCATCAATCAACTGAAGCCAATAGTCATACTGCTGAACTTCCTCAACATTAACGCTATTGGGGAGGACCAGTTAGGGTGGAGTTAGAATGATTGGCCGGAATAGGGCCTAAATGACTTGGCCAAACTGGAAGAAGACCTGGCCGAGCTGGAAGAGGATCTAGACAACCTTTACTTCTTTGAAGAAGAGGATACAAGTGATGTATAACTGGGGTGGTGGGATCCAAGCCAATCGAAAACAAGCAATGGGTAGTTGAGTGAGGAGGAGTTAGATGTGAAGGAACAGATAAGAGAGATTTGAAAAGAAGAGGGAGTTGGTACTAGTAGCAAGGCTGAGGCTACACCTCTGACTGAGAAAAAGCAGGCATTGGAGCAATTCTAGCAGGAAAGGATAGAAGTGATCCAAAAGAAGGTAGACCTGGAGCAGGGAAAAAGGAAAGAAACAGCGGAGATCAAGCCTATAGCGGCATATGTCCAAAATATGAGAAAGATCGAATGGGAGCCCAGTGACTGGAAAAGGATGTTAAGGAAGCTTAGAAAATATCAGAATGCAGAAACCAAAGTTGTGGTGGAAGAGGAATGGTATGATGATGGGGGGCATGATGTGAACATGCTCCAGGTAAAATCCAATGATGGCCCGACCATGGCTGTAGGAGAGTGGTGAAAAGATAACGACCTAAGTCATGCATACATTGACGAATGGTAAAAAGCTGAAACCCCTGATGAAACCTGGTACACTGATGAGATTAACCACATGACTCGAAGTGGTCAGTACTTCAAACCTGCGGCATTAGATCAGCCAGAGACCTTTGGGAAGGAGGCTGAGAGAGCAAAAAAGAAGGATGTTGAAGAAAACCTAGTCCTGAAATAGCTCAAGAAGATTTAGGCTAACATATCAATATGGGGGCTAATCATGGCTTCTCGGGAGCATAGGCAAGCACTACTAAAGGCAATGAACTGAACAAAACTACCTATCGATACCACCGTTGACCAATTGGTGTCATTGGTCACATCCGAGAACATCACGCCAGTGATATCTTTTATGGACAAAGAGTTGTCACCCAAGGGTGTAAACCACAACAGACCCCTACAAGTAACCCTGGAAAGTAAAAAAAAAAAAAGGATTTTTGTGGTGTTGGTAGATACCGGATCAACGATTAATGTATGTCTTGTAAGGACTGCCTATAACAACGGTTTGAGGCTAGCTGACTTTACACCCATGACTCAGGCCGTCCGGGCTTATGACAATACTAGCCGAGATGTTATGGAAACATTCAAGTGCCATATCCTAATTGGCCCATCCAAACATGAGGTAGAATTCCATGTCATGGACGTTCCGACCATGTTCAATCAACTACTGGGAAGGCCTTGGCTGCATCAAATGAAAGCGGTGTCATCAACGGTTCACCAGTTAGTGAAGTACCCCTTTAAAGATGGGATTGCTATGATATATGGCAATTCTGCGATCCATCCTCCTCAAGGAACTACCACGCCCGTGCTGGAACATGGGGAAGAGGACGTGTTCCTCTCTGGCTTTTCACTAACATAGGCCTGGTTAGTCCAAACCATCATGGTAGAAGACGACATAAATTATATAAGCGTTCAGTCCATCTACATGATGAACAAACAGGGGCATATTCCTAGATCAGGACTGGGCAGAAGTGGCAAGCACGGAGGTACTATTGTCGAGGAGATGAGTCACAATCCTTAAGCTTTTGGGCTGGGATACAAACCTACCATTGCAGATTGGCAAAGAAAATGAGAGGAGTTACAAAGAAGACTTAAAGTAAAGAGGACTGGTGTGATAACCCTGCTCTGTATTATGCTAATGAATCTTAATTACGAATGTGATTATGTGTTTGATATAATTTTGAGTGCCATTTATATGAATATATGTGGTTTTGAATTTCTATCTATTCACTGTAGGAAAATATGTTTGATTATGTGCTTTAGAATTTAAATTGAAGGCCTTATCGGCCACTGAAACTGAAATTGACTACGCCATTGTGATTAGTGTAATTTTTAGCGCCTACGGTCAAATTTAATTGAAAATTTATTCGAATCAAAGTAATTAGATTTAGAATGATTAATTAAGTGCTATTAATTAGCTGTGATCAAATTTGATTAAAGAAGCCTATGTAAAGAACCCAACTACACTTAAGCTCATTCTTTTGAGCTCAAAGAATCTGAATTTGCTCTCTAGAGAGAGAGAGAGAGAGAGAGAACCGAAATTAGAGAGAAAGAAAGGCCAATCTTGAAGATCTTGTTAAGGAGCTCAAGCTTTGAAGGGCTAGGCTCAAGTATTTGCTACTATTTGGAAGATTGAACCTCTAGGTGAGCATTTGAGCATGAATTCACGAGTATAAGTTTGTAAATTTGTTTATTCAAGCTAGTTGGGTAATCAAGAGAACATGAATTGAAATGAAATTGAAGAATTTAAAGCTTATATGTGCATGCATGTAAGAAATTACCATGAAGTTGTATAATTGAGCATGAAAAATATGATCCATGTAGAATTGTGGTTAAAATTCATGCTTTCGATCATCATTTGTATCATCTAAGTTGAAAATGGAAGTTGTAGTTCACATGCAAGTGCAATTCATAGAAGCATGAGTGTTGGATGCATGAAATTGAAGTATTGATGATGGGTTTGATATGAATCACGTGTGTATGTAAGTAATTCATGGAAATTAAGCTTCATAATGTTGTAATCTAGCATTTGTAACATGTTAGAAGGTTTACATGTGAAGTATAAGTCGTGGTATGCAAGTTGTTTGAGTTTGAATGCAAGTTTGAGCCTCAAGAACAGTTCTGGAAAACCTAGAATTTGGCACGTCTGCTCGAGCGGGGAAAGCGCCGCTCGAGCATGAAATGCAAGCTCCCAATATTTTGCAGAAATTGATATCCGCTCGAGCGGGGACATTCACGCTCAAGCAGGGAGCCATGTAGTATGACCTTCAGCTCGAGCGTCCGAATTCACGCTCGAGTGTAAAAATGAGGCAACCAGTACTTTTGCAGACCAAAGGGGGTCCGCTCGAGCGAGGAAACCTGCACTCGAGCAGGGAACCCTGTTTCTGAAATTTTGCAAAGTTGAATTGAGTTTCATTTTTTGTTCTCTTCCATCTCTAAGCACTCTTAGGCATGCATTAAGTATTGTAAATGAGTGAAAAGGATAAGAACGAATCCTAAGAGGAATATATAAATTAGAAACGGAATGAATCGTTTGTGACCCATTATGTTCATGAAATGTATAGCGTCAAGCACGAGGGCAAATCCACTGGTAGATCACTGTGAGTAATATCTTAATAAAGATATCTGAAGTATGTTATTTCTCCAATTGCTTACTTCTATATAAGTCTTATAAGTTTGTTACATTGAATTAGGGACAAATATTCGTATGACATGAATGAATGGGCCAAAGGCCGTATGACATAAATGAATGGGCCAGGGGCCGTATGACACGAATGAATGGGCCAGAGGCCATATGACATGAATGAATGATAGTCTGACATGAATGATGGTCTGACATATGAATGATTCGGCCAAAGGCTGTTTGACATGAATGACAGTTGGTACGAATGAGTGGGCCGAAGGCCGTCGGATTTGAACGATTGGGCCAAAGGCCATCGGATACGAACGATTGGGCCAAAAGGCCATTAGACATGAATAGATGGGCCAAAGGCTGTCGAGTATGAGTTAATTGGGCCCAAGGCCGTTTGATACGTCTAGAACTTTAGTCGATTGATACATTAAATAGAAACATGAATTGAGCCCAAGGCCGTCTGATGTAACTGTTTCAAAGATTGTTCATGTACCTTCCTTATTTGATATTATTCACTGGGCTTTCGCTCACGCTCATTCATGTCTATGTAGGTGAGCCAAGAGACGTCCAAACCCAGCCTCGATGAAACATGTAAGAAACAGTCAAGGTTTTGAAGAGTCAGCCCATACATCTCACGCACGAGACTTATTTTCGCCCTTTTTCTATTTTGTTACATTTTGTTATGTTGGCGAGAATGTTGGATTACCTTTGTATATAAGTTTTGGTTAGGCTGACTAAGACTTGTATGATCCTGTGTGTGTACAAAACTTTGTGTTGTTATCCCTTTCATGTGAGTTATTAACAGGTATATATATGGACTGCTATGATGTGCCATGTAAGCACAGCTCTATGGACAAAGGTTTTAAATTTGCTTCCGTTTGACCCCTTTACTCTGATGAGTTATGTCTTGTTTGGTTTGAGGCCGTAGGTAATCCCTTGATTACTGGCCGGCTATGTCCTTAACCCATAGGGGCGGGTTCGGGTCATGACAACTAGGAGGCAGTACGAGTTAGTCCATGAACCAATACGGGGAACCTTAAATGGATGTCCTGTCTGCCAAGGGGAAGACTTCCCCTTCTATGGATTTCCAAAGCCTTGGTATGATTGGGAGACAAAAACAAGGTATTTGGGGTTCGAAATCTTCTTCAGACACCAGTTACCAGAAGAGGAGAATGAGCAGACAGACTTGAGCCCTAACACAAATCAAGGCAGGACAGCAAGCCTGGATATTGAAAAAGAAGAGCTATTGGGAAAAGCACTGGTTGATCTACTAACAAGTTATACTGTTAGAGCTGAGTCCGCCAAGTTAGGGGATAATAATTGCACTATCTCAATGATCCGGAATAAACCAGTGGATTTCTCCAATCTTATCATAGACGCGTCTGAGGCTCCACACCTAGTCTGGAAATTTGAGAAGTCAGTAGTTCTGAATTGAATAGTGAGTCTGAATATGATTCCACTGAGTCTGTGGAATCGGAGTCAGATTTAGGTTTGTCTGAGTCTGGTACTTCCGGAAGTGGTAACCCAGATACCAAGGTCCTGTCTAGGTCGTCTTTTAGTTTTTCTTTTAAACTATAACCGAGGATCCGAACTGTTTGAATGGGAATGCAATAGACTTTGCTTACTTCTCTGTGCCTTTGGTTTGTTGTACTGATCTTGATTTTCAAAATTTTGACTTAAACGAAGAGGAAGAAATTCCTCGAGCTTTGAAAATTTTTGTTGACTAAGAAAAGGATAGGCGTGTTAAGCCCTATACTGATGAAATCATTACAATTAATGTAGGTACAGAGAAGGATCCCTGCTTAGTCCAAATTAGGTCTACGTTGTCTTCGAAGGAACACGAGCGTTTAATCGCTTTATTAAAAGATTTCAAAGATGTTTTTACGTGGTCCTACGAAGACATGCCTAGAATAGATCCTGAGATTATACAGCACCGAATCCCTATTGCCCTTCACGCTCGACCAGTTAAGCAGAAGCTATGCAGAGTCCAACCAAATTGGGCGTTGAAGATCAAAAAGGAGGTCACCAAACAGATTAAGGCAGGGTTCTTACTTGTATCTGAGTATCCGACATGGTTGGCTAATATCATTTCAGTTTTGAAGAAGGATGGCAGAATCAGAGTTTATGTCAACTTTGGGGATTTGAATAAGGCCAGTCCAAAGGATGACTTCCCTTTTCCACACATAGATGAGTTGGTAGACTTCACCGCCGGCCACACACTGTTATCATTTATGGATGGGTTTTGCCGGGTATAACCAGATTCTGATGGCACCCAAGGATAGGGGGAAGACCGCTTTCACTACTCCGTGGGGCACCTACTGCTACCGAGTCATGCCATTTGGGTTGAAGAATGCTGGGGCTACCTACTAGAGGGCTGTAACCACCATTCTGCATGACATGATCCACAGAGAAGTTGAGGTGTGCATGGATGACATGATTGCAAAGTCCAAAGAGCAAGAAGGCCACTACACCACATTGGAGAAATTCTTTCAATGGATTAGAGAGTATAGATTGAGGTTGCACTGCCAGAAATGCACCTTTTGGGTGACGACAAGGAAGATGTTGGGTTTCCTAATCACACAGAGGGAATGGAGGTAGATCCTTCCAAAATCAAGGCGATCTTAGAAACGCCACCACTAAGGACTAAAAAGGAGATGCGCGGCTTTGTGGGTAAAGTGCAATTCATAAGGCGATTTATTTCAAAACTAACTCTCACTTGTGAACCACTATTTGGTCTCCTAAAAAAGGGAAAGAAGTTCCAATGGGACGATCGTTGTTAGTATGCCTTTGAACAGGTCAAGCAGTATTTGCAGAATCCACTTGTGTTATCACCACCAGAATCGGGGAAACCATTGATCTTGTACTAGTGACGAATTCGACTATAGGGTGCATGCTAGCTCAAGAATCTGAAGCCAAAGTGGAGAAGGCCATATACTACTTAAGCCAAAAGATGCTAGACTATGAGACCCGCTACACTCTCCTGGAGAAAGCTTGCCTAGCCTTGGTATGGGCTACCAGGAAGTTGAGGCACTAAATGTTAGCTCATTCTGTAATCTTGGTTTCGAGATTAGATCCCATTAAATATCTCTTCGAGAAAACAGAACTTACGGGTAGGCTAGCTCGTTGGTTACTTCTTTTCTCTGAATTTGATCTCAAATATGTTACGCGTAAGTCCGTTAAAGAGAGAGCTACAACGAAATTCCTGGCAGACCACCGAGTAGAAGGAGATGAAGCAATGGAATACCTATTCTCAAATGAAGACATTCTGCATATAGAAGAGGAAATGTGGATGATGTACTTTGACGGAGCGGCTAATCAGTACCATTATGGGATAGGTGTGTTTCTCATAGCACCTGATGATTTCCATATATCCTTAGCGTTCAACCTCCAGTTCACAGTGTCCAACAAAGAAGCAGAATATGAGGCGTGTATTGCTAGTTTGGAAGATGCCCGAGAACTAGGGGCAATTAGGTTGGACGTTATTGGGGACTCGAATTTGGTTGTCTCTCAAGCTAACAGGGTTTGGAAAGTCAAAGAAGAGAACATGAAGATGTAACTAGGAGTGAAAATGCGTCCAATCATCATTGAGCAGACGTACACGCCTGCTTACCAGACCATCACCGCAATAGATGAGGTTCAAGACAAGAATTCCTAGTATTATGACATTTGGAATTTCTTGGAAAAAAAGACGTATCCACCAAGGGCAAATGCCAAAGATAAAAGGGGAGATACGGCACCTGGCTATCCAATTTATCATTTGTCGAGGTAAGCTGTACAAGAGAGGTCATCTAGGAATGCACAAGCTGTGTGTCGAAGAAGAAGAATCAAAGTGTCTCATGGAGGCCATCCATGGAGGGGAGTGTGGAGCGCACAAGAATGGTGTGATGTTGGCCCGGAAGATTCTCAGACAAGGCTATTACTAGCCACCTATGGAGGAGGACTGTATTGGTTTTGTTCGGCGACGCCACAAATATCAAGTCCATACTAATTGCATGAACATTTCACCATCAAAGCTCTACAACATGACTTCACTGTGGTCTTTTTCTGTTTGGGGAATCGATGTAATCGGTGTCGTCTCGCCAAAGAGGTCGAATGGGCACGAGTTCATTCTGGTGGTGATTGACTACTTCACGAAATGGGTGGAGGCCCAATCTTAGTCTGTATTGAAGGCATCGCACATGGCTAAGTTCATCAAGAACAATATCATCTGCCGGTATGGGGTGCCAAACGAGATCATCTCTGATAATGGCTCGCACTTCAAGAAAGAGGTGGTGAATCTTCTTGAGAAATATAACATGGCTTTTCATAAGTCATTGATATATAGACCACAAACCAACGGAGTTGTTGAGGCCACAAACAAGAATGTGAAGAACATCCTGCAAAAGATGGTTGGAACATATAAGGACTGGCCGAATAAACTGCCATTTGCACTTTGGGGCTATAGAATGTCAATTTGAACATCTATAGGGACAACCCCCTATTCCTTAGTGTAAGAAATGAAAGTTATTCTGCCAATTGAGATTGAGGTACTATTGCTATGCGTAATGGTTGAGTGTCAGATAGCGGAGGTGGATTCGCAATAGAGCAGGTTTGAGAAATTGATGCTATTCAACGAGAGGAGGCTGAGGGCATTATATCATATCCAGGGCTTCCAACGCAGAATTGCTAGGTCTTTTAGCAAGAAAGTTAAGTCCATAAATCTCAAAGAAGGGGATATGGTATTAAAAGACAATCGAGCTCCCATCCATGATCCTAGGGGCAAGTTCAGACCCAATTAGACTAGTCCTTATATCATCCAATCAATCTGGTCAGGAGGGGCAATTATTCTCATGGATTTGGATGGCTTAGAGTTTTCATAGCCGGTCAACATGGACAATTTGAAGAAATATTACCCTTGAGAGGCTCGTTAGGCCGAAAACCCGGAAATGTGACCTCGGCAAAAGTTAGAGCATGAAAAATTAGAAATAAAGAAAAATTGAGCTCACGTGGTAGAAAACCCGAAAGGGTAGCTTTGGCAAAAGTTAAAGCGCAAAAGGAGAGCGTTAATACGCAAGTGAACCTGAACCAAACTACGTAAGGTCTCATTCCCATTTTTGGGATATGTAGGCAACTTCATCCCGAAGTTCGACCATAACCATCTCCAAATCAACTATCCTGTTTCCATCATTTGTTGGCTTGATTGGGTTGCCTCCATTTGGCCGAAAGGTCAGTTACAAGATAAGGCAGCGATGATAATGATAATGCAGTTGTGGACAATTATTGATCTTCTGATTTGGGGTTGTACATCTTAAGGATGGGTTTTTAGTGTGTTATGTAGTGACCATTTCCGAAAATTATTTTGAAAATTTTTAATGAATTGATTTTTCTTAAAATTTTACCATTTTGGGACCAAAAGAAAATTTTCCAGTACTCGCAACTTTAATTTTATTGATTTCTACACAAGTACACTTTCCAACTCTCTGATTTAAATCAAAGTTGCTTTTATATCATAAAACTTGAAAAGAAATATCAAAGCAGTAAAACTATGGGCACAACCAAGTCTGGTAGCTCTATGTCTTCTGCTTGCACTCGTAGAAGTTTCTATAGCTAAAGATGGCCCAACTTGTTCTTTGTCCACAAGCTAAGCCAAGCACTCGCCAGAAAGGGTGAAACTGAAGCTAGAGCAGGGACCATAAGTTCCCTTGTCCTCCAAGTAGTGAGGTACCAAATCAAGTGTGAACCACAAATGAGAAATGAAGCTGGGTATTCCACCTCCTCATCTAGACATGTCTGATCATGCCCAAATTGGTGCCTGAACCAGAAGGCGAAATGTAATAAGCAGTGCATGAAGCCAATCAACTATATACCCAGCTGACGGGACATGTTGTAGCTTATCTCAGTCAAATTAAGCTAGGGGCAATGCCAAGTTTTGTCAACTACAAACCTGCTGCACATCCAGTCACACCACAATCCCTCTGTAAGGAAATCCACTAGCTATTGGTGAAAGAAGTAAGCTTGAACTAAGTACTCGGGGCAAGGGTCTACCACTTTCAGCTTATCCATCAACCATACTTGGGAAGGGATGAAAAATAAGAGAGATTAACGAATAAAGAGATGTACGCTGAGAGAAAAGTAAGGAAAGGGCTAGAGAGAAAAATAGAGAATGAGTGGTGAGTGGCGTGAGGATCATAAATAAGAATGGTAGGAAACAATACCTAGAGAAGCAGCGGGCTCCCTACAAATGGAGTAGGTTCTCGCCGACGGAAAGCATCAAGACCCATCAAAGTTTCGGCCAGTGCCAGGCCCATGCAGCTTTTGCCCTCTTTCAGACATTGGGCCACTTCGATCAACTGCATACTAGCCACGCCAACACTAGGGGCAAGAAGGAATTGCGAAAGCAAGCACAGGCAAAGAGCATATTGCCGGTAGCCTCACCAGAGAAGGTCACTCATGTCTCTAATAACGGAACACTGATGAACTAAACCAAGGATGTCCAACTCCCTGTCGTGAGCCAAGGATCGAGCCTCATTCAAGGGGAGCCCACACATTCGTCCCAAAGCCTGGGCATGGCCAAAACGAGGCTAAGGCATAATTTCTTCGTCACGCTGGGATTCCATCAATGATTGAAATTCTTCGAGCGTTGGACACATTTCTTGTGATCCAAAGCGAAATACATGTGTAATTGGGTCCCAACATCAAACCGCTACATGGAGGAGCGAAAAAACAAAGTGGGGTGCGGCTTAAAGGAAAAAGAGCATTTAGGCCAAAATCGTGAAAATTCACCTTTTTCGAGCAGTCTAAAGTGGTAATCTAGTCTCGAAGCCTATTGTTGAGAAGAATCTCCATCTGGAGAGAAAAATATAAAAAAAAATTTTGTTCTGCCAGGAAAACAACTTGGGATCACTTTTTATAGACTTTGAGAAGGAGCAGTGCATGACAGTTGGACTGCACTGATCGACATCACTTTTAGGGCCGGCCGGACCCCATTGAAGGCTAGCCATACCTACTTGGAGCTAGCTGGCTCTCAATGACTACCCAGATCAGAGCAGTTGTAGAGAGGGCAACTTCTTACCTTGGCATACCAGCGCTATGTTTTGAGTTTTGTCTTGTTTGCATCAAGTGTTGTTTAGTGTTTTTAGGTTGTTTTCATTTTGTTTTTCTGTCATCGAGTTGTATTTTATATTTTGACTAGTTGTAAGTTGTTATCTGATTCAAGAATCAATTCAAGAGCAAGTTTTCACAGTTCTAACGCCTTGTACAATATCACTATGCAACGGTTGTGCCATACAATAGTTACATGCTATGCAATGCAGGAGAAGTCATCCAAAATTTTCTTTTCACAACTTCCGAGTCCAAACCCAATCATTGTCTTACACAAGCAAAAACAAAAGAAAAGTCCTTAAAAACAAAGTACAAGAGTCTATTTGAAGCTAGTTCCTAACTACAAAGCAAAAGCAAAGAAAATTGAATCATCAACCCATCCTCGCCCTCTTCCTCAGCTACAAAGGAGGTGCATCACTATCATCACTGGGGCTACTGGACTGCATGTCGTATACTCACCAAAGGACTCCTCAGAAGGTGAGTGCTGCCTCACTCTGCTTCTCGCTTGGTCGGCCCACCCTCTACCTCACACTGGGCCCTATCTCACTCTTCTCCTCGCTGGAGAAGGTCCCGCAGGTGTGGCTGGCATTGGCTCAAGCTGAAAATAGCGCCAATATCAATATAGACTCAACAGAATGGCAGACAAGATTGTAACAAAAGTGAATTATAAACAAAGTATACCTCAATCCTATGAGTAGCCAAAGCAGTCTGTCTTCTCCGCACCATGAGGAGCAGTTGATCAATTGTCCGAATGAGGTCATCAGCGTACACCGCGGGTACCTGCAAAAGAAAGAGAATTTGAGAACAGTGGACAAAAATAACAAAGTACAGTGGGAAGAAATGAGAAAGTGTAGCGGACAAAAGTATAAAGAAGTGTGTGGCTACTTAATGTTGGAAGTAATCACCAGCCTGCGGTCCCTCTCCTTGATATGCTCAAGGGGAATCTGCTCGATCACTCCATCTGATCACATGTACACGACCTCGGTAGGAATTACGAGAAGCCTGTGAGTAAGAGCTGTAATGGGAGCACATCTGGTAACGGCGGCAGTAACCTCAGGAAGTACATGGGCCACACCCTTAATAAGCGGAGCCATCACCCCAAGTCTATATGAATGTGATGAAGTCATTGGGCTCATGGTGCCGATCATTGTCTTCCCCCAACATAAGGAAGTCAATCTAGGGCCCATCGTGGAGCTCATCAACTACACTCATGCTTGGAGGAGGAGGATGTGGAATGTCAGGATCCACTATGCATCGCGTCTGACAGATAAACCTCTCTCCCAGGTAATGAGCTTGGCCAAAGGGACCCTCAAACAAAATCCTCATGGTAGAGGCATGCTATGCAACAACATAGGTCATCCTCACTACCTAAGGGATACCCACCTAGGGCTTCCAGTCAACATGTGGAACTAGGTGTTAGATGTCAAAGGTCTAAACAGTACGAAAACAGTACAGTATGGGACAATAATATGGAAACAATGTAGTATGCACACAATATGTAAAAGTTAAAGGTTAGTAATGTTACTTGATCTGTGGTGATGGCATTGAAGAAGTGGTAGAAATAAGGGAAATCTCCATCTACGCGCCGGTGATGCTCAAATCGAGAGTTGTAATACCGATAGTGGGGTACTGACAACTCAAGTAGCCGTACTGGGACCAGAGAAAGGGAGGTGAAATATGTGTAAACCCATAGCTACAAGAAAGTAGATACGCAGTTATGAACAGAGTAGATAAGCAAGTATAAATAGGAAATGTAAAGCAAAGCAGGAAAAGAAAACATGAAGCGTACCTCCTAAACATGCCAATAGCCACCAAGTAATAGTCCGCCTTGTGGCGGGGTGTGGAGCTCATGTAGCAGTATAGGGTGCCAAGCCGGTGTCGCCCCAGTCATACTCCCCCACTCGCTGCAGATGCACCAGTGCTTCCAAAAGATAAAGCCCCACGGTATTTTCCCTATTCACAAACAGGGTAGTACCGAGGAGATACATCAAAAATCCGCGAGCGTACTGGGCGACCTCCTCCAGAGTAGCTAGCTAAAGATCAGAGAAATGCTCCAAGAACCAATTGTGTCTCACCATCCCAGAACCGACAGCATCTAGGACCACTCCGAGGAGATGGTGCTGGGTAGCTTTCCAGTGCGCCATGTCTGGATCAAAAGGGATCAGGCCGCCAACCCTGACTTGCAAGCCAGTGAGCATTAAGAAGTCATATGGAGTCAGGGTCAACTCCCCGATCGACGAGTATTGGAACGAGTCTGTGGTGCCCCACCATCGCTCCACCAGGGCCTGTGAAGAAATGGGTCAACCCTCATCTGCACCAGTCCTAAACAGAAAGGCCTAGAGCTAGTTGCGTCGACTAATGCACGAACCTCCGCAAGGAGCCTCTCATACCAGTGCCTAGGGCCAGAAATAGACCCATAACATCTAATCCTCCTAGCCATCATCTGTAGTATGGAAATGTTGTCAGTATCTACAGCACCTTGAAAGGAATTCAAATATGCTCAAACAAGAAAAGAATAGTGCTTACCGTGGAGGCATCGATGGACAAGTGCTCTGCAGGCTCTCATAGTAGAATGTCCTCGCCAATTCTAAGGATAAGGCCCTCAAATCACAGGATGCCGCTCAGGGACAAAACGTGTGTACGTGGCTGGTAGGTGGCCCTATCAAATGGTCTATCCGCAACGAGAGGCAACTCCGACTCAAGAATGGGAGGGAGGACATCCTCGGCCTCTATACCCTTACCTAGGGCGACTCTAATATCAATAATAGGGTCGGGGATGAGAAGTTCACTGCTAGCCATGAGGAGAAATAGAAGAAAAGTAGAAAATGGGTGAAAACCCCCAAATCCAAGCCCTAGGAGAGAGAAAGATGAAGAAAAAGTTGAAAATCAATAGGGGGTAGAGGAAATCACAAGGAAAATCATGAGAATGAGCCAAAAAAACAAAGAGAAATCCAAAACTCAACCAAATCAAATTCTAATCAGTCCAAAATGTAAAGGATTATAAGGGTTTTCAAAGGAAATTTTGCAAGAACCATTCGGTAATGCGAATGGAGGAAAAATCTAGAGAGAGAAGGATCCTAGAGAGAAAGTTAGAAGGTTTTCGGATATGGGTGTGTGTGAAATGAAGGTCCCAAAATGTGTTAAAGCAGCCATGAGTCGTGGTTTTACCGAACCTACCGCTGCTGCCATCGCGAGTTAGCCGACTTTATTTAAGCCCGACTGTACTTCATTAAGAGCCGGCCGACTCCAAATGCAAACCTAGTTTTTTTTTTGTTTATCTTAGTGTGTTTCAATGTTGGGTTTTGTGGAAAAGAAAAGTGAAAAAGAAAGTAAAAAAAGAGAAGGTGAAGAAAAAGAAAATAAAAAAAAAAAACAACGAGAAGAAAAATCAAGAAAATATATATGAAAAGGAAAAAACAAAAAAGAGAAAAAGAAAAGAAAAATGAAAAAGAAGAGTTTTTGTACTTTGCTCGGTTTTAATTAATTCAATTTGTTTAACCCATAGGTGTTTCAAATTCGTAATTTGGTTGTTCCGAAGTCATAATTATTTCATTACTCACTTTGTTAATTCATGCTTTGGTCCATCATCTCGTTGTTTTAAGAATTTGTAATGTGTTTCATTATTCAAGCTAAGTCTATTTTCACAATTGGCAAACTTACTCTTCAAATTGTTAATTCGAGCCTAGTTTTGGATTTGTGCGTTTCTTTTTGAATTGTGGAAACTCATGTTTATGCTTTGTACTGTTATCTCCGTGGATTTCATGGCTTCATTTTCCGAGGCCTTCCTAGGGATGAGATAATCTCTCCCTATTATGAATTTGTTTGCTTCTTCATTGAATTGACCTCCTCCTCTCACATGAGGCGTGTTAGGATTATTTTCCTTGGTTAAAAAATAGCAAGTGCGCCTATTTGTTCACACTACCTCTCATCTTCTCGTGTGAGACGCGTTAGGATTGTTTTCCTTGGTTAAAAATAGCAGGTGCGCCTGTTTGTTCACACCATCCTGATGTTTTTAATAGGCGCACCTAACCATTAGGATTGTTCAAGCCGGTTAAAAACATCAGATGCGCCTGTTTGTTCACACCATCCTTTCCTCCTTTCGTGTAAGACGCGTTAAGATTGTTCAAGTCAGTTAAAAACATCAGGTGTGCCCAGTGTTCACACCATCATTTCCTCCTCTCACATAAGATGCATTAGGATTATTCAAGCCGGTTAAAAACAATAGGTGCACCTGTTTGTTCACACCATCTTCCCTCCTTTTGCGTGAGATGCGTTAGGATTGTTCAACTCGATTAAAAATAGCAAGTGTGCCTATTTGTTCACTGTTTTCCCTCCCTTCGCATAAGACACATTAGGATCTCGAGTTCCTCGGTTAAACCTTGGGTGCGCCCGATGTTTACATCACCCTCCACCTTCCTTACGTGAGATGTAAGTAGGCTGGTGTCTTTCCTGCGTAGGACATGGTTTGGTTTACACTCTCTTTGCCCCCGTGTTTGTTTACTCACCCCTTTTCGTGTGAGACGTGGCTTGAGTTGTTTTTCTTTTGTTCAGACGTTGCACACCACCTTTTGTTTATAGCATTGTTTTGTCACTTGTTATTTACATTTTGGTTTCATTGCATGATCATAAGTTATGTTTCTTGCATTTCATTGTGTACTTGCCCTTGAACTGTGCTGGTTTGATTCCTTGCAAAAGGGATATGTAGGCAACCTTCAAGTTCAACCTTTGGCAATTGTATTTTGATTTGTTTTCTTGCCTAAGTCTTACGGTCTCATTGAATGCATCATCTTTGGGCTTTGACATTCACTCACGTCATTCCATGACTTCGAATTCTGTCAAAGAGGGGCAATTGTAGACACCCTATTTTTGACTGCCCGCAAGACTTGGGCACTTTGTCCTGGGCACTCGATAATGAAGTTGCATTGTGTGTGATTCAAATTCTCAACAAAAGAACGTAAGCTCGTGTTCTAAAACAATCCAAAACCCTTCATATTCATACTATTCTCACCCTAGATATTCATGTTTAAACATTATGACACCCTACATTAAGTTTAAAATAGTGGAACAAGGGAACACATTGGGAGCCGGTTGCGGCCATTGGGAGCCGATCGACTCTCTTTAGCGAAAAACACTGTTCTGGGCGGGAATCAACCAGTTGTCCATTTTTGAAGATATTTTCGACATGTTTTTGCTCTGATTCTATAAATACGAGCATATATCTCATTGCTAGAGGTTGGAAAAATTTCGAAGAAACAAAAACATAGTTGAGAACCCCTCCTTCCTTGCCAAGCTATCTTTAAACAAGCTTATCATCCATACACCATATCTATACACTGCACACAACCTTGAAGCCATAACTTAGAACCTTGGTTGAGCTTTGTGAATCACAATTCAAGCTTGAGAGTGTGCTTGGACCAAGTTTGGTTCACAAACTAGAGCTTACTTCCTTCAAGATGTACAAGCTTACCACGTTTCTATTGCTTTCATTCCAGTCTTTCTCTGCCTATTTCTTGTGTTTTTATATTGTTTTGATCCTATTTCAAGTGTTGAAACTTGGGTTTGAATAGCTACCAAAGGGTAGAAAGGGTTAACACCCTTTCTTGCACTCTATTTCACAGCTCACACCCTTGTTTTACAATCTTTTCTTCGCCTTTTAAACTGATTTTTAGAGTTTAAAAAAGACTAAAAAAAACATGGTTCGGGGTCTCAAAAATGGAGAGGTTAGCCACCTCTCCTTGCTCTTGTTCACTAGCCTTGCATTTCCTTATTCTTTCCTACCTTTCTATGCTCTTTAACATGATTTTTAGCCACTGTTTTTAACATATTAGGGTTGTTCTAGGACTATTGTAATTTATTTAATTAGTGTATGCTTTGAATATTTAGCTTGTTGTGTTGTGTTGTGTTACCAATGCTTTGATAGCTTTTCTTTGTTTAATTTTCATGTTGAAGAGTCTCATTCTAATAATTGATCCCGCAATCATTTATGCAACCTCCCTCTTTTCTTCTTTTCTTTTGTTTGAGAGTTACTTCAACTGCTTGACGGTTATTCAAAGCATGACAAAGAAACCTATGCTCAAAGGCTTAATCTCTACAGAGGTTCATCGTCAAGGCATAGGCTCTCTTTCATGCTTAGAATCACTTCTCGTTTGATATTTCTTCTCATTTAGTGGACTTAACTATCACTTTGGACAAATTGATTAAAGAATGGAAAGGACTAATAAACTGAGCTTAAAATGAATTAAACCAACATAAAGAAAATGTTTAAAGCTGGTTGGATTTGGCCAGACATTATGCTGAGTCCATCGTTTAGAGAATTGTCACGTATCAATACATGTTATGTTGATAAGACTTAGAGCGTGTCTACTTGCCTCTTTGAGCCTTCATGATAAGAGAGAAAGGTGGTTTTCCATTACATTTATTCAATTTTGTCCAAACATGTTCGAAATCATCAAGCCATCAAATTGTGCTTGTTGATGGTTTCGGACTTGAAATTGTTCTTCTCTTGAGTTTCCCATAACAAAGAGGGGTAGAAGGGACAAACAGGGCCTGGAAAGGCTCTGTTTGCACTATTGTCACCTTAGAGCACAAAACATTTTTGGCATAAAATTTAGAGTTGGCCGGCACTTTTTGGCCCGGCCAGATCTCATTTAGGGCCGGCCGGCTCCCAATGTTTGGTAACGAGAGACCTTTTGATAGAAATAGAGGATAGTGGCAGAGGGTGAGGCAGAGCAATCTGAGCAAACAGAACAGCTTCTGGGCACTATGCATGCGATCATTGTGTCTCATGGTTGCTTGGATTAAATTTTTTATTAGCATTGTTGTAATTATCATTGTTGTAATAATTCTTATTGTTGGTAATTATTATAATATCCTTGTGCAATTATGGTTGTTTATTAGAAATACCCATGTTGTAATAACTTAGATAGCCAGCTAATAACTTAGATATCTAGTTCGTAGTTAGCTAATCTTAATTCATTTATTTGAATTTGTATTAGTTAGTTTAATTCGGACACTTGGACACTCATTCAGACCCTCTTGCATGAGGGGCAAATATGTAATCAATAATGCTACGTTTCAGGAAAGGGACTCAGAAAAACTTTCAGGAAAAGGTGGGTCCCACCTGGTAAGGGAATAAAAAAAGGAAAAAAAATGAAAGAAGTCGTTGGCTACTGATGGAAGAAGATGGAAGAAGTTGTTGGGTGAACCTTCCTATTATATCAACAAGGAAAAATAATAATAAAATAATAAAATAAAAAGAAAAGGAAAAAAGAAAAGTAAAGGAAAGGAAGAAAATGTTGGCTGGAACCTCCCTATTATATCAACAACAAATATTGTAGGGTAGCAATTCAAGTGAATTCCTTTTAGTGAAAACTCACAAAGAATATAATCCAAGGAATAACAAAAAGAATTTATATATTGCCAATATATAATAGTTCAATAACATAAACCTACATCAAAATGACAATACTTCAACATAAGCTTATACCAAAATGACAATGCTTCAACAACTCAACAACATAAGCCTACACAAAATGGCAATGCTTCAACATCAGCTTGCCTAGAAGTCATACAAATATTGTCAATGGTAAATTAAAAATAAATTAATATAGGTCCAATAAACATTGTCATTGTTGACATCTTCAACTTCTTTCATCTCTGTCTCGTTCGGGATTTTCAGATTGTGACTGTGCCATATCATTCAACATTTTCGTGAAACTTGAATTGCCCAATATCCAAGATTGAGATGGATGATGATGTCCCTACCAAAAAAATAAAATAAAATAAATGACATAAATATTAAATTTTTGTTTAAGCCACGTTAATAAAATACAAAATGGAATATTATGTACTTGGGATGACAAGTGTCCTTGGAGCATGTTTTGTTGCCCGAAACTTGGCGCCAACATTTCAGATTCCTGCAATATAACAAGCACCCATAGAATTATAAATCCAACAATAAACTAACAAAATCTAGCTATAAAAGAAATCAATAAATCCAACAAGTTTCTTACATTGATTTTAATACTCTCTTGTGTACCAAGATCAACAAATCCCATATGTGAAGGCGCACTAAATTCAGATTGCTACAAAATATAAAACTTGAAAGTTAACAAAATAATAACTTATCAGTTAATGGTAAATTCATGCATGAGATATTTTTCACACCTCTATATTTCCTTGGCTGCTGGTGCTAGTGGTCTTTGTCTTTGTTTGGTCTTCACTCTTTGCTTCTTTTTAATAGTTTTTTCAAGCATAGACTGTTTCCTTTTACATGGTGGCCTCCGTTTTTGACGGACAACGATTAGATCAAGTATGATTGTGCTCTCCTTTGAATTTAAGACACCATCCCCATATGAGCTTGAAGCATTCTGAGTACTTATAGAACCAAACTTGTTACTTCCACTAACCACGTCAACTTCTTCTTTCAACTCCCCTTTTAGTTCACGTAACTGTTCAACCACCTTATCACACTTATTGTCACAACTAGTTGCCAAATCAGCCACCTCATTGAAGATATTGAACATTTTATCATAGCGACGTGCTTCAGGCTTAATAGAAGAGTTGTCATAACTAATATGCACTTTAGTGTGACATCTTTTCACATTTTTGTTCCATCTTCTTAAAATATACTTGTCTGGTATTTGATGAATCCTTTTTTTCATGAGCACTGCAATTTGATGCCTACACACTATTCCCCTAAACTCAAACAACCAACAACTACAATTTGTTTCAGAGCTGTCCTCTTTCAAATATACTGTGAAAGTTGCAAGTCTAAGGCTTTCTCCAAAGGGAACATCTTCACTTACTTCATACACAGAAAAATTAAGATCTTCTGAACACAGAGACAAATTGCAGTAAATCTTTCCTACAACCTCCTGTTGGAACTCTTTGAATTTTGCAATTGTGTAAGCTTTTTGAAATTGCTTTTCAAATGGATATTGAGTTATGCATGGGATGTATGAGTTGAGAGAATTGAATTCTTCACCATTTTCATTTTCATTGCCATAGCATTTTCATACTGCTCCACAAATTGTTTCAAAGTGGTTTTCGAGTTAATGTACCTATCAAAGAATGCGTGCATGCTTTCACTACGCTGTGTGGTTGACATTCCTGCCCAAAAAATGTCTTTGACAAACGCAGGTACCCATCGATGTCTTTCCTCATACAAGCTAAGTAACCAATCATTGCTATGAAGTTGATACTCCTCAATGAACTTACCCCAATGAACTTACCCCAATTTTCTTCAAATTCTTTTGTAGTTAATGAATCATAAACTGCATTCTGAATACCAATTTTTATTGCTTCATATTCCTTGTATCCTCTCAATTTTTCAGGCAATTTTTTCATAATATGCCACAAAAACCATCGGTGACGCGCATTAGGGAAAACAATCTCTGTGGCTTTTTTCATGGCTTTGTCTTGATCTGTAATAATAGCATTGGGAGGGCATCCAGACATGCATGCAAGCCAAGACTGAAATAGCCATGTAAATGTCTCTGTGTCTTCATGTGAAATGAGTCCACAACCCAACAATGTCGATTGTCCATGATGGTTCACACCAACAAATGGGGCAAATGGCATATCATATTTATTTACCAAGTATGTTGTGTCAAATGTGACCACATCCCCAAACTCTTTAAATGCTGCTCTACTCCTCGCATCGGCCCAAAATACATTTTGTAATCGACCATTTCCATCCAAATCCATGACATAAAAAAAGTTTGAATTATCACCTTGCATTTTTACAAAATAATTATACATTGCAGTGGCATCTCCTTCCTCAAGTCGTAAACGATGAACTTTGTCTATATGATTCCTACAATCTTTCTCTAAATATGACAACTTCTCATGCCCTCCAGCTTCCAACACAAGTGAAGTGAAATTTTTGTTCATCCTAATCCCCGCTCTATCATTTAATTCAAGTCTCCTCTTCACATATGGCTCAAGTATCCTATTTTGCTTGAAAAAAACGAGATTTGGTTGGACTCATTTTATGGTTATGCTCAAGTACTAAGGATCGCAATAGCCACATTCCATCGAGTTGTAGAATTGCATTAATGCAAGCTTTGCATCCCGTTCTTGTTTGTGGCCGTAATTTAACCGGATTGCTTGTTTTGATTATTGCCTTCCCAGCACGAGGACAACCAAGAGTTATATATTTTTTCTCTCCATTGCCTCCCTTTTTACACCATTTCCTAGACACCGCAAAACCATTTTTCTTCCCATATGTTGCATAATATTCATAAATTTTATCACTTGACTTAAACATCATTCCCACCTTAGGATCCTCAGTTTCAACTTTTACATTTTCAGTTTCGACTTCTACATTTTCTGTTTCCTCCATTTCATTCTCAATATTAATTTCACTAATGCCCTCACTTGAAGAACCACTTGATATTTCTTCATCCATACCTCTACAATATATATATATATATAACAGATTAAAAAGTTCTTCAACAAAAATAAATAAAAAGGCAATAAATAAACAGGAATTAATTTAGTTCTTAAACAAAAATAAATAAACAACCAATAATTAAACTAAGACTATTTAAAAATAATAATTTGTGCCTTGAAATATATACATTGGTGGTATGAGGCATCAAAAATTTTCAAAATTGAACAAAAACCCCCAAAATTTAACCTATGCAATTTCTAGGCTTTCATACATGAAACAAAGTAAATCCACAAAATCTTATTGAAAGATTCAAATTTACAGATAACAGAAATTAAAACGAAAATTGAGTTATATAACCTATGCAATCCACAACATCTCTTTCATTGAAAGATTCACAGACAACAAAAATTTTCAAAAGCCCCAAAATTCAAAATTCTAGGGTTTGAAAAAAATAATCCCAAAATCGCACAAAGAAGGTAGGATACAAAATCAAGCTTGGTAAAACAACTACAAACACTCAGATTTTGGTTGCAAATCTTACCTTCGGTGTTCTTGCAAGAATGGTGGGATTAGAGACTGAAATCGTAGCAAAAATCTGAGAGGGACGGAGAAATCAAATGGAAATCTCAGCAGTTACGGAGACGCCGGTGGCAGCAAGCTTGCGGGTGAGAGCTGAGCGAGAGAGTGGTGAGAGAGTTGAAACGTGAGCTAGAGTGGTGAGAGAGTTGAACTGGTGAAAGAGTTGAAACATGAGACTCGAAACTTTTTTTTATTTCATAAACTAACAATTTCCTTACCAGGTTCTTTCATTTTTTTTCCTTTTTTTATTCCCTTACCAGGTGGGACCCACCTTTTCCTGAAAGTTTTCCTGAGTCCCCTTCCTGAAGCGTAGCATTATTGATATGTAATAATAGTATATGTCTTCCAACCCCCATTTCTTTCTCCCTTTTATTTACCTACTTATGATGGTAGCATAGAGCATTATATGTTTGCATAGAACATCATATTCACCTAGCAGTCTCACATGCATTTGGGTTTGGCTCATCATACTAACTAATGTCAATTTCAATTTCATTACCTGAAAATGTGATTTATAATGTCTTGAGTTGGATCATATACCATGCTCATAGCTGAGCCTATAAAAATTGCATAAACGTGTTCATTGCATTAGTCACATTGTATTGTTTAGGAACATGCACATTTTCTAATCATTTTTCTTTATTTGGTTTGCCTTAGAGTACTGGGTGAGCACTTATTGTTTTGGCATACCGCATAAGTGTGATTGTTGCCATGCCAAGCATAATACCATGAGGCTAAATGCTTAATTAATATACTTGTTTTAAATGCCGGTGGATGAAGGCTAATTGTTAAAATTGGGATAAATTGATTAATGTACATACAAACTCACTATTTTAATTAATGAGTATCAAAAACAATTTTCAAACAAAAATGAAATCAAAGAGTTCCAAGTTTTGCAAATTAGTCTATACTTACGTGTATCACATAGTAAAAATAGCTAATAAATCGGAACAAGAGTATATAATGCAAATAAAAATCACATCATGATTAGTAAAGGCCGATCTTTGATCGAGTGAGTGGGGTGCTCAATTCGTAACCTTCCCCTCTCGTACCTAAGTTCCCAAGCCCAGACACTTTGGTGATGACGGATAAGTGGCATTTGGCACGAGTCTCGGGTTTCCTAAATTTTTCAAAAATATTTAGGTGACAACTCTGTAATCTAGCAGAGCAGTCCATTTTTGGCATTTGATTCAGACATTAATTTTCTTAAAGATTTGTTGGATTTGGACTCATTTGTGTTTATCTATTTCACATTGCGCTTATGAAATTAGATTCAAAACCACGGGAGTCCAAACTGTACGGTTAATCGTATCCAAAAAGAGTACGAAAAGCAAGCTACATTTAGTCATGGAATTCTTGGGTTTGTGGGTTATGTACATACTGTTTCCATTCTCCATACTATTATTAGGGGTCATTTAGTTTCCATTCTCTCTCAGCTTTTGTTGTTTCCTTCTTTCCCCTATCAGAGCTCACTCCGATAAGTTATTTCACTAAGATTTTGTTGTTTCTCTCCTCTCCTTTCTCTCTCAGCTTTTGTTATTTCATCTTTTAATGTTATGGTTTGATGTGTTATTGTTATTGTTCTTTTAATGTTATAGTAACTTATTTATACCAGCAAGAAGTGGATTTCGAGGGTGGGTTTCTCTACTTATGGTATTGATCTAATTTCATGTTTGGGCTTTAAGAGCATCCCCTCTCGAGAAATTTATATTTTAAAGTTTCCTTTCCCCCTCCCTTTCTGCCTCTGTTACATTAATTTTGTGTCCTACCTCTTTGATTTGCACATTATGATAAGAAGGTAGACCAATTGACTAAATGAAGAATTCTGCTCGAAATCAAAATTGCATTAATTTTTTAGATAACTAAATGAAGAATTTTGACTAGAATATAGAGAGAATTTCCCTTGCTGCAATTCAAACGAGATGCTCCTCCTTCGGCTCCCTTTGGCTTCCTTTGAACTTGTACTTGCAAGGTAAGACTTCAAACTCACTACCTTTCTCTACCCTTCATTGTTTTGCTAAGTTATTTAAATTATTTGAATTTGTTGTTTGAATTCTATCTGATGTGAGTCATTGATATTGGTTTGGAATTTTAGCAAAAATCTAATTACAGTGGCGTTTATTAAATTTTTGGTTATATAAACTATTTATTGAGTCCCTTCGAACTCACACTCGCAAGGTAATTTTAAAATTGTTTTCAGATTATGTTGATTACTCTCCGTTGTATTTTAATTTTTTTTATTGGTCAGATACATTGCATTCTCTCTGCTGTTATTGAGTTTATTTATTCCTTTATTTATTGTGTTTGTGTGCTTTGATTTTTGTTCCATTGTGAATAGCATTTAGATAGCCAAATTTTGTTTAATGCAATTGGATTCCCATATAAATCTATATATGATCTCATTTGACCATATTGTGTTTTAAGAACAAAACATTCTGCTAAACGAGTTCACTGAGCCATTTCCATTTTCTCTATCTAGAAGATAAATATTTCAAAATAATACAAAACATTCTCTACATTTTGGAAGAAATATTAGATATCTTATCCTATATATGTACTTGATCATACGAGGATTGCGGTTATGAAGATAATTTATTCCCTTTGCTTATAGAAAACAAATGCAAATAATTAAGCCTAAAAAAATATAATATACAAATGCACTGTCAATTAAGACAATGAAAAGAAAAAAAAAATTAAACAATGGTGAATGCCTCATTCATCATTTTGATGAGACGGGAAGATGTGCATAGAGGAGGAAAAACACCATACGTTACATGTGTAAGCATGTATGTTACAATAACAAACACAAGGTTTATGCAAAAGCCTATATAAACTGCCTCTGCAATTGAAAACCACTACTGTAATTAGTTAATTACTTAGAACAATGCTTGCAATAATATCTAATTCCTATATTGATGCTAAGGGAATTAAAAGAAACAATACAAAACCTTGATAGATATTCTGTTACTACGGACAAGTTTGGGGGCTGAGTAACAGCACACATGAAAATAACAATATTTGGGTGCCGCAAGCATTTCATAATTGTGACCTACAAACATAAGTAGTGAAGTTAGAACATAGCCATAACCTAAAAATAAATAAACAAAAATATATTTGTTCCACTGTTATATAGATGTTCCATTGTATTTTCAATGATATGTGTTAGTTTTACTTGATAATTAGTATAAATTGCTGATGAAATAGTTTTTCTTTTTTTGTTTTTCTTTTTTTGTTTTTTTGTGGCATAAATTTATGTTTGGACTTTCTAGATGATAAATGGTGAACTTCAAAATACTTATGATTATAATGGATTTTTCTTTTGGTTTTAATTTCATCTCTAAAAAATTGAAGGCAGTTGGGAAGTTGTTGTGCTCCGATTTTAATACTCTTCATGTTGCCAGGGCAGATTTTGATTTTATCATTTTAATGTGATTGTTAAAATACATCATTGATGGTTCTAAAATTATATAACCAAACATTTTCAGGTTGAAGTATAACAGTTATGTACAATATCACTATTTTTGGTCAAGTAAGTTTTTTTTTTCCCCTCCATATAAATTTAAGCACTTCTCTTATAATGTAAGGCCTATTTATTTATTTATTCATTTATTTTAAACTTGTCATATCTAATTTTCTTCTAATAAATGCTTCTTTCCTCATACTTTATACGTGGATTGAGACTTACACTGAACTGTAATATCAAGCAAGAAATTATTTTTTTCTCATTTATGTGTATAAAGTTTTATTTATCACTCTAAAGTTTTTATATATCAAAAAATGACACAGACTTCACAAATTTCATTATGATACATATAAATTATAATTACATTTTGATCCTAACATTATTTATACCGTGTCTTTAGACATTGTAGTTATCAAGCCATCTTGTTTGAATGGCACCACTTCAATCCTGAGTCTTTCAAACTCCAGCAGTAACTCTCTCTAATTTGTGAGTAAACAGGCAAGATTTCCCACATTCTTTTTACTAAGTGCATCTACCACAGTATTGGCTTTGCCAGGATGATAGTGGATCTGCAAATCATAATCTTTGATTAATTCAAGCCACCGCCTTTGACGCATGTTCAATTCTTTCTGAGTGAAAAAGTATTTCAAACTCTTATGATCTGTGTAAATTTCACATTTGGCCCAGTACAAATAGTGACGCCATATTTTCAATGCAAACACAACTGTAACAAGTTCCAGGTCATGTGTAGGGTGGTTCTTCTCGTGTGGTCTCAATTGTCGAAAGGCATATGCAATCACCTTGCCATTCTGCATTAAGACACAATCCAAACCCTTATAAGATCCATCACTAAAGATTACAAAACCTTTGGTACCTGAGGTAATTGTACAGATTGGAGTTGTAGTCAATCTTATCTTCAACTCTTGAAAGGATGTTTCTCTCTGATCCGCCCACTCAAATGGTTCCCCCTTTTCGAGTCAATTAAGTCAATGGTACAACAAATTTCAAAAAGTCTCTAACAAATCTTTGATAATAACCTGCTAATCCCATAAAATTATGAACTTTTGATACATTAGTCAGGATAGGCTAATTAATAATTGCTTCTATTTTATGAAGATCAACAGATATACCATCTTTTTTAATGATGTCTCCCAAAAACGCGATTTCATCAAGCCAAAATTCACACTTTTTGAATTTCCCATACAACTGTTTTTCTCTTAGTGTTTGGAGAGTCATTCTCAAGTGCTGTTCATGATCATCTCTATTTTTCGAATATATGAGAATATCATCAATAAACACGACAATAAATTCATCCAAGAAGGGTTTAAAAATTCTATTCATCAAATCTATGAATGCAGCAGGCGCATTTGTAACTCTGAAAGGCAGGACCAAAAACTCATAATGTCCATACTTGGTTCAGAAGGCAGTCTTTTCAACATCTTTAGCCTTAACGTTCAGTTGATGATACCCCAATCTCAAGTCAATTTTTGAAATATCTGTGCCCCCTGCAACTGATCAAACAGGTCATCAATGCGTGGCAAAGGATATTTATTTTTCACTGTTACCTTGTCAAGCTCTCAGTAATCAATGCATAGTTGAAGAGTGCAATCTTTCTTCTTTTTAAAAAGTACCAGTGCCCCCCACGGTGATGTGCTTGGTCTAACAAACCCTTTTTCAAGCAGTACCTGCAACTAAACTTTCACTTCTGTCATTTCAGTAGTAAACATATGATAGGGAGTTTTAGAAATTGGTTGTGTACCCGGTATCACATCAATTGTAAACTCAATTTCTCTATCTACCAGTTGTCCAGGTAAGTCATCCGGAATCACATCAGAAAAGTCTCTCACTACTAGTATACTATCTAGGGTGACATCTATGGTTTGTTTAGTCAGCACACAACACAAGTACCCTCAACATCCCTTCTTAAGTAACTTACAAGCTTTCATTGTAGAAATCAAATAACGTGGAAATACAATTTCATCATGTCCTGAAGGTCTAAATAAAACTCATTTCGTTACACAATCAATAGTTACACAATATTTAGACAACTAGTCCATTCCCAAAATTACATCAAAGTGTATAATACCAAAAGGCAGTAGATCCACAAACAATATCACATTATCAACACATATTTCACAAGCACGATAAATAGATAAACATAAAGCAAGTTTCCCAGATGGGGTGGACACACACAATATATAGGGCAATGATTCCATGGGTCTATTTAATCTATGTTCAAACACAGAAGAGACAAAAGAATGCGTTGAACCCGAATCAATTAACACATATACATCTTGATTGCAAATAGGAAGAGTACCTGAAACCACAACCTCAATATTTTGAGTATCTCCTAGAATCAATGCAAAAACCCTTCCTTGCCTCTGCTCATTACTTGTTGTAGTGAGCGTTGCATTTGTTCTTGTTGTTAGAGTAGATCTAGTTGAACTTGTAGTACCATGATTTCCACTTCGAAGTGGTTGTGTACAATCCTTTGCGATGTGTCTCGTCTTCCCACAGTGATAACAAGCCCCTGACGTGCGGTAGCATACACCCCAATGTTTATTTCCACAAGTAGCATAAGTTGGTGCTGAATTACCACTTTGGCTTGAACCAATATTACTAGAATTCCCAGACTTCAACTTCTTGTTCGTTGACGCTGCCCCCTTATTAAAATTATATCTCCTACCCTTCCATTCAAAGTTTTGTTTACAGTTAGCCACATTACCCTATGTTATTAGTGTCTTATCAAGCACATCCATATATGGCGGCAATTTGAGAACATTGACTCTATCTTGGATTGGGTCACGCAAACCTCCCTCAAATTGTCTAGCTTTCACGTAGTCTATATCTACCATATGAGGTGCAAATTAGGCTAACTCTATAAATTAAGCCTCACATTCAGCAACTGATTTGTTTCCCTACTTGAGTTCCATGAATTCAGGCACTTTCCTATCCCGCACGCATTGCGGGAAGTACTTCTCATAAAAGATCTCTAAAAAGTGAGCCCAAGTATTATCCTTATTCTCATCGCGAACCAACATCCACCAACACCTGGCATCATCTTCCAAGGTGAATGTAGCTAGTTGTACTTTTTGAGCTTCGGTACATAGGAACACCTCAAACAACTTCTCAATCCCTAAGACCCAAGCTTCCGCCTTCAATGGTTCAATCCCACCATTAAATAATGGTGGCTTCATCTTTTTGAATTCTCTAGTCAAAGAAACAATACAGTCCCCTATCTAACACCCTGGAGCTGGAGGTGGTACATGCATTGGAGGTGGGGATGGCAGTCGTTGTTGTTGTTGCCACTGCTGTTGTTGTCTTATGGCTTCTTTCATGTCCTGCATCATTCGTTCCATTCTGTCCAATCTTGAGGAGGTTGCCTCCTTTAGCTCATGACTTCTTGTTCTCACCATTTTCTATATGAAACTTTGTATTATGATAAACACAATATAATTCTGTACACGATGCTCATAAAATTAATCATGAAATTCATCTCACTCTAATATATAAATGTACATGAATGCAATTCTTGAAATCTCTTCTAAACTCTCTATGGCTCAAGGGACAAGTGAATGAGATATAACCCGTGCTCTAATACCACTTTCTCATGACCAAAACCCGTCCTTGTACGTTTAGCATCATGACTGGCTAGTAATCATAGATTACCTACAACCTTCATAAACAAAATCCATTTTAATATAAAGTACGAGCTTAACGGAAGTATCAGTTAACATAACATTTGTCTATTTAGCTGTGCGTATATGAAAAGAACTTCGTATAATAAGCAAAGATTTGTTCCAAAAGTACAAACATTCATGTCTTATAGTTATACAAACCCCAACATATAAACAAAATACAAAACCATTTAACAAGCAAAAAGGAGAGGTTCAACTAGCATGGCTCCACCTGAGCCTAGTTACTTCACTTGGAAGCTCCTCAAAAGGCTGACTCAAGTAGACTCGAGGCTTTCATAACTCTAATGTTCAACTTGCCCACCTACATATATATAAATAAATAGTGAGCTAGGGCCCAGAGAGTAATAACAAAATAAAGAGGTTAATTTTATGAATGAAGTTCGATAACATGCCAATCCAATTCTCATTTCAATTCTTAATTCACAATATTCAATAAAATTCATTGTTGATGTCATTTCAATATCAAATTGAGTGGCATGTTCATAAATCAATAACATTCCGATCACAATGGATCCTTATGGTCAAGCCAATGGATCATGAAGGATCAAACCAATGGACCACGAAGGGTCATCCACTGGACCACGAAGGGTCAAACACTAGAGATCTCTATGCTTCAGTCAATCCCAATAAACATGGTATTGTTACCCCCAGGCAAGGGCCTATAATCAATAGATACCACAATGCAGTTTCAAAAATGAACTTCATTCATTGATAGAAAATAACATTTTTAATAAACCATTCAACCGATTGCGTATTGATTTCAAGAACAATAGCAATTTCAAAATAAATATTACTTGCACATATCTTTGTAAAGTTACTACTCACAGTGGGTTATGTTTTCACTAGGCCTCAGATGTCCATCTATACAAAACACAAAACAAAAATACAATTGAAGCACCATTCCACTTTAATTAAATTTCTTCCATGTGTTTTTTAACTCATTCCATGTTTATATAAGCTCAATTGGTGCCTAAGAGTACTTGAAATGATATGAGAATGAAAGTATGCACTTAAAAGAGTTAGTCAAACTTTGCTGAAAACAAGGTATCCACTCGAGCACAGCTTCCTCCGCTCGAGTGGAGGTTCAAAAATAAGGGTGGTCGCTCGAGCGCCACTTCTGTTGCTCGAGCAGTCTGTAAACTCTGCAAAAGTACTGGTTGCATGAATTTTTCGCTCGATGGACGCTCGACGGTCGCTCGAGCGGAAGACTGAGTAAAAAGGGTCCTTGCTCAAGCACAACTTTGGTCACTTGAGCGGTTTGCAAAATTTTGTAAAACCTCTAGGAGCTCGATTTTTATACTCGAGCAAACAAGTTGAATTATGGAATTTCCAGAACTGTGTTTGAAATTCAAATCTGATATTCAAAGGTCCAAAACTTGTATTTTTGGTACAAAAACATGGAAAACATTTTAGAACTTGGAAATAGAGTCAATTTGAAACCAATTGCTCAAAATCATGGACCCAATTCTCAAAATCAAACTTAAATCATGAAGTTGGAACCATGCATGACATGTATTGCCCTCACTTCTTTTCAAATCCTTTCAAAACTTGATCAAATGGCATGACCAGTGTAAAAACATGAAGAACTCGTCAAATAAATATATAGAAGTCCCATGCATGTAAGAATTCATAGAAAATTGAACTCAAAGATGAAGGATTATGCATGCATGTATGCAATTATACTCAATTCTTCCCGAATCAAGTCAATCCTTTCTATTTACATGCAAATAGACTCATAACTTCTTGAATTCATTGCCTACATGTTTTATTTTCAAGATTTAAAAGAAATTTCATACTTGTGAATTCAAGTGTTGTCTAGCTCAATTCTTCCAGTCCTCCACAATTTCCTTCAAATTCCCCCTTCTCTCTCTCTCTCTAAATGTTGTGTTTACTTTTCTCCTCTCTCAAAATCTCAGCCCATGTGTTTGTATAAGTGAGTTCAAAACATGTACTAAGCATACATAGAGTGTAATTAACTTAGCCTAATCAAAGTTGATTAAGGTTAATTATTAGGATCATTTCTAACTAAATTCAATCAGTTTATTCTAATTATTTTGGTCTGAATCAAATTTCTAACAAAAGTTGTCATAAAATTTTAAATATTCTATTTAACCTATTGAGCTAGTCAATTTTGGCTTCCGAAGCTATTTGAGCTTTCAATTTCTGATTCTAATTCATTATGTTAATAGATATTCCATGTAATAATAGATAATTACAAAATTAAGCATGCGATCACACAATTAAACGCACAGTCAAAAAATTAAACTCATTGAAACAATAATATAATGGTACAGAGGTCGAGGTTGTCACAAAACTAGTCCTCAGAGTTCAAACATCCAATAACAAAACTTTCACTAGCTCAAGTTGGTTAGATCAACCAGTTCACCGTCAATGAAACTTATATGCTATGAAACACGGGTATAGGTGTGAATAGTGGTACTAGTATGATATGGGTACGTCGATATAGTAAAATTCAAAAAAATAAAATAAAATAAGATACGAGTACGGCTTGATATGCTTGTAAAAAAAAAATATTTATTTTTAATTTATAGTAATACAAAAATTAATTAAATAATTTAATTTGTTAAGATCCAACCTACAATTAACATTTAATGTCAAAAGTAAAGGTATAAATCAAAATTAAATGTCAATATATTAAATAACTTACAAATCATAGTTTAATTTGAAAGTCATGCTAAGCATAAAACAAAAAATAAAAATAAAAATAAAAAGTCTAGTAAAAGAAGTTTTATCTCTGTAATAGAAGAAAATATTATTTCAACTGAGGTACGGTACGGCTTGAGTATATGTTAGGTACATCTAGGTACGTCAAAAATTAAAAACAAAAAAACTTGAATATGTGTTTCGTGTATCCGGTACATATGCAGAAGAATCATACGAGATACCACACGCCAGTAAGTACTCGATACGGATACGACATATTTTTCGAAAGACCCATAGTTCATAGCTTACATGCAACTCACTTTAATTAGTGTGCATTCCATGTATTCTTATCCCATAATCTACTTGTGAATGATGATTAAACTTCCCTTCCTATCATCATTATCATCATCGACTCATTCACTAACACTGTTCCATGTCGCGCCACTTGAGGTAGATCAGCCCAGTATGGTAATGTGTGTAAGCCCCAGCGACCACCAACACATGAAACAGTTGGTGACTGCTGCAAACAATATCAAAGTTGCCCGGTTTCCACCTCTCGGGGACTCTAATCACATATATAAAAGCTCCAATCCCATACAAAACCCCCATTAGCACCTCGTAGACAGTGGTTTGGATCGCCTCTGGGCAGTTTCCATACAACATCAGCTTGTGGATCACAGGTGCTACACCTGACATGCCCATTGCAAAGTAAAGAGAAGTGCGAAAGCAGCGGAAATAAGGCTTCTGGAAGGCCGGGAGGAAAGAGAAAACCATTGTTCCAATGCCCAACAATGTGATGAAGGCCAAGTAGAGATAAGAGAGGAAGGGTTGGCAGAGGAAGGTATAGTAGACAGGAGGATAGAAGGAGGTAGTTATGAGGACAGCAATGCCGGTATAGTCAATCCTGAGCATGACGTAGCGAAGGCGTTCCGAGTGGCAGGCAAGGAGGTGGCAGGTGCTGCTGGCTAGTAAGCAGAACATGGCTCCTCCCAAGAAGGCGAAGAAGGGCCATCTTGTGATGGGTTGTTGAATCATCAATGGGGATGCCATGCCATCTTTTACACTATGCTGCATATAACACAAAATGGAAAAAGTCTATTCTTAGAGAGAATATATATAGAATTCTGAGTGTGATGCTTTTAAAATTTAGGTTACTTTATTTGTTAGACATTTTGATTTAAAGTGATTAACTCAACAACAGAGATGACTCAAATCTATTTGAGGCCTTTGATCAGAAATCTAGGAGATACCCTTTTACTTGTATTTTTATTTATTGGTTATATGTAAAATTACTAATGAAGTTTGTATACTTAAGTTTTTGCTAACATATCTTTTTCAATTGAAATTATGTCCAATCAATTTCATTTTCTTTTTGATATAGTCAATCTTAGGTATCATTTTATCAACCCAAAAAAATAATAATAATAATTCTGTTGAAGCAATTGTTGCTGGTATTGTCAATAATATTTTCTAAACAATGCATGCATTTGGGAAAGAAAGTATGCAGATTTAAGTGTTTTCTTCTATTCAAAAAATTTCTACTAGAACTTTTAAGAGTAATGTTGTAGATCATATCTGAGTAACAATAATGCCACACTCCACATTTTTATATCATGTTATGCTTACTATTGTACTTACCAACACAATATTAATGTAATAAGTCCCATCACTAATGTATATTTCCAATGTAATACTGACACAAGTAAGAAAAGATGATATAAAAATATAGATGATCATATATTATAGCATTTATCAAATGCAGTCAATCTAGCATTACTCAACTTTTAATTCCATTTTTTGGTGTGTGTGTGTGTGAGAGAGAGAGAGAGAGAGATACACTGCATAACTTGCCATGTCATTCTGTAGTATTATCACTTTCTATTCATATAGAATCTCAATGAAAGTACTATAAACAAACCAATGACAAAGAAATATAAATTACCAGAACAGAATCATCTGTGGGATTGGAAATGCAGAGCTGCTCAGGCACATAGTTGGCAAGTAGTTGAGAAATATGCAAACTGGAAAGTGAGGACAGCAAGTCAGAGGGTATATGCTCATCTTTTAATCTGTTAAAGTCAGTCATGTTTGGCAATGAAGGAATGCAATTCTTGAGCACTGCCTGAATCTTTTGCAGATCAATTCTTTCGAGCATGTCCGATAACTGTTGCAGAGAGTGAATGTCTATCACATTTGGAATTTTCATTGCTGTGTAGATTGTCAAGCAAAGGAAAATGAAGAATCCCATCAAATGCCTGAAATCAATAATGCATAAGCTATAGCCGTATAGGGAAAGTATTTTGGATTCAAATTATGCAAAATGTTGGATTTTTTTTATGTAGCGAAAAAGCGTAAGAGAAAAAATTGCAATGGCAAAAAACTCTGTAAGAATTCTATAAATTAGTCCCAATAATTACATCGTTATTTATAATGAGAGCAAAGCAAACCCTAAAAGCATTAGGAAACAAGCAATTAATTCGATTACTTAGTAATCACCTCTAAATCAAAGGAAATCAATAAACAACCCACCAAAAAATAAATAAAGAAGGACAGAAAGAAAATTTGGATTGGCTCAAATTTGAATTCTAGAAACAAAATGATGGATTTTGTAGAAAAAAACCTAGTCAAAATCAAATTTGTTTTTAAGAAGAAATTGGCAAAAACAAATCTTTCCAAAAAGGCAAAATTGCAAATCGGATGACTAAACAATGAAATTTGCACAAAATCTACCTTAGATCATGGTGAACCCCAAAATTACTAGCTACTCCAAAATTTGAGTTGTCACTATGTTCGTGTTAGTTTTTAGAGTCAAATTATGCCAAATGTTAAGTTCTACTCTCAATCTATCCCTCCCAAACCTTGTTCAATGAGGACTAAACCGAGTAACGTAATTGATTCAAGGATCATTTTTGGATAAATCCTTTCTTTAAGTGTTTTATATATATATTTTTTTTTTTTGAACGGCAAACAATTAAACAAACAATTTTATTAGACAGAGAAAAAATAGAAGTTACAAGTAGCTTGGGAAAAAGTTACATCATTGTCTAAACTAAGTATCCCAACTAAGTTGATTCCCAAAGCAAGACTAATCATATACATTCTCAAGACCCCCGAGAGGAGTTAGAAAGATTCCAACTCAAACAACTGAAACACCACCAAAAATATACACATCATTATACCCTACCCCCAATACAATCTCTAATCTGCCTAATGTTGTATAAAAACTCATTGATAGAGTAATGGAAATCGTTGTTTGCAACTTTCAACCAAAATGCAAGCCTGGCAACTATGAGATCCTACAGCTCCCTCATCATTGGTTGACTTCCATCAAATACACATTCATTCCTATACCTCCAAATAGACCAAAATGCCACCAGGGGTATGGCATTCCAATTCCTGTTTTTCATCATTCTTGCAATAGCTCTCTGTCCACAACTGCACAAGACCTTCAACTGATCCAGGCACTACCCATTGAACCCTCCACCACTGCAACAGATCAATCCAAACTCTCCAAACCGTAGGACAGAAAATAAGCACATGTTCTATTGTTTCCTAATTAGCTTTGCAAAAAATACACAATGTAGAAGCATTCCCATCTAAAAATGCAAGAATACCAATGATGAAACATTTTAGAAGCATTCCAAGTCTTTGCAAGAATACCAATGTTTTAACCTTATGTTTCCATGCAAGCCACCCAAAAAATTGTACTTTTCAGTGGAAGATATTTGATCCACACTAATCTACTAGAATTAACTGGTTCACCAAAAGATAGAGTAGTATAATCATATAAGACTGACACAAAAGACTGCCCTGTTTTTGGTTGCCATCCAAGCTGCCTTATCCACGACACATGTATTCAACATAGATGTAGCTCCGAGAATCTCATTGAGTTTGTGAAGTTCCTCTTTCTTCCATTCAAATAAGGGCCTCCTAAAACTGAATTCCCAACTCTCTGAGCTGCCTTTGTTCTCAACATATTCTTTGAGTGATCCATCTTTATCATTAGACAACCTAAATAGTCTAGGAAACTCCAACTTCAAACACACTTCTCCGCACAAATTTTTTTCTATCTAATTTATATTCTTTTTAAGTATCCATTAAGTTTTGTTTAATGTAACATGACCAAAACATCCTTTCTAATTTTTTGTACGTATTACTATTTTGAAACTAATACATAACAATAGTCTCTCATTTTACGGAAAAAATCTCTTCTTCATTCTAAAAAGATAATCTTTCTCTTATTCCATGAAGAAAATTTCTTCTGCATTCTATGGAGAAAATCTCAAATTTTGAACTTTGAACCTTTTCATAATTTAAAAATTTTAAAAATAACGCAACAAAAAATCTGAATACAAATCATAATACAATGTGAATGTTTTCATTAAACAATAAACATACAACTAACTTTTGAAAAAACAAAATACATATTAAAAATATAATGTAAATGTTCACAATAAATAACAAATATACAACTAACCTTCAAAAAAATAAAATTCATACCAAAATACAATGTAAATGTTCACTATTTATAATTAATATACATGTAGCCTTAAAAAAATTAACTCATACAAATGCAAACATTTACACTGCAACATAAAAATATAAAACAAAATTTAAAAAAAAAAAAAAGTGAAAATCAACTATTTCAATTGTTCAATGGTAATAAAAATGATTGTTTAACTAACAAGCATAATAACAAAAATAAAAAACATACAATTAACTTTCAAAAAAAACTTATACCAGAATACAATGTGAATGTTCACAATTTACAATTAATATACAACTAGTTTGAAAAAAATAAAAATAAACTCATACTAATGTGAGCATTCACACTACAATATGAAAAATATAAAAATAAAATTAAAAAAAAGTGAAAATCGACTATTTCAATTGTTCAATGGTAACAAAAAAGATTGTTCAACAACAAGCATAGTAAAAAAAAATAAAAATACAACTAACTTTCGAAAAAATTTCAAAAAAAAAAACAAAAAAATTCATATCAAAATACAATGTGAATGTTCATAATTTACAATTAACATACAACTAATCTTAAAAAAAACTAAATTCATACCATTGTGAACATTCACACTGCAACATCAAACAAAATTGAAAGAAAAAAAAAATAACTATTTTAATAATTTAATGGTAACAAGAAATGATTGTTCAAACAACAAATATAGTAACAAATAGTCAATAATATGTGAACATTTATATCTTACAAAATATATAATTATGTCCATATCTATATTTTAACACGTATTTCTCAGACTTTCAAATAATGCGAAATGTGAACAGTCACACTGATTGACAAAAAAAATAAAAACAATGACAGCAATAGAATTAAAAATCCAAAAAATATATATATATATACTTAATCACTCTAAAAAAAATAAAAAAATATATCACCTACATCCTCATCTTTATCATCACCTTTATCATTATCATTATCATTAACAACCTATGCAATTTCACCATTCCACCAATCCAAATCAAACCAAACCCACTTTCGACGAATATGTTTGTAACAAAATTGACTAGACATAAATAGAGTTTCGACTTACAATAATAGAGAAACAGAGTTTCGAACACAAATCAATAATGGACGAACACAGAACTTCAAACACAAAGTAACGATGGAGGAATACAAAGTTTCACCGCACCAATGGAGAAATATAATATTATTTCACCATCATGTGTAAATTAGAGTTTGTAAACCCTACTAAATAGAGAGTTTCGAAACCCTAGCACAATGAAACAATACCACAAATGTGAATAAAACTGGTCAAAAATATATATATATGTGAATAATGGTAACTACTAAAACAGAGGTAGCAATAAAAATGAAATGTGTATATCTTTTTTTTCATATAATACATATCAACAATAGACATAAGGGTATAATGGTCCAACAAACAATATAAATCAAGAAAAAAGGACCTCATAGAATAAAATTATAAATACATGAAACTAACTATGTTATAATTTTTCTTAATAGACTTATTGGATTAAAATACCTCTAAATGGGATTTATCAAAAAAAAAAAAAACCTTGATTCAATGCCAAGATGATATAAAAAATACGAAAATAAAAATTCCAAATTGAAATAGAAGTATTTATTTTTAATCATCAAAGTGCAACAATAAATGTAATTGATTCAATGCCAAGATGAATTACTAGCAGATCCTACTAGTTTGATTTAGGGGACGTTTGCGAAGTGGGGTTTGGGCTAAATTAGCCACTAAATGACAAAAGTGGCTAATTTAGCCACAAACGGACAAGACAAGTGAATTTACCATAAAACCCTCACATGAAAGAGGGGCGGCAAAGTAAAAAAAAAAATTGAAATTGATGATTTTTTCAAGAAAAGACAAAGAAAGTTGAAAAAAAAAATAAAAACATTTTTTTTTGTTTTTTGTTAAAATATTTTATGAAAATAAATTTAAACTATATTTGATAAAAATATTTTTAAATAATTTTTTTTTTTTTGTTATGTATTTGGTTATGATTTGAGTGTAGACTTGTGAAAATAGTATGGAATTTCGAGTTATATGTTTGGTTATGAGTTACCTCAATAATTTATTAATTGAGTTTCATTTTATGTGTTTGGTTACGACTTGAGTGTAGAGTTGTTTTTAAATTTAAAATATTAACATTTTAAATTATTTAAATTTCGATTTATGTGTTTGGTTATGAGTTATCTCAATAATTTATTAATTGAGATAACTTTTTATGTGTTTGTTTACGACTTGAGTGTAGAGTTGTTTTTAAATTTAAAATATTAAAATTTTAAATTGTTTACATTTTTTGAATATTTAATTTATTTAAATTTTGCTGTTAAAATATTTTTTTTATTATTTAAATTGATTAAATTTTTACGATTTACATACTTTTTTAATATTTAATTTAAATTTTTGACATTAAATTTTGTAGATTATTTACATTATTTAAATATTAAAATTAAAATTAAAAGGAAAAAAACACAGCAATTAACATTTGCCACGTAATTTACAAATAAATAAAACACATGAAAATCTATTTTTGAAATATAAAAACATGAGAACATAAATTACCATTCGCCACGTCTTATTTTAAGGAAATAAATATAAAAATAAATAAGGCAAAAAATAAATAATTAATGTATAAAACAATAAATAAAAATAAATATGGCAAAAAAATAAATAAATAACGCAAAAATTAAATATTACAATTTAAATTTAAAATATTACGATTTAAATTATTTAAATTTTGACGATTTAAATTTTTATATTATTTAAATAAAATGAAATATTATTTAAATATAAAAATTATATTAAATTAAATTAAAAGTAAATTATTTAAAATATACAGGACAATAAAATAAAACCTCACTTTTTAATTAAGTTTTGTTTTATGTATTTGGTTACGATATGAGTATAGAGTTGTTTTTAAATTAAAAATATTAACATTTTAAATTATTTAAAGAACGTAAATTAAAGAACAAGAACTAAAAAAAATAAAAAATAAAAAAATTAAGCAAAAGTCGGCAGATCGACACCCAATAGACCAAAAAAAAAAAAGCCAAAACCAAACCCAAAAAAAAAAAAAAAAAGCAAAATAGGCGAAATCGAAACCTAACAGAAAAAAATTAAAATAAAAAATAACCAAAATATGCCCCAAAAAAAAAAATTTAAGCAAAAAGCCAAAATTGTAAAAAAAAAAAAAAAAATACCGAAAACAAGATGACATACCAAAAAAATTTTTTTTTTCAGCAAATAGCCAAAATAGGGAAAAAAAACGGAAAATATGCCAAATCCCAACCCAAAATGAAAAATAAAAAAAAATGAAAAAGGGCAATTTGGTCTTTCAACAAGATGACACCTCACCAAAAAGTCAAAAAGTCAAAAAGTCCTTCCCAAACCAAGTTTTTTAGCCCAGGCTAAAATAGCCAAAAAGGTCAAAAAGCCAAAAAGTCAACCCACTTTCCAAACGGGGGCTTAATTTCCACTAACAACTATCAATTCATCATTGAAAGTTGGTCCTAACAAAATCGTCGCCAAAAATTAAAAAATAGTAACTTTTTTGTGATGTTTTTAAAATTTGTCGCTAAAAACTACAATTAGCTATATTTTTCTAAATATGTAACTAAAAACTAAAAATTAGTGACTTTTTGTGATACTTTTCTAAATTTATCACTAAAAAATGACAATTAACAACGTTTTTTTATGAGGAAAAACTAAAAATTAATGAGTTTTTTTATAAAAACGTCGCTAATTATCACATGACTTATTAACTAATAAGGCCCAATAGAATCTGCAAGTTAGCTTAAATAAATAAATAAATTGAAATAGAATAAGACAGAGATAATTGAAGGTTACGCAGATTGGGTGATAGAATCGTTACGTCCAAACATTTAGAGTCTCATTGTGAATGCGGAAGATGCTTAGGAAGGTCTGCTTCAATGGCCATTCAGATCGGTAATAACCCAAAATGAATTCATTGTCCTTTAAATATCCAGGCAAGGAGTGGTAATCAATCAGCTGATCTTGTTTAACTTTCTTCCATTGTTTCTTTCCTTTCTCTTCCATACGTAGAAAAAAATCCGATCCTCTATCTTCTTATATATATATATATATATAATAGGGGCTGTATACCAATCCTGTGTTTGGTTTGGGCAGAAGGGAAGTCAAAGAAGGACAAGTTAGAGAAATGAAAGAAAAAAAAAAAAAACTAAAAAACTTTCATTCCTTTGGTTGAGAAGAGAAAATGAAGGGACAAAATTTCCCTGCTTTTCTCTTCTGCAAATTGGTGAGATAGAAAGAAAAGTGGGAAAGTGAAAGCAAAGGGAAGGGAGTTTTCCTTATTTGTTTGGTTGAGATGTTAGACTCAAAGAATTTTATGTTCTTTTCTTTTATTTTCTGTTCTTTTCAACCAAACACACAACCAGTGAGACAGATTTAGAGGGAGGCAGTGATAATATTGAAAAGGGAAAATTTTAAGACGTGATGATGAAACAAGAGGCAGTTTTTTCGGTTATAAGAAAAAATAGGAGGGTTTGTGGAACGGGTGGAAGATATTTATTTCCGGAAGGGCCCATATGGATCAATTTTATTTAATTACAAGCAGTGGCGGAGCTAGGAATATAGTATAGGGGGGCATTATTAATTATAATCTCAAAATTTTTTCTTTCCCAATCAATAATAATAACATAATAATAATTTTTCAAGCTAATATTAAACATTAAAAATTAATATTCATTGATCAAATTGTTTGAAAAAAAATAGTTTGAATATATTGATTTTGGTTTAACAAGTCTTGACATTTACTCGAAACTTGATTATGAGCATTATTGGGACCTCCAACATAAATCTGAATTTTTTTCTTTTTTTTTTCCAATTTGAGAAACCCTCACTAACAAAAGAATCACCATCAGCTTGATCTCCAATATCGGGTTTGAAAAGATAACATAAACAAAATGCTGCATTTTTTGTTACGTTATACTCCAAGCAATTAGAAAATTCACTAAACCAAGTCGGATTAAATTGCCGAAATTTTTGTCCAAATGATTTTTGTGAAAAATTATGATCACAAGGTTGACAAGGACCTTTTTGTAGATATGCCCTACGAATTTGTTCTCAACCATTAGTATTATAGTCCATAATCTGAGGCCGTAGTCCTAGATCTGCAGGAAGGTCTACTATGTTGATTTCTATGTGACTTTGTTTTGCGGAAGAATAATTATAATCTTCTTCTTGATGAAAAGATGATTCCAGCTTTGATTTTCTTTTGAAATATTTCTCCATGACTGTTTTAAAAAATAAAAATTCATAATCAAAATCACAAACCTCCACAAATCAAAATCTCCAAATTTAATACAAATCAAAAAATTTTAATTTAGCACAAATCACAACAAATAAAATTTTTAATATACCAATATTATAACAAATGAAAGTCCCTAATTAAAATAACAAATACTAGAAATTAATATTTTTAGTTGTAGCACAAATCAAATCCCTAATTTTAGCACAAACAACGACAAATCAAAATCCCTACTTTTAATATAAATCACTACCAATTAAGATTCATAATTGTAACATATCAAAATATCTTATTTTAACATAAATAATAACAAATCAAAACTTAACAAATAACTATAAATTGATACTCATAATTTTTATTTAAAAATAAAAAAATCATAAATAAAGTTACCGGTAAACAATGAAGATAAAATATCAAGGTTGTAGTGTGATTTCAAATCTGTATTGTGTGATCCTAATCTGGTGAATCTCCAGTTGATAAATTGCAAAGTAACAAAGGAAAATAAAAAAAATAAAAAAAAAACTCTTTTTCCATGAATAAAAAAAAATTAATTTGATTGAATGTGTTTGAAAATTGGGTGACGTGTATCAGTAAGTGTCAAAGTGAATGTCAAGAGTGGACTGTTGTATGTATATAAAGCACTGCATGTAAGAAGAATGAAAAAAAAAAAAAAAAATTTTGAAAAGTCAGGGGGACGCATGACCCCCTAGCCCCATGTACCTCCGCCCCTTATTACAAGCGATGCACTAAAATTTTCAAAACTGTTCTTTTGATGTCCTGTTAAGACTTTGATTGCAGTAATGATAAAAATTAGAAGCTAACATCAACGAGTTTTTGACTATTTGGCAAAACTTGTGTGGTAGCATTATAATATATTTCATTTAAAATTAATTTTTTAATTTACGTAACAACTGTAGTTGTATAAAATGAAAATGTTATACAAATTATTATTTTTAATTTTTATTAGGATAAATTACCAGCAAGTCCAAATAGTTAAACTTAATTCTCATTATCAATTCGTCGCTGAAAGTTGGTTCTATCATAATTGTTGCTAAAAAATATTTTTGTGGCAATTTTCTGAATGTGTCACTAAAAACTGACAATTAGTGACATTTTTTGTGACTATTTTTAAAAGTTGTCACTAAAAATTGACAATTAACGATATTTTTCCGTGACAAATTTATCAAACTATCATTTAAAACAAACAATTAGTAACCATTCTTTATGAAAAAGCTCCTAATTATCAAACAGTCTATTGATCAATAAATCCACCTATTAGAATCTATACATAAGTCCCTTTTTATTGTAAATTAATGTGACATGCAATAAATGAACTTTACTTTATAAAATGAGACACAACAAACTATTATGATCAGTGACGCGTAAAAATTTGGAAAACGCCCACAAAAAGAGAAATGTTTGAAAAAAACAAAATTGTTTGTGTACACGGACATTAAAAAAAATTATACTTAATGATAAAGAAACCTAACGAAAAATACGATGATCACCATCTATAAGAAAAAGAACATCTCTAACTGTTGAACGGTCGGGAGTCCTCCAACGCTCAAGTTATACTCCTCTGATATTAGAAAAATATTTAATGAACAAATTCAATAGAGAAAATAACATACCTTTATCCATGGGGTGTGGGTCTAGTTATAAAAGTTGATTGCTTGCTTAATAAGTATTCTAAGTGCTCTAGAAGTTTTCACAAACAATTTCTAGTTATTTACGACTTTTATATCAATAAGATTTTATCTCACGATGAGTTGTACTACACGTATAATACTGTTGCTTTGTTTGACCATTGCCTTACGTGTGATAATCCATAACTGTGTCACATGATTGTATTGGGACCCATATATTTCTGTGGTGATTTTTATTTCCCTATAACCCATATATTTCTATGGTGATTTTTATTTCCCCGTAATTGCCCACAAGCTTTCATTTTCTGTTAAGCCCAATGAGAAGAAGTGGAAAGTCTCATGTTATTTCACTTGATAAAAATAGTTGTGGATTAATGTTTGGCTAGAACAATATATATGGGTTTTAGGCCAAATGCCCTCCATTCTCCTTGACTAATATAATTTTGAAGAGTACCCATTATATTGCTTGATAGTTTTGCAAGGTTTGAGCACCTTTTCAAACTAATATACAAGCATTTACTAATCATGTTGTGCCTAACAAATACTAGATCTTAGAAAATATCTAGCAAATGTTAGGGGCTATTCTAATAATGCCTAACCATGTTAAGACTTATTCTAAGAATGCCTAGCCTTATTATAGAACTTATTTTGAAAATGCCTAACCTTACTATCACTTATTCTGAAAATGTCTAGCCCTGACAGGACTTATTCTAAGAATGCCTATCCTTGCTAGGTCTTCTTTTAATAATGTCTAACCTTGTTAGTACACTAATTCTGAAAACGCCTAACCTTACTAGGTCTTATTTCGAAAATGTCTATCCTTACTAGGTCTTATTTTGACAATATCTAGCCTTGTTAGGTCTTATTTTGAGAATGACTAACCTTGGTAGCTCTTATTCATGTAGTGCCTAACTTTATTAGGACTTATACCGAGGATATCTAGCCTTGCTAGGTCTTAGAGAATACCTTGCGAATGTTAGGACTTATTCTAAGAATGCATAATCGTGCTAAGGCCTTTAGTAAGCAAAAGCACAGGCCCAACTTTTTCCAAGGTCAACGTCTTAAAATCTCTGTAAGTGTCTCATGCTCAATCCATTGTGCATCATAGCTAAGCTACAGGTAATTGCCAAGGGGAAGTGTAATTCATCTTGCCCCCATGATCCATCGAGTGCCACAATTCAGCTAAGGAATATTCAAGGGGAAGCAACAAGGCTCACCCCTGCACCAAGCTCCACCGTTCGACTGAAATTCTTCTCAAAATGAATAAGTGCTCTCCTTTTTTCGCAGTGAATTCTACTTGGCAAAGAGAATTAGAACCAAAGGGAAGCACAATTCATCTTACCCCCGCACCGAGCTCTACCACTCGCTACAATTCTTCTTCTTAAAGAAAACAAGCGTTCTCATTTTTTTGCCGAGCAAATTCTACTAGACAAAGAGAATTAAAACCAAGGTGAAGCGCAATTCATCATGTACCCGCACCAAGCTTTACTGCTCAATAGGAATTCTCCTCATAGGGAACAAATGTTCTCATTTTTTTCATTGAGCGAATTCTGCTCGACAAAGAGATTTAAAACCAAGGGAAAGCAACAAGGCTTGCCACTACATCGAGTTCTGCCACTCAGTTGGGATTCTTTTAAAAGGGAACAAGTGTTATCCTATTATTAGCCAAACGAATTATACTCAGCAAAGAGAATTAAAATAAAGAGGAAGCGTAATTCATCTTTCCCTATCCACCATGTATAGAATATTTTTCCAAGTCATCAGGCAACTAAGCCTTCCAAATTCGGTGGCCTATTCAACCAAAAATGGTTTCCATCCAGATCCAGTGGCTAATCAAACCAAAGAACAGTCTCCAGTCAAGTCTAGTGGCATATCAAACCAAAGAATGGTCTCCAACTAAGTCTGGCCATTTTATCCAACCAAAAACAGACTCCTGCTAGGTCCGATGACTAATCTAACCAAAGAACAATCTCCTACCAAGTCCGGTGGCATACCCAACCAAAGAATGGTCTCTAACCAAGTCCGACAGCTTTATCCAACTAAAGAACAATCTCCAGCCAAGTCTAGAAGCTTGCAAATTTGCTATAACTGTGAGGATATATTTTTTGCGCACCAACACGTGGCCGAGGTGACACCGAAGTGTCAGCCGAGGTGCCACATGTCCTGGTCATGATGCCGAAGTTATCTCGGCTAGACCGAGGTTATTTGCGAGAATACCGGAATCCGAGATAAGCGGATAAGGGACAAGAGTCCTAAAATGAGAGAAAACATCAGTTTGGGTAAAGATAAGACTCTTAGAGAGTTTATCCTAATCCCACTGGAAGTCCCAGATTAGTAATAATCCTAAGTCCATTAGGGCTAGGCTCCTATTGGGACTAGAATTGTATTGGCTATAAAAGAAAGGCACCCCCATTGGTCTAAGGTATGCTTTTATGCTCAAGCTTGTGAGTTGAATAATGGATTATCTTTGAGAGATATTGAGTACTGACTTGATCGTCGGAGTACTCCCGAGTGGACGAACCACCGCGGGATTCTTATATTTTTGTTGCAGGTCAGCCAGGTGCCATCTATTCTGTCGGTGCTCTCCAACTGGTTACTAAGCGGGCAATGTGGTCATAAAATCACTCACACAATTTGGCGCCGTCTGTAGGAAAGAAAGGAGAATAGATGACCATCACCATACAAGATCAACGTGTTGAAAACGACGAGTTTAGCAAAGATGAAGAGTTTGTCGACATAAACGGAATGAAGACCCTTCCAGAAGGGACGCGAAGACAGGGGGCATGAGCGCTCCCAAGGAGGTAACATTCAAGTATAGAAGAACTCATCCTAAGTGAGCAGATCCTGGATTCCAGGTCTTGGATCCCGGATCCGAGAAGACATGATCTCAACCTAGACAAGTAGGCCCGAGAAGACGAGAGCTCAGCCTAAGTGAGCAGATCCCGGATTCCAGATCTCGGATCCTAGAAGACATAATCTCGGCCTAGATGAGTAGGTCCGAGAATAGAAGAGCTCCACCTGAGTGAGTAGATCCAAGATTCTAGCAAACAAGATCTCGGCACTTAAGTCCGAAAAGAGAAGAGCTGAGCGAGCAAATCTCAAATCCCAGAAGATAAAAAAGAAAACACACAAGGTTTGACTGCAGTTAGCTAGGTTGAAGACCTTTTATAAGGTTCGCAAAGGAGTATGTGGAAGCCATGTAAGGGGCAGAGAGAAGAAGAATATGTTTACCGCTTATTGAAATTTGTAGCAATTTACAAGTTGGTTAAACCGATATGATGTTTACCACTTGTTGAAATTTGTAGAAATTTACAAGTTACTTAAACCGATATGATGTTTACCGCTTGTTGAAATTTGTAGAAATTTACAAGTTGGTTAAACCGACATGATGTTTACCGCTTGTTGAAATTTGTAGAAATTTACAAGTTGGTTAAACCGATATGATGTTTACCGCTTGTTGAAATTTGTAGCAATTTACAAGTTGGTTAAACCGAAATGATGTTTACCACTTGTTGAAATTTGTAGCAATTTACAAGTTGGTTAAACCGAGATGATGTTTACCACTTGTTCAAATTTGTAGCAATTTATAAGTTGGTTAAACCGATATGATGTTTACCACTTGTTGAAATTTATAGCAATTTACAAGTTGGTTAAACCGAGATGATGTTTAACACTTGTTGAAATTCTGTGTGAATTTATAAGTTGAAGTTAAACCGAGGTCATGTTTAACACTTGTTGAAATTCTGTGTGAATTTACAAGTTAGTTAAACCGAGATCATTGTTTAACACTTGTTGAAATTTGTAGCAATTTACAAGTTGAAGTTAAACCGAGATGATGTTTAACACTTGTTGAAATTTGTAGCAATTTACAAATTGAAGTTAAACCGATGTTATGTTTAACACTTGTTGAAATTTGTAGCAATTTACAAGTTGAAGTTAAACCGAGATGATGTTTAACACTTGTTGAAATCTGTAGCAATTTACAACTCGAAGTTAAACCGATGTTATGTTTAATACTTATTGAAATTTGTAGCAATTTACAAGTTGAAGTTAAACCGAGATGATGGTTAACACTTGTTGAAATTTATAGCAATTTGCAAGTTGAAGTTAAACCGAGATGATGTTTAACACTTGTTGAAATTTGTAGCAATTTACAAGTTGAAGTTAAACTGAGATTATTGTTTAAACTTGTTAAAATTTGTAGCAATTTTCAAGTTGAAGTTAGACCGAGATCATTGTTTAACACTTGTTGAAACTTGAGAAAAGTTTACAAGTTAAAGTTAAACCGAGATTATGTATGATAGCTCATACGCGTGAACAGGTTCTTGGAATTCTTGTTCTTTAAAGAGACATGTCAGCCTTAACGATGATCTCGGCTGCGATACTTTAAGCCGACATACTGGAAAGTACCGATATAGGTTTCATCACCTCAGAATGCCGAGGTAATAGAACCTAGGGGGCAGTTGTGAGGATATATTTTCTGAGCACCAACATGTGGCCAAGGTGACACTGAAGTGTCAGCCGTGGTGCCACATGTCCTGGTCATGATGCCGAGGTTATCTCGGCTAGGCCGAGGTTATCTGCGAGAATACTGGAATTTGAGATAAGCGGATAAGGGACAAGAGTCCTAAAATGGGAGAAGACTTCAGTTTGGGTAAAGATAAGACTCTTAGAGAGTTTATCCTAATCCCACTGGAAGTCCCAGATTAGCAGTAATCCTAAGTCCATTAGGGCTAGGCTCCTATTGGGACTAGAATTGTATTGGCTATAAAGGAGAGGCACCCCTATGGGTGTAAGGTATGCTTTTATGCTCCAGCTTGTGAGTTGAATAATGGATTATCTTTGAGAGATATTGAGTACTGACTTGATCGTCGGAGTACCCTCGGGTGGACGAACCACCGCGAGATTCTTATATTTCTGTTGCAGGTCAGCCAAGTGCTATCTATTCTGCCGGTGCTCTCCAGCTGGTTACTAAGCGGGCAGTGTGGTCAAAAAATCACTCACACAATAACAATCCATGCTATTGACCATAACGCCATTGCCTTTTTGTAAAGACTTATGAGCCATGCTTAAATTTGTTTAGCCATATTATGTTCATCTACTCTTGTTGCTCCCTAGATTTTGATGTGATGTAACTACGGCAAGAATTTTCATCCCATTTACTCTTCTTGCCCCCAATTTTTGGTGTGATGAAATCATAACAAACTATTTACAAGATCATGGCAAATTTGAGAGTTGTTAGATAATTAGCTTTATTGCTCGACTCTACTGTGTAAATTTTTGCTCGATTGCTTGTTCGCCTATCAATTTATGAGCTTTATGATTGAGTTAGTGCTCGTGATTTGGTGATTGATACTGAACATGCAATAAAGAAAGATGAAGCCCAATCTGGATGTTGTTCTGAACAACCACACCATGTGCAAACACGTACTCCATCATGCTTTGGGCACAATTTGTCCAGTTGCTCGTTGAGACGAGTCTTCCCTTATAAACAGTGTTGTTGCCTTGAGATGCAATGAATGACTGAGTCTTCCCTTATAAACAGTGTCGTTGTCGCAGTCACTTTATCTTGAAAGAGAGAAGATAGATAGGAAAGACCCTCTCCTTGCTCAGTGTATGCATGTGGTCAAACTAAGGTATTGTCAAGCTATAGTCCTTGCGTGGTCCATAATAGAGTCCGGATCCTCGGCCGCACAAGCCTGTGACTCTCCCTGCGGCACCCCCAAAACGACATCGTTTTGGGTGAAATTTCAATTTAACAACAAAAAAAAAAAAACGTTGAACCGAAACCAGAGGGGTGGGGAAGAAGAGAGAGAGGAAGCGAGAAGAAAGGAGAAGAAAAGGGGAGAAGATGGGAGTCCAGTGTCGGTACTCGACTCGTCGTTCTACAAGGACGAGTCGTCCTCTCCATCACCTGTCATGAAACGCAGCATGATCAGCAGATCCATTCAATGTTAGGAGTCCAGATCTCTTCTTCGTTTTACAAATCTGAGATATATATATATACAAAAATCTGAGAAATCTGAGAAAATATTGAAGAAAAAAATCTGGATGTTCAATTTTGATTTATCTGAGAAAATTTGAGAAATCTGGATTTTTGTATATATATATATATGTGATATATATATAAATGTTCAATTTTGATTTATCATTTGGATGTTCAAAAATCTGGATATATATATAAATGTTCGAAATTGGATGTTCAAAATCTGAGAAATAGACCATTAAATATATATATATATATAGATGTTAAATTGGATTTTCACAAAATCTGGATATATGTATATAAATGTTCAAAATTGGATTTTCTCAGAAATCAAAATCTGAGATATATATATATGTTCAATTTTTTCTTCAAAATTGTTAGACCAGCAGATCCAATGACATTTTCTTCAAGAAATGCGAATTCTGAATCGTAAAACTATTTCTACAGAGGCGTAGGTGCATCATCGCAATGGACTCCCTTCTTCTCCCTTCCTCTTTCTCTTCTTCTCCGCCCCTCTGGTTTCTGTTCAGTTTTTTTTTTTTTTTTTAAATTGAAATTTTCCCCAAAACGACGTCGTTTTGGGGGTGCCGCAGGCTTGTGCGGCTGAGGATCCGGACTCATCCATAATAAGCCTTTTAAAGTGAAAATGTTGTCGGGTAGTATGGCTTTGTCAGACACTGTCACTACCTCCTACCTAGAGGTGGCGAGTGGTTGGCTTAGGGTCGGTCAAAACAGATTTTGCATTTAGAGCAATTCAATCCAATCCCATCAATTTAATAAATAGGCTTAAATGGATTAGGTTAAATTAGACATGAGCTTGACAAATCATGAAAAAAATATCATGAAGATTATCATGAAAAATTCTCAACTTTTGGATTACCCATACAATAAAATACCACACACTAATCAAGGGATAAAAAAAATTTATGATTCATTTTATGATATATTTTTCATGATCCCTAACATTATTGCAAACGAAAATGGGTTAGGTTGAATTACACATGAGTTTGACAAACGAATCAACCAACCCATTACTTCAGCTTTTTTTTTCTTCTTCTTTTTTTTTTTTGATAATATATATTTTTTAATATTTTAAAAAAATTATATTATATTTTTTAAAATATATATTTTTTTATTTTTAAAAAAATTATTTTCAAAATATTATTTAATTTTTATTTTTTATGATGATAGTGGCGGAATAGAGGTAGTAGTAGCAAAGTAGTGGTGATGGTGGTAGTGGAGGTTGTGGTGGATTGGAGGTAGCGGAGGAGGACGTGGTGTGTCAGCGGTGGTGGTGGTAGAGTAGCGATAGTGATGGAGGTGGTGGTGGTGGTGGTGGTGGTAGAGTAGTAGTGGCAATGGTGGAGGAAGTGGTGGTGGTGATGGAAGCGGCGGTGACTGAAGAGGTGGTGGTAATGGTGGTAGAGTAGCAATGGTGGTGAAGGAGGAGGAGGTGGTGGTATGTCAATAGTGGTGGTGGTGGCAGTAGCGGAGTAATAGTAGAATGGTGATTTTGGATTAACCAAACTTGTTGACCATGAAAAGGGTCGTAAACAATAGTTTTGGAAGGGACCATGGGCTACATGGCACCCGAATGCTTAATTACAGGTAATGTCAATAAGGAATCAGATGTCTATAGTTCTGGAGCTGTGACATTGGAGATAACTTGTAGAAGAAAACCAATTAACCTAAAGGTTGAAGAAACAAAGATAAGAATAGTGGAGTAGGTTTGGGACCTATACGCTTGTCGAAGTGGCAGTGGATTCAAAGATATGCCCAGATTTTGTTAAAAAGTATTAGAATGCTTGATGATTGTTGGGCTCTGGTGTGCTCACCCGGATCACAATCTCCGACCTTCAATTAGGCAAGCCATTCATGTGCTTAATTTTGAAGCTCGATTGCCCATTCTCCCAATAAAAATGCCAATGGCAACATATTTTCCTCCTATGAATACTTCTTCATCTTTGGTTTCTTTAACCTACGGCTTTACTATTATTTCTAATTGCAGCCAACTTCATTCTTCAAACTATAGTTACAACAAAAATTCTTCCAAGTTCCCCTCATCCTCTGCAATTTCTTCGTCTTCTGCATCATCTCATATACAAAAGTAAGTTGATAGAGAAAGTATCTATTCCAATATTTTTTTAATGTATTTGAGCATAGTAAAATCAAAGTTACAGATATTGATTTCGTAGTTTTAAATATTGATTTCATAGTTTTTACTCTTGGTGCAATTTATACTTTGTATTTGTACTAATGTATCCACCAAATATAGATATGTTCATTCATGATCGTGAAATGTTAAATATACTTCGAAAGTAATATAATGTGTGGTGATGTAGATTTGGAAATACTCTCTGGTCCAAACAGAGCTTCTTGATCCTCTCTTCTCTACGAACTAGATACTCTTCTCTCTGATCTTTCTTTTCTCACAAGTTATCTTATTTTTTCCTTTGATTGAAGCTTCTTCTTTTATAATGTTCTCCAGTGGCCCACTGGACACCCTGCCCCCATCCCTGGGCCTCCATATATCCCATGGGATATATGTCTCTAGCGGCCCTTCAACCTGTTTTTATTCAGCTATGACCCTTCCAGACAAACCTGGCACAGGCCGACTTGTCTTCTGCCCCACTCGTAGTCGACTACGGCCCACATGAGCCGGATGGCCAGTTTTGGGCCGATTTGTACTCGGCCCCCTTTCTGATTAGACCAGTTTTCGAGCTTCCTAAATAATTGTACTTATTCGGCTCCCACAATTGCCCCCGAACATCCGATCAAGATCTTTTTAGCCAGCATGTTCGGTTGATTATATATATAGCGGCATATCAAACAGCGGACAGATCAAAAGATGACTTGAGAATCGAAAATACGGGCACGCGCATGCACGCACGCTTTTTAGTACTGATACATTAGAGCAGACACAATATGAAATCATCATTGTTTCTCGTCCCTTCATATTTGACACTCATTTAATGCGATTTGAAAACTATCCCTCTGTGTGTTTTGAATTGAAAGGTTCTTGGCTCTTGGGCATTCTTCATACCGATCTTCCTCCCTCAAGACTTTTACGATTTCGACTCTGCTTCTCATTTCACTCTGACCTGTAAGCTCCCCCATCTCTTACTCTTTGCTCGCATTCCAGTCCCCTTTGTGTGTTTTTTATTTAGTATACATCTTCTAATCCGTCTTAAATGGCGACACATTTGAAAGCTCTCCTCTCTAATGAGCGAGTCACTTCCTTCCGTTGTCATTTTTCAATCCCAAACAACGTCCATTTGTCCCTTGTTGCAGACAGTGTGGTTGACATGGAAAGGTCTGACGCAAACACCATTGTCTTTCCTTTTCTGTCAATTATTGAGGGCGGAGTCCGTTTCCCCCTCCATCTTTTTCTTAGGACTGTTCTGCGTTATTGGGGTCTAATTCCCTCTCAGCCCAATGTGAACTTTTACCATATAATCATAGGCATAGTAGAACTGAACCGCCTTCTTGGCATCAACCTGGGAATCCCAACTATTCAGCACTGCTATGTCATGGCGAAATCAACTAGTCAACAGGGCCGTTATTTTTTGAGAGCCAAGGACATAAATCACCATTTGGTGACCATGCTTGCTAGCTCTAGCAAAAGAGTTAACGATGTTATGGTCACCGTCCAAGGCAATTGGGAATTCGGCGAAGGAGAAGATCGCCTAGATCTTGTGCCAAGACTGAAAGGCAAGCTAGGTAGTCGAATATAATTGTTTCCTGATTAAATGAGGTGGTCGGCGCTTAAATTCTTTACACTGACCAGTTTTTTGTTTCATGTAGGCAACGATTTAAAAAAGGCTCTCACGTTGGCGGAAAAAGCCGTTCTTGACCAAGTGAAGATGGTCCATAATTACAAAGAGCGTGCAAATCTTCAAGGACAGGGGCATGCCGCTCATATTCTATTGAAGTACGGCCCAACCTATTTCACATTCTCGGCTGTAGACCATATCCCAGTGTCGATGGGAGAATGGCAACTTACTGCACTTATATTTCCCAGCTTCAAGAGCTTAAGAGATATCGGTCTTGAGGGTTCAGACGCCGAAGACGCTGGATCAGAGGGCCGTTTAGAAGAGTAGGAACTAAACAAGGAAATCGAATTGGCCTTTAAGCAAATCAGCCCTGATCAGCATAACGGCCATCCCTTCACTTCCGACCGAGTAGCTTTTGCTTCCTTAGAGGACGACATCGTCATCGAGTTAGAAGATTTACCTAGGGCCGATTCTAAGGAGATGGGTAGAGAATCCCTCGCCCAATTTTCTAGGAGGAGGAATGCTAAAAAGATAGCAGCAAGGACGAAAGCTGGTGGTACTCGGAGGGACCAAGAAGCTCCCCCTCCAGCGGTTGTTCCAGCAAAAACAGCTCATGAACTTATTGTGGTCATGGCCAATTCGGTTCCTGATCAACAACGAATTGAAGACTCAAGCTCCGAACAAAGAGGCGAGAAACGACATGTCGACACTATTACCGAGTCAATGGAAGAACCAGTTGATAAATGACAAAGGGTAGAGGTGACTTCATTTGATTTAGCCACGCCATTCATCATCCAACCAAGGATGAAGAGTACACCGGTTCTCACTAGTGGGTCAACCATCAAAGATCCTGCCGTGGCCCTAAGTGTGGCGTTAGCGCTTTCTTTTTTGGCAAACAAAGATGCGTTCCATGTTGAGTTGAACGTGGTCTCAATTGCTTTGGCAGCTCAATCGGCTATATTAGTAGGTAGCATGTACTTGTAATCCATCTTTACTTTCCATGATGACTAATGTACCTTTGCTTCATTATGTTTGTTAGGCGGCAAGAAAGATAGCTGAAATCGGCCGTCGTCATTAGGACGTCATGGAGAAGCTCGGCGTGATGGAAGGCCAACTTGAAGAGAAAAGAAGCAAGGCCATAGCTGCTATGGCTGACTTGGTGACGGTGACGACAAAGGTTAAGGCCGAAGCCAAGAAAGCAGAAGAAAAGCGAGCGAGAGCCGCTGCTGAAGAGAAGAAGCTAAGCACGCCGATCACGCTTCAGTGGCTCCTTGAAGTTGGCCAAAGAAGAGGTCGCCAAATTGAGGGCCAACCTCGAGGAGGCGAAGAGGGTGCAAGAGCTCGCTAAGGCAGATGTGGCAAAAGCATATGATGCCAAAGAGCTTGCAGCAAAAGAGCTATATGTAGATGAGACTTTGAAGTTTGAAAATCGAGGCTTCAAGAATGGCTGGCTCAAGGCGTTGGCTGCCGCCCGGGTGACTCTTGATTAGCCAATTCCATATGAGCAGTTAGAAGTCAAGCCCTTAAACTTGGACCCTGAGGAGTTTTGAGGATATTCAACTTCATATTTGTTTGTTGTTTTTCTTACACTTTCAGTCGTTTTGTTAAGTTCGTTTGTATTAGGGTCGTTTTCATTGATAAAGTGACGACTGTTTGTGTGCAATTTATTAATGAAAATGCTTGTTCTGTTAATGATTTAATGGGAATGCGTGTTTGTGGATAATAAGCACATAGCAAAAATAACTTGACAAAGCAAAAAATAACTTAAGTGGTCAAGTGGGGCAGTGATGTAATTCGGCAAAGTATGAATAAGCTAAATAGATTCACATATCTGCCCTTGCCCCAATTGAACATGTAGTGCCCCTACTAAATAAATAAGCATAAAGCAAAAAATAACTTCAGTAGAAAAAAATAACTTCAATGATCAAGTGGGGCAGTGATGTAATTCGACCAAGTATAGATAAGCTGAATAGATTCACATATCTGTCCTTGCCCCAATTGAATGCGTAGTGCCACTGCTGAATAAATAAGCATAAAGCAAACAATAACTGCAGTAGCAAAAAAAACTTCAGTGGTCAAGTGGGGCAGTGATGTAATTCAGCCAAGTATGGATAAGCTAAATAGATTCACATCTTTACCCTTGACCGAATTGAACACGAAGTGCCACCGCCGAATAAATACGGCAGCAGCGGCAGTCACGAGGGCATCGTAATCGTTGCACCTGTAATTAATGAAGGGGAACAGAGGGGGCCTAAGATGTTGTTAAATAGACATTGCTCAGCCCATAAAAGGGGTATCCAACAATAAGGGAGTGAGCAGCGCACAGAGTGGGATAGATGAGAGCATTGCGCAGCGAACATAGTGTGATCATATGTCGAGTAGGTTATTCTTTAACAGTAAAGGAGAAGGAAAGAGTTTGGTAGAATTGGATGCGGAAATGAACCATAGAGTTGGAGAGTGGGAAACGTGGCATCGAAAGCGAAAGAGACATCATTCACCCCAACGTCGAAGTAGGTCCTCAAGAAGGAGTGAGGTAGAGAAATCACCCAGAAGTGGGGCGCAGCAAAGAGCGAGCACAAGGGCTGGGAGTGCTTAGGCTTTTGCACGACATAAGCTGACTAGACTTCCATGCCCTCTAAATTTTGCAGTCTTCATTAGGAACATACCCATGACTAAAGCGGACGCGATTATTCATGATCCAAACGTGGCGGTGGATTTTACTCGGCAAAAAGTTTCACTTGAAGTGCAGCAGTCCATCGTCGGGCATGGCGACTATGAAGTCTTTAGAGATGGTATCCATGGGGCTATTAGAGGACTCTATTGTTCAAACGAGACCACCATGCGCCTTCGCGCCGCACAGAAAGATGGGCGAATTCGGGATTTGGAATGCCGTGTAGGTAAGGCCGAAAATGATGTGTGCAAAGCTAGGGCTACCGAGAAGCAGCATGCGAGATCAGCGAATACGATTGTGACCGATAAGATGAATCAACAGTTGATAGATCATGCTATAGCTGATCGGGACACGACAGCCATTTTTTTCCAAAGAAGCGATATGAATCTGGGCTTACGAGGAGGGCTTTTTTGATGGACGAAAAATCGGCATTGAGAAAACCAAGGAGAAGCTAGCAGATGAAGTTTGCGGATGCGAGAATCGCGGTTTCAAGCACGACAGGGTTAAAGCTCTTCAGGTTATGGGTATGGACTCGGCACCTCCCCAATATCAGAACTACAAGGTTCCGTTCAAGGCCTATGACGCCAAGAAAACGGATGACGAAGAAAAGGTGGACCAAGGAGAGGCCGAGGCCAATCCAGAGAAAGTCTAAGCAATAAGGAATCTATTTGTAGAAATGAATGGAATTGTAATAAATATCATCATTTTTATAATAAACATTGTCGTTTGTAATTTATTCTAGTTGTCTAATTATTATGTTGTTTGTTTTCTATTGCAATAAATAATCGAAACATTGGCGATAATTGTGATGTACCACTCGTTGTAATTTATAATTGCAATATTGATACTTTGGCAACCCTCATCGCCGTGTAAAACACAAAAGGCGCTCCGAATTCGGAGACTTATTCAACCGATCGTGCCGAGCACGAGGGGCGCTTCGAATTCGGAGTCTTAGCAATGGCCAATTGTGCTCAAGCAGAAAGGGTGCTCCGAATTTGGAGGCCTATTCGGCCGATTGTGTCGAGCACGAGGGTCGCTCTGAATTCGTAGTCTTTTAGCAGTGGCCAATTATGCTAAGCACAAAGGGCGCTCCAAATTGGGAGGCCTATTCGGCCGATTGTGCCGAGCATGAGGGGCGCTTCAAATTTAGAGTCTTTTTGCAATGGCCAATTGTGCTAAGCACAAATGGCGCTCCGAATCGGGAGGCTTATTCGGCAAGTCATGCCGAGCATATGGGGCACTCTGAATTCAAAGTCTTTTAGCAATGGCCAATTGTACTTAGCACAAAGGGCGCTCTGAATCCAGAGGCTTATTCGGTCGATTGTGCCGAGCACGAGAGGCGCTTTGAATTCAGAGTCTTTTATCAATGGCCAATTATACTAAGTACAAAGGGCGCTCTGAATTTGGAAGTTTGTTCAGTCGATCGTGCCGAAGACAAGGGGTGCTTAAGATCCAGTCATATATGAAAGCCATGAGGAATCATTGGTAAACTATATAGATGCATAGAGGATTACATAGAAAAAAACACGCGATTGCATAAAAAAAAATAAAGATAGCCTTTATGTCATTCAATGATAAAATTTGCGCAGGTGAGTCACATTCCATGGTCAGGGAAGTCTTTTGCCAATCATGTCCGAGAGCCAATATGTCCCTGCCCCGACAATCGAGTCAATCTGATAGGGGCCTTTCTAGTTGGAGCCTAGTTTTTCGTCTGCTGGATTTTTTGTGGCGGAAAGCACTTTCTTGAGAACCAACTCCCCAGAAGCGTAACGACACAATTGCATACATTGGTTGTACGATTTGGCGAGTTGCTGCTGGTACCATGCCACGTGCACGAGAGCTCGATCTCGGCATTCTTCAATCAAATTTAGGTCTAAGGCCAATATCATATCATTTTGCCTATATCGAAAGCTTCTAACCTTAGAGTGGGCAGGCCGATTTCAAGAGGAATGACAACTTCTATCCCAAAGCACAAGGCAAATTGTGTTTCATTGGTAGACCGCCTTGGAGTAGTGCGATGGGCCCACAATACACTAGGCAGTTCTTCGACCCACTTGCCCTTGGCCTTTTCCAACCGTTTCTTGATTCCATCCAAGATCACTTTATTAAAGGCCTTAGCTTGACCATTACTTTGCGGATAAATCGGTGAAGAAAAGTACAGTCAAATACCATATGTGTCGCACAATTCCCGATAGACGCCACAGTCGAATTGGGTGTCGTTATCGAATATAAGTGCTCGAGGTATGCCAAATTGGGTTATAATGTTCTTCCATACAAAGCATTTGTTTACGTCCTCGATGTGTGCCAGTGGTTCTGCCTCGACCTATTTTGTGAAGTAATCTGTTGCAACAATCAAGAACCGTTTACTTCTCGGAGCCCTTGGTAGTAGTCCGCCGATGTCCAAGCCCCACTGAGCAAAAGACCAAGGACTAGTAATGGAATTAAATTCTTCAGTGAGCAAATGAATCAAGGGAGAGAACTTCTGGCATTGTTCACACTTCTTCACGTAGTTCTCCACATCAGTTCGCATGGTCGGCCAATAATATCCCTGAGTTATGGTTCGATGGGCCAACGAATGCCCTCCAGAATGGGCACCACAACTGCCTTCAAGTATTTCAACCAAGAAATCATCCACTCTGTCTGGATGAACACATGCCAAATACGGCCCTACGAGAGACTTTTTGTAGAGCTTTCCATAGGAATCTAAATAGTATCGCAGGGCTTTGTTCCTCAGCTTATGGGTTTCTTTCTTATCTGTTGGCAACTGTTCTAAGGATAAAAACATGGCAATGGGATCCATCCAACTCGGCCCCAGGTCAATGATGTTGGCACAAACAGAATCAAAGAGATTGATACTCAGCTCTGGGATGAATCCCATCTTAATGGTTCGTTTAACTTTCGAATTGATGGCAGAAGCCAAACAAGCAAGGGCATCTACATGGGTATTTTGATCACAGGTAATCTAATTCAGCTCGTGGTGGTTGAACTTCATGAGCAAGGAATTGGCCGTCTTCAAATAGGCTATCATTCGATCGTTTTTGGCTACATACTCCCCCTACAATTGATTGATGACCAACTTTGAGTCACAGAAGACCTATAATTGATTAGCGCCGAGGCGAAGTACGTTACATAGGCTGATTAGCAAAGCTTCATATTTGGCCTCATTGTTTTACACATCGAAACCCAGTTTGATTGCTTGCTCGATTATTGCACCTTCGGGGGTCATGATCACTACTCCTGTCCCACTCCTCGACATACATTCTCCACTCTTGTTAGGGTCGAAGGGCTAGCTGTTCTGGTTGGACATCAGCATGACATGCTGTAAACTCGGCAACGAAGTCTGCCAAAACCTGTCGTTTGATAGCCGTTCTAGGTAAAAACTGGATGTCATGCTGGCCGAGTTCTAATGCCCATTTTGAGAAGCGCCCTGACGATTTTGCACTACGAAGTACTGTTCGAAGAGGGTAGTCCGTTAGTACCTTTATCGTATGGGCTTGGAAATAGTGCATTAACCTCCTAGCGACCACCACAAGGGCCAAGATAAGCTTTTCCAACAGTAAGTACCATGTCTCGGCGTCCATTATCGCCTTGTTAACATAGAAGATGGGTCTTTGTTCACCGAGTTCTTCCTTTAGCAACACGGTGCTGATCGCCCGATCCAATACTGCACGATACAAGATGAGTGGGTCACCTAGCGATGTAGTTGCTAAGAGTGGTACAAAGAGAAGATAACCTTTCAAACCATCCAGGGCGGTTTGGCATTCAGGGGTCCACTAAAATGCTTTTCTCTACCAAAGTGTGTGACAAAATGGTCTATAATGATTTGAAGAATGGTTGATGAATCTGTTAAAAGCCACGGCCATCCCTATCAATTTCTGAACTTCTTTGACCGATTGAGGTGAGCCGAGTTCTATGATGGTCATAATCTACTTCGGATTGGCCTCAACATGAACATTAATAAATGAATACATTTACAAAATATGCTTTCCTTTACTTACCACAACATGAACAACATTTATTAATGACAATAATTAAATACATCTAAATTAGTTAATTAAAAAAATATATAGAAGACCTCCAAATTCATTTGCACACACTATGAACAATAATGATTTTCTCTATAATTTTTTAATAAAAGATAAGTGAATGAGGGTGATTTTAATTTTTACAAATTCAAGTAATTCTCCATGTAAGAATATATCTATGTCTATATCTATGTTTTATTTTAACATTATGTGATATTTTTAATTTATAAAATTTAAGATTTGGTTAGAACAACATTTCACCTAATTAAAGAAAAAAAATTAATCATTTAATAGTAAGTGGAGTCTCATTAAGATGTAAATCGAGTTTAATTAAGTAGTAAATGAAGTCTAATGAATTAATAAGTTAATTTTGATGGAGTAATAAATAGAGTATCAACAAGTAGTACATAAGCAGTAAGTAATGTTTACTTTAGTAGTAAGCAAAATAAAATAAAATATTAAGTTATATTACTCAAGGGTAATAGATAGTTGTAAAAAAAATAAAAAATGGACCTAAGTTACAGGCTTTTGGTAATATTTCCGAGTAATTAAAATTTGGGACGTGACACTAAGGGCAAGCCTTGAGCAATTTTGTACCTTCATGCCCATGTCAACATGCTTTTTTCTTTGAAGAGATGGCAATCTAAGCTTTCATTTTCTATGAATTCATAAACAAGTAGTAGTTCTCTTCTATCATTACACCAACTGAGTAGTTGCACCAAATTTCTATGCCTCAATAGACTAATGATCTTCACTTCTGATGCGTACTCTTTTATTCCCTATTTTGATCCCTTTGATATCCTCTTCATAGCAACATAGGAGTTGGATTCGTTTAAGAAACCCCTATAAAACTCCACCAAATCTTCTCTCTCTGAGCTTCTGTTCCTCTGCAAAGTGGTTTGTTGCACAAAACAGTTGACCATATGAAAACTTCTTTAGCCTAGTACCTACCTTAAATTCGTTGTTCATGGATAGTTCAATAGCAAACTCGTCTTCTTCTTTTCCTCTATTTTTCTTCCACATGACAAAGCCAACCAAATCCAACCCAGCAACCAAAACCAAAGAGCCGACAATCCATTCTACCACCGATGCCTTTTTGTTTTTTGCACCAATCTTCTTAATATATGTTCTCGCTCTCAATGAAAACAACAAGAATAATAGTACATGCCAACTTCCATTGCGGAACTACAAATAAATAATTACAAACGTTAATATACAGAATTCAGTTCTTTCACATCTACTATGAAATTACAGATAAAAGATACATGAACTTCTTAACTCTCCAACCAATCTATCAGAATTCTCTTCTTGTAAGAAAAACAAAACAACAAGAGGTGTGGACAATTGCCCAATAGGAATCTGACAGTTTTAAAACAATAACCATCCTATAAATAGAAATGATTATGCATGCAGGGTGATACCATATAGCAAGGTGACGCTTTGTAATTTCAAAATATCATACGTAAAATACCTTTTTCTCAAATTTTATTTGAGGATTAAAGGAAAACCTTCAGCCATAAAAATTATCCCTTATCGTCAGAAAACCATAAATCCTTTTTGAAAACAAACATGTTTAAGGAACAACATCATTTTAAATTTTTTAACCAATTCCAAAAGATTTCTCATTTAATTTCCATCTTAACATTCCACTTTTTATTTCCATTTTTCCCTTATTACTAATTACATTTATTATAACACCATAACCTCAAGTTCAAGTTCCCTTAATACTCAAAACAACCATCATACACTCCATTCCCACCAGTCTATTCATATTTGTTGTGACTCATTAACGTAGAAATCCAAATCTTCTTTATATTCAATAACAGTTCTCCTACACTCAACTCTTACTTGTCTAACAGCTACATCACATCCACATTTGCAATATCAATTATAATTCAATATATCACAAGGATAATAAACCCTTTTAATTCAATCTCTTCATTAATTACAAAACAAAACTCTTAATCCTTCTTTATAGTTGCACACCACCTGGTGAATTCATTATCACCAACCCCTTATCCAGTTACTATTTCATTATCCATTCTTTTCAAACAATTTCTATAGGCATTCCCCTTTCATACCAAATTCCAGGTCACAACAATTTTCGTTTGACCTTGCTATCCCAGGTCACAACACAAAGAAAAGAAATTTTCATTTTTCCACATGAACCTCAACATTCCCTCGATGAATTGCAACCATCACCCAATAATTTCTGTCACCCACTCGGTGACATCACAGCACCTTTTTCCATACACATGTAATAACAACGAACTGAAACAATCCGATACATCCCAGGAGTAATAAAACATATACAACTTCCCAAAAATTAGGAGTTCCTACTCATTACAAACATCAACACAAATAATCATTAATACTCATTAATACAAGTGCGCTCACAATGTTTTACACTCAAGCACTTTAATTCCATTAAGGTAATTTCACAAATTCACATCAACAACATACATGCACAAACAAACTCCCTGTCTGCTAGTACCACTTAAAGTACTATTCATCCGTACCACTATTTATCCGAACCATAGTAATTCTCAAATTGACTAAGTGTCAATTCGCTTCAAACAACATTCATTTACAACTGGTTGCAAATCAAACCAAAACAAACCAAACTGACCCAAATCAATCCTTAAGTCCCATCAAAGGAAGCGGCTACCAGGGTTCATCTCCTCTATGCGACTTAATCCAATTCACCCATTTTCTACTCTCACAATTCAAGCATTGACATACTAACCAACACCAACTATCCCTATCTGGGTTCAGCACACACCCCTTCACATCTCACAATTCATACTCATCGTTTCCACTTTTCATTCACATGCAGACTAGACCAAGAAATTTTCGATGTTTCACCCTCAACCTGAAGAATTTTCCATCAACTTGAGACAAGCTTCATCCAAGCCTTGCCATTACATATGGAATACTCCACACTCACAAAACCCTTCTCAAACTTGTTATTCTACTCATACCTAAGCATTCCAAAGTGACTATTTTTCACCCAAACTTGAATATCAACCAATTCGATTACCATTCAATAAAACTTAAATTTTGACACTCAAACATCCACAGGTTACCCTAAATCAAATACTCCATGCTAGAGCTCCACACATCATTCCCAAACTTCTAGAATTTCACCATACTACTCAAATGACCATTACACTAGTATTATCCCCAACAATCCCATCACTCTTGTGCCGATATGGCAACACCAATTCCAAATCACACTAAACAATCATTACCCCGAACAACACCCTTCACAAAGATTACAACCCACATTCCTTCTCAAGAACCACTTCTAGCATTAACTATCAAATTTCCTTCATACTCATTAACTCTATACAAGCCTTAATCATATCACTCAATTCTTAAATACCACAAACCCCCTTTTTTTACTCTCATCATTATGAAACACAATTCTCACACTCCCTTCCAAACCTTTCACAATATTTTACATAACTCAAACAAACTTCACACCATTCTAAAATTTTGCATTATCTCAACTATACTCCCTTACAACTCTTATTATCTCAATAGCGACATCAAACATCAATCGACCAAACTCTAACCCTTCCCTGAGACACTCACTCTTCCTACTAAAACAAGAAATCAACCTAACATATAATCACACAACACATAAACAAATTTTAAGCAACAAACCACATAATCGAGTCAAGTCTACAAGGATGACCACTTGTCCCAGAACTTCCAAGGAACTCCCACTGGAAACCACGTTGATCAGGAACGTTTCCAATGAGATCCCAAAGCAAGTTAGCTAGCTACAAGCACTATCCATGAAGCTCAACCCATGCTTACACAATGCAACACATAGTGTCCTCCACCTCCTATTTCCTATATGCAAATGTCCTCACAAAGTGAAGCCAACCCATTGTGGTAAAAATCACTTCCCACGAGCTCCAAGTTTTCAAACCCGGTTAGCTCTGATACCAAGTTGTCATGCCCCAAATTTTAATTACTTGAAAACATTACCAAGAGCTTGTAATTTAGGTCCATTTTTTTTTTTTTCACAACTATCTATTACCCTTAAGTAATAGAAACATAATAATATATGTTCTCGCTCTCAATGAAAACAATAAGAATAATAATACATGCCAACTTCTACTGCAAAACTACAAATAAATAATTACAAACGTTAATATACAGAATTCAATTCTTTCACATCTACTATGAAATTACAGATAAAAGATACATGAACTTCTTAACTCTCCAACCAATCTATCCGAATTCTCTTCTTGTAAAGAAAACGAAACAACAAGAGGTGTGCACAATTGCCCAGTAGGAATCTGATAGTTTTAAAACAATAACCATCCTATAGATAGAAATGATCATGCATGCAGGGTGATACCATATAGTAAGGTGGCGCTTTGTAATTTCAAAATATCATACGTAAAGTACCTTTTTCTCAAAATTTATTTGAGCATTTAAGAAAAACCTTTAACCATAAAAATTATCCCTTATTGTCAAAAAATCATAAATCCTTTTGAAAACAAACATGTTTAAGGAACAACATCATTTTAAATTTTTTAACCAATTCCAAAATATTTCTCATTTAATTTCCATCTTAACATTCCACTTTTTATTTCAATTTTTCCCTTATTACTAATTACATTCATTATAACACCAGAACCTCAAGTTCAAGTTCCCTTAATACTCAAAACAACCCTCATACACTCCATTCCCACCAGTCTATTCATACTTGTTGCGACTTCTTAACATAGAAATCCAAATCTCCTTTATATTCAATAACAATTCTCCTACACTCAAGTTCTACTTGTCTAACAGCTACATCACATCCACATTTGCATTATCAATTATAATCCAGCATATCACAACTACATTACATCTATATTTGCATTATCAATTATAATTCAACATATCACAAGGATATAAACCCTTCTAATTCAATATCTTCATTAATTACAAAACAAAACTCTTAATCTTTCCTTATAGTTTCACACCACCTGCTAAATTCATTATCACCAACCCCTTATCCAATTACTATTTCATTATCCATTCTTTTCAAACAATTTCTATAGGCATTCCCCTTCCATACCAAATTGCACATCAAATTGTAATTTCACAAGTTCATCCCAAGACACACATATCATCACCAACCTCAACACATTTCACTTTTGGCTGACTTGATACTACGAGATAGCAGGGACCCAATTTATGGCACATTCCATCTGTTGCTGGCTATTATATAGCAGGAAGTGAACTCCCAAAAGTCCTTTTCTCAAAAACCATATTTTTTTTCCCCCAAAAACATTGTTTTTCCATATATACCGACTATCAGACTGCAGGATGTGGACCCCAAAAAAACACTTTCAACTTTAAAACCATCCCCACATTTGTCGACTATTATACGACAAGAAATGGGCACCCAAAAATATTTTCAAAACCATTCATTTTTTCAATTTTGCCGGCTATGATACGGCAAGACTGTGTGGACACCCAAAAATCATTTTTCCACTTTTGCTGGCAATTATACAGCGGGACTATGTGGACACCCAAAAATATTTTTCCCACATTTGTCTAGTGAAAGCCTAGACAGGGCATTTGGGCACCTTTAATTCAAAACCATCCCACATTTTTCGGCTATTATATGGCGGGATGTGGGCCCCCTAAAAACCTTTTTCAACTCCCCGCGCAGGTAACAGTCACAACTCAACTCCACACAACACAACTTGACCAAACTCAATACAACTCAGCACAACTCAACTCAACCCAACTCAACACATTTCAACATAACTCAATGCAATTCAACACAACCATTTCAACACCATTCAATACAATTCGGTATAATCCAATACAACTCTTAAACCTCCACACTATCATTTCATCACAAAGTTCATATCATCCATACCATTAGTAATTTCTTTTTCCCTAAGTTTGGTTTCATATTATAACATAATTTAAAACATCAACATTAAGAGTTCAATCGCAACTTTTACATAAATTTTCAAATTCTTTAAAATTTCGATTAAACTTGTACATGTGTAATTTAACACCTCAACTTCATGATTCTACTTTCAATTTAAGCAAAACCATCAACCATCTTCATGAGTCAAACTAGGGTTTTTAAGAGAAATTAAAGCTTTTCACAAAAATACCTTTTCTTCCAACTCTTCTATTAATTATACATCCTAATTCATGACCCAAAATCATAACCCAACAAGTAAAACCCAACTCTTCAAACCCTAAACCCCCAATCTCATGATTTCTTCATGATATGCATAAAAATATAAACTTTATATTTATATAAAGAAAATACCGCAAATCTATCTATAAATGAGGGTATTGAAGGAGAACTAGAAACCCCTACCTCTTGAAGCAAAGAGATGACAACCCAAAAATCACCGACGACTAAACCATGAACTATTCGGACCAAAAGGAAGACCTTGACGACATCTACAATCTTTCTCAGAGGACCATGGTGAAAAGATCACTCTAGGTGAGTAGATCTAAAGATCTAAGTGAAAAAGTTTAAGTTTAGAGAAAAGAGAGCTCACGTGTAGAGAGAGAGGAAAGAGGACAAAAAGTGAAATGAATATATGTTTGGAGCCTATTTATAGTGGCAAGGTAATAATAGAACAAAAGCCCCAAAGCCAAATGAAAAGAACAAGTCAAAAAACCCCAAAAAGTAGGGCGCAAACCAGCCCAAAAATCTGAAAATTACACACAGGTGTCGACCCTTCGAGCAGAGGTGTCGACCCTTATGAAGAAATGATGAGACACCAATGTGTGCACCAGACAAGGGTCGACCCTTGCAACCAGAGGCGTCAACCCTTTATTTCAGAATGCAACCCAGAACATGACAACAAAGGAAGGGTCAACCCTAGGGACTCAGGTGTCAACCCCAAAAATGAGCAAAGGCACTAAGAGCAAGGCAACAAGGTGGTGTTGACCACCAGGAAGGCAAGTGTCGACCCTAGAACAAATTTTCCAAGTTTCCAAAGAACTATTCAACGCAAACAAGCATAAACGAACAGTCCCAACAAGTTTAAATCAATTTGTACTCATCCAAAACACAGATACAACAACTCCAAAGACTCCCAAGAAAGAAAGTAAAGGAATTAGATACACCCTCCAAGAGGTTAAAGGATACATGTGTTACACTCAACATTGTTCTATGTACACAAAGAATGGGAACAGTGTATGGTACCCAGAGATGTAAAATCAAGCAATGTCGTGTTGGATTCAAATTTCAATACTAAACTTGATGATTTTAGGTTAGCCAGGCTTGTTAATCACAGTAAAGGGTCACAAACAATAGTTTTGGTAGAGACTATGGGCTACATGGCACTTGAATGCCTAGTTATTAAGAAAGCCAACAAGGAATCTGATTTCTTTAGTTTTGAAGTTGTGGCATTGAAGATATCTTGTGGAAGAAAACCCATTAACTTGAAGGTCCTAGAAAGTCATATGAGAATGGTGGAGTGGGTTTGGGACCTTTATGGTACTAGTTGGCTTCTTGAAACAACAGTGGATCCAAAGATATGCCCAGATTTTGTTCAAAAGGAAATGGAATGCTTGATGATTGTTGGGATGTGGTGTTATTAAACATATTGAATTTTAATGATTGCTTTTGTTTTGATTATGTCTTGATTTATCTTGAAGAATGAATTATAATTGAAAACTTATTGTTTGATTAAATAATTATAATATATATTCTCTTTGTGTTTATGTTTGGGAAGGCCAAAATGAAGCTTAAATCTATACCAAACCAGTGCACTATAGTAGCAAAAGAGCGCAACAACAGAAGGAGACCAACCCACAAAGGGATAGTCGTCTGGTTAGGCCAAATTTTACTCGATTTTTGTTTTAGTTGCAGTGTCATTCAAGGGACATCCGAGAGGACATTCGGGAGGATGACTACCAAGACCAAATATTCACTCAAGACATCTGAGTGGACGTCCACTATGAAAAATGTTCAATATATCAGACAACTTCTGAGAGTTGCATAAGAAATGTTTTCTTCCATCTTTCAACGGGGTAAAATACACATGGGCAACAAAGATTCTCTGAGTATTGATTTATATAATCTCTCAACCCATCACCATTCCATCTCCTCAACGAGAAGAAGAGAATGGGTCTGTCAAACATAACAGAGCACCACCTTTGTTATATACATAGCTTTGGGAAGCGAGGCAAAAGACATAATGAACAGATACAAGTGCAAAACATATTTTTCATCTTTCATCAATCACATACTTCTTATTCTATGTGAGTATCTAAAGAATCACTCTCTAAGTTCTTCATTCTTCATCAGAAATCAGTAACTGAGCCTTTAGCTTTAAGCCCATTTACCTGTGTGAGGTTTTACTAATATACACTCTGAGCTTTCATTCTTGTATCATTTTGTGAGTGAGATTTATCTCAAGCTTTCTGTGAAAGAAAAATCAAATCAATTCAATCATGTAAAAATGTAGTACACTAAGTGTTCTTGATTCCTTGAGAGTGATTAAGAATCATCAATTCAATCATGCAAGGTTTTTGGACTTGGAAAGTCTGTGTAAAATCTATGGAGGATTGCTCCATTTGTGAAGAGGTTGCTACCACCTCTATGAAGCTAGAAGATAGTGGAAAATCTCAAGTAAAGCTTGAGGAGTGGATGTAGGCTTGGTTGATGAAATAGAAGAGTATTCTACTACTCGTCTGGACAAAATGGAAAGAATGATCCAAGATATGTCTAAAGCATTAAGGCAACAACAACAACAACAACAACAACCACACATACATAATCGACCATTTGAATAGGAAGGGAAGCGACATGGTTCTTATTCGAATAAGGGATTATCGTCTTTGAAGAAGCAAAATTTGGGAACATCTAGTGCCTACAATTTGACAAGAGATTCTGCACCAACTTGTAATGAGTGTGACAAGAAACATCGAGAAGTTTGCTACTGCACTTCTAGAGCATGTTCAGATGTGGTAAGATAGGACACATGGTCAGAGATTGTCCCTAAAATGAACAAAGAAGTGGATGGCCAGCTGCTAGTTCGACTAGGTCCATTCAATGCCAAGAAATAATGATAAACCTACTGCTACAAGAAATACACTTAGAGAAGGGAGAGTTCTTGCACTCATTCGAGGGATACATGAAATACCAAGGTCATTGCCTCAAGTACTCTTTCTATTTGCAACACATGTTCTTATGTGCTAATTGATTTGGGTTCAACACATTCTTTCGTATCTACTATATTTGCACATAGATTGAATAGACCCATGGAATCACTGCCTTATGTGTTATGTGTACATCTAGGGAAATCTGTTTTGTGTTCATTTGTATATCATGCTTGTGAAATTTTTATTGGGAATGCTATGCTATTTGTGAATTTGTTACCTCTTGGCATAAGAAACTTTCACGTGATTTTAGGAATGGATTGGTTGTAAGAGTAGTAATTATGTTCCTTGAGAATTGTTGGAGTTGTTGGGACAGGGACTATGACACTTTCAGGGCGAAATTCTTTAAGGATGGTAGGTTGTGACAGTTGCGTTTTGAGGACCGCTCGAGCGATTATTTGGTCGCTCAAGCGAAGATTCTTAGCTCTCAGTAGTTTGCCATTTTGCAGGCGGGACCGCTCAAGCAGTGAAGTGGTTGCTTGAGCGTAGAATTCATGCTCTCAGTATTTTCACTGTAGCTTTGCAAAACTTATAAAACCTCTTGTCTTTCGCTCGAGCGGTAAAAAGGTCACTCGAGCAATCCCTTCGAAATTATGTTGTTCGCTCGAGCAATGGAACGTTCGCTTGAGCGGTCTGTTCAGGACAACTTACTTAAAAGTCGATATAACTCATTCTTTCCTCACTTTTTCCAATTCCTCTCTCTCTCTCTCTCTCTTACCCATTTTGAAACCCTAGCCCCCAAACCACTAGATTTCTCAACATTTTGCTCTAGATTCACCCAAGATTCTTCAAGATAATTAAGGAGCAAGTCAAGTTCAAGCTATTCACTAATTGTTTCGTGATTTGGCTGAGATGTTGCTTGGATTCTCTACTTTAGCATCTATTTTTTTGAGGACAGGCTATCCTTAACTTGTTATACCTTTAATTTGGAACTCATATGTGATAATTTCATTAGCTATTCATTTTGTAGATACATATATATATATATATAGGTGTATAAGTATATTTATGGATTGTGTTTTCTACCAAATGATCTGGAAGGATATAAGTAATGGTTCATAATTATGGACGGAATTATGTCTATCTTTGATGATTATTGTTGTTGGTGAAGAAATTTAGCCTCTAATTCATGAAAGAGAGGAAACCCCTAATTTTGCTATAAACCCTGTTTTGAAACTTGTTTTAAAAAGAACGGTTTTGTTCAATTGATTCTTAAAACATGAAATTGAGGGTAATTGCCTAACTTCGAGGTTGAAATGTATGATTTGAAATGCTTTTCTACATACACCTTGTGTTTGTGATGATTGTTGAATGAACCATGGGTATTATTGAAAGGTGAAATAGTGAACTGGGTACATTGGAAATCATTTTTGGGAAAAATGAGTATTTACAAATTCATGCATCATATGCATTACTAAATTTCTTTTATGATTTAATGGATGGTGCAAATAGTCGAAAGCTAAAAAGGGGTAAATAGTCTATGAGTCCGGGTAGTGTATCGGGTGGTTTTAAGTTTATTATTGTATTTGGTACTGTAAACGTCCCCGAACGCATCCCGGGGGAAGGAGTACGAGTCCCCCCCGTTCTGGTTCGATATTGGGTCACTACAGTTCGAAGGACTCAAATGTCACGGTTCTCAATCTTGAACCGAAGAGTCTAAATCCGGCAAATCGTTTTGAGAAAACAGATTTTTTGAAAGAAGTGCCAAACATGGAGTGCTTCGCCAGATACAGAGTCGCCACCTAAATATTTTAAATGGGAAATTTAGGAAACCCTGACTCGGTGCCAAAGGCCACGTGTCCGTCATCACCAAAGTTGCCTCGGCTCGGGAACTTGGGTACGATTGGGGAAGGTCACTTCGTGAGCACCCCCGCTCGCCCGGTCAAAGACCGGCCTCTACTAACCATGATATCTTATTTTGAAAACATTGTGAGTTCTTATTCCGGTTATTAGCCTAGGTTACTATGTGATGCGCACAGCATACAAGTATAGACTGAATCGCCTGAATTGGAACAAAACATTTTATGTTTGTTTGTTTGAAAATGGTTTGATGGTGCTATCCAGAGGTAGGCTAAGACGCGGATTTGCCACCCTTAGGTGGGCTTTGAAAACATGATTTTGCCACTATCTAGTGGGCTTAAAACAAACATTTGATGAATTGTCCAATCCAAGTAACTCAACCTCCACCCACAGGCATTCAAGGCAGTTATATCACATAAGCACATAGCCTCATGGTAAGCATGCTATCATGGCAACACTCACACGCATGCAAGGATGCTAAAGCATAAAACTCACCGAGTACTCCAAGCCAAAACAAAAGCTCATTAGAAATCATGCATGATTCTAGATACACAGAATTGCCTAATGCAACACATGCAAAGATGCAAACTATAGCAGGCTCGGCTATTCTAAAGATGGCATATGAAATGCTACAACTATCATGTATTCAATTTGGAATTGAAATACAAATGCAGTTTGTATGATGCGCCGAGCCCGGTGCGTGCAAAACAGATGAATGATGCAAACATGCTGTCATACTATATGCTAATTGAAATATGCCCTATATCTAACCATCATAAGCGGGTAAATAAAAGGAAAGAAAGACGTGGGGTTGGAAGGCATACATCACACGCACGCACACTTATTACAGTTTTGCCCTCGCACAGAGGGTCCGAATAAATATACAGTCCGAATAAAAGAATATTACAGTCTAAATAATATACAAATTTCTAATTATTTAACAAATTAATTAAGAAAGCTGTAAACTGGCATGCAAGCCAGAGGCTGCCTTGATTCTGCTCCGGATGATGAAATGATGCATGCCCGGATGCCTTTGCGCCGAAATCCACGGCGGTGCCCCAATTAGCCTCTGTTTGCATTTTTTTTGAAATGCGTGCCGAATTTTGAAAAGTTGCTGATTCTTCATTTTGCTGCAACAGAGAGCAGGAAAGGGGCATGGCAATGTATTTCACAAATATATGCATGCCTCGATCCTCATGCCACCAATCACGCATATCGATGCATGACGGCCGAGGAATCGAATTGCACAACTCAATATAGGATGAATGCAAATGAATGTACAACAAAACCTAACTCCATCATGGGTAATCCGGAGTGTCGGTGACTTGGGAATTGAGACCCGTTCCGTCACTCGGAGTACGAAACGTACCTCGTTTCCCGTACCCGGGCTAACTCCTATTCCGAACACGATGCAATATGCATGATATCCATGAATGCAATCTAAAATGCAACCTAGTACACAATGCGGATAAAAATGAGATGCCTCGACATGCGTGCACACGGGCACGCAAACCAAGGCGATGACTCTAAGGCATGTAATGGCATACGCAATGCAAATTGGACTTACACTAACACAAGTGGGCCTCAGCCACACTCACATAAGAGGCCGTCGGATAAAAAAGAAGTGCCTCGAAATGCGTGCAGACGGGCACGCAAATCGAGGCAATGGCATAAATGCATGAAACGGCTTAAATATGATATACAATGAGCCTAAAATGAGATGTCTCGAAATGCGTGCCCACGGACACGCAAACCGAGAAAATGGCATACGGAATGTAATAGGACTAAAATGAGATATGCGATGCAATATGGGCTTACACCAACATGAGAGAGCCTCAGCCACACTCACACAGGAGGCCATCGGATGAAAATAAAATGCCTCGAAATGCGTGCACATGGGCACGTAAACCGAGGCAATGGCATACGGAATGCAATGAGACTAAAAATGGCATACATGATGCAGATTGGACTTATACTAACATGAGTGAGCCTCAGCCACACTCACATAAGAGGCCGATGGCGAAAAATGAGATGCCTCGAAATGCGTGCACACAGGCACGCAAACCGAGGCGATGACATACGGAATGAAATGACATACACAATGCAAATTGGGCTTACACTAACATGAGAGGGCCTCAGCCACACTCACATAAGAGGCCGTGAGATGAAAATGAAGTGCCTCGAAATGCGTGCACACGGGCACGCAAACCGAGGCAATGGTACTAAAGTATGAAATGGCACCCCAAATGCAGATTGGACTTATACTAACATGAGAGGGCTTCAGCCACACTCACATAAGAGGCCGATGGATGAAAATGAAGTGCCTCGAAATGCGTGCACACGGGCACGCAAACCGAGGCAATGGCCCTAAGGCATAAAATGGCATGCAAATGAGACGTGGCATATGGCATATGGAAAATGCAAATTTCAGCAGCCAAAATGATGCAAAAACAGCCCCCGAATTATAGCAAAATTACACCCTATGCCCGAAATGCTATGCTAAGCACCCGAAATGACTTGCAGCTATGCCAAACATGCACAATATGGACATGAAGTGTAAAGACAGATGCTAGGCAGCCCCTAAAATATCATTTTTCCAGTGCAAAGCATGGCCAAACAACAATCACAAGTATGGCAATTATAGCATGCAAAAATAGGGGAAAAGAGGGGAACAATGAAGCAAGTGGTATACGCAATGCTCAAACTGAAAAATACAGTTCTACAACATTGAAGAGTAACAAAAAATATGAACATTTACAGCTTATGAAAACCTCCAAAACAGTATGTAGATATGCTCAACATAGCATGCAAAATATGAGCCAAAAGAGGGCTATAAAGAGAGGTATACCAAGAATTCACTAAACCAGAAAAGACCCTCAATAAAATATGACAAGAAGGACAAAATATGGATATTTTCAGTACTGATGATGGCCGAAAACAGAAGCAAAATAGGCCTAACCAAGCATGCAAAATGAGGGCCAAAGAGGGATATAAAGACAAGCACAACATGGAGACCTCCAACAAAGTTTACCCTTTCTACAATGTTGTAGAGGGACACAAAATAAGCTCAAATACAGTTTAAGGCATGCTCCAAAACAAACCACATGTAGGTTAAATAAATCATGCAAGTTTACGGTAAATATGAGAGATTATGAATCAAGTGCATGATAGAGAGGCCAAACATGGTTGAGCCCTTCTTCAATGTTGAAGAGGGGCTCAAAATAGGCCCACTCACAGTTTATATCATTCTCGAAAACAGATCACTCACAAGCTAGATGAAACATGCAAAAACAAGGGTAAAACATGGATTCAAAGAAAGTGATATATGGAGCATGAAAACAAGGTTGAGCCCTTCTTCAATGTTGAAGAGGGGCTCAAAATAAGCACAATATCAGTTCATGAGATGCTCCAAATCAGATCACACATAGGCCAAATATTCAATGCAAAATAATGGCATATAAGAGGATATTGAAGGAAGTGTAAGATAGGGGGCTCAAACAGGGTTGAGCCCTTAAACAAACATCAAGAATAGCTCAAAAGAGGACCACTTTCAGTATTGGTCGGAGCTCAAAATAGTGAGAAAGTAGGGTTAAGAAAAGAGACAAGAAAATGGTGTAAAAGAGAGGGATTGAGACTTACCCTTGAAGACCTTTCTTTCCTTGCTTCTTGACTTGAGAAATGTTGCTTCTAAGCCTCTAAGGACCTCTTCTTGTTGCTGGAAATGGAGTGGTGGTGGTAGTGCTTGATGATGATGAACAAAAGGCACCAAAACTTGAAGATTTTAGAGAAATGGAGATAGAGGAGTGTATATATGCTTGAGAGCAAATTTTCTAACCCTTGGGACAAGTTCTTGGCTGCCTTATATGGACAAAAGGAGGGGTGTAAAGGTGGAGGGAAATGCACCTAAGCTTTCCCCTCCAAAATATCCCAGGATCTTGAGATCTTTTCTGGGGACACAAATACATCTGGTAGTAAGTAGGCCTTGAGAGGATGCAGGCCGGCTAGCCACCTTTATTGGAGGTGGCCGGTCACACCCTTCAGCCGGCCGGCTAGGGGCAAAAATGGAAAGTGAGAATTGCTGGCCGAGCTCTATACATTGGTGTCCTCCCATGTCTCCCCTTCAAGGCCCTGTGGTTGGAATTTGGCAACTCTGAACTAGGAGAAACAACAATCCAACCCTAGGAGAGGCTCAAAAATGAAAAGAATAATTACTGGCCGAGCACCACTTTTTAGGATCCTCCCATATGTGTATAACACGAATATGTGGTTTCGGCTCGAACAAAATGGCCCTAGGGTGTTCAACATTAGCTCGGAAGTGAGAAAAACGGGCCCCGGGGGGCGCAGGAATAGCATAACTGGTTACTGAGACAATTGCTAGGATCCCACCCCCCAGTGACCTTCCTTATGATAAAACAGAGGTACCTGCCAAAAATGAACAAAAATCGATGCAAAATGAATGCTCGGGGGCCAAACCGCGAGGTTCGAGGTCTAAAATCGATTAAGCACCGAAAGTGGTGTTCGCCCAAGTGGGTATCTAAGACCCAAAGGTTCCCTCGAAGGGAGTAAATGAGATGCATGCCAAAATCGGAGGAATCGGAGATGTTAGACGGTCTCGAATCGAGGCACACGGCCCGACGGTTCAAACCGGAACCTCCGAATGGGCAAATGGCCACGGCCACGAAATGTAGCCCACTACCACCGGGAGATAGTCTACGGACCTCCCCTCAGGAAGGAAAACTGAGAAAACCGAGTCTGGTTCGCAAACCGAGACAAAGCATAGAAGAGAGTTCGGAAGTCCGGAGGCAGGGCGCACGGCCGCGACTCTGAGACTTCTGAACGAGCACCATATGCAACATCACCGAGCGCTCAATCGGTGACGTCTGAGTCTTAAGATCGGTCAAAAATGGGGTGTCTACAGGTACCTACTCGGGGTGTCAAGGTGCCCAATTTTCCTATCTACACATATCGCTAGATAAATGTGAGAAAATATTTTTGGGTGTCCATGAGCCCGCCGTTTCTAGAGTCGGCAAATATGGAAAAACATGGTTTTGGGTGTTGTAGCGATCCCAGTTTCGATCCTTCTTTTATGTTTTGCCACTTCGACGAGGCCGGTCAGAGATCAAATTGCCCGGTCAGCTCGCAGGGATCGAGGGGGTAGCGCCCCTTGGCGGGTCGGAGGGCAGCACCTTGGCGGGGTCGAGGGGCAGCGCCCCCAAAGTAAAAATGCAAAATGCATTAGAAGTCGCTTGTCCGCTCGAGCGGCCATTTATGCACTTGAGCGGAGAATGTTTAGTTTCAGAAGTTTGACCTGTCTGCAAAAGTACTAGGTTAGTGTATTTGACGCTCGAGCGAGGCTTTCCACGCTCGAGCGGACCATGTTATATCAGTTCGTGAATCTGATATTTCAGATCACTTTTTCAGTCCTTTCTCTCTCTAAAACTCTCCAAAATTTCAGATCGGGAGCTTTTCTCTCTAGAAGTCATCTTCTCTCTTTGATTTCTCCAAATCCATTCGGATTTAGACCTAAATTCTTCACCAAAGTTGGTTATCATCTCGAGGGCTTCGTTGTGTGCGGTGAAAAACGAGTTTCGACACCGTCGATTTTGGGGGTTTCATCTCATTTCTTTTTCAAAACTTGAGGTAGGGATTTTCTTAGAGTTATATATATATATATATTTGCAAGATCTATATGATTTTCGAAATCATCTTTCGATAGCTTTGAAAATTGATTGTTAATTCAGGAAATTGAGTGATTTTGAAAATAGGTTTGTCTCTTATTATTTTAAAATGATCTTATGGGTTTTGATCTTCGTTGATTGAAGAAAAGATGATTTTGGAAAGTTTTCTTTCAAAGGATTTGAGTTGTATAGTTTTGATGAGAAAACCTAGAATTTGGGGATTTTTTAAAAGAGTCTGAAAATCAATGAATGTTATTGTTGTATTTATTTTGTGTGTCAAAATAAATGGATGTTTGGAAAATTTCTTGTTTATATTTATATAAATGATGAATTTCAGGGAATACAAGAATTGTTGTTCATTTTGAAAATTATTGTTCAAAACGTTAAAATAGTCTTGAAATGACTAATTGTTGAGGATACTTGAGAAGAGGGAATTGTATTATTCCTTGGATGATGAATTGGAATAAAAGTATTTATATTCATCTTGTTTTATTGGCATAACAATTCATTTGATTACATTAAACTTTGAAAGTTGATTTGAAAACTTGCATTGAGAAAAGAATGTTGAGAAATAAGTTTTCATGAAATTGTTTTGGGGTAAATACGCTGGTAACTCTTGATAGGTGGTGTAGATGATATTGAATAAGTTGGCCTGAGAGTCCAAGGTGAAAGACCAAAAACTTGCGCGGATAGCTGTCGAGCCTTCCGGTTAATACCGGTAAAAATGACAATTTGGTAGTACTTGTATAGTCTACTTGCAAACACTGACCTAGGGATTACTAGAGTCATATTTACCACCCTTGAAATAAATTGTTAAGTTTTGAACAACTAAAATTGCATGACATCATTGAGCATGATGGTTTTCAAAAGATGAAAATGTGATTTATCTTCAAAAAAGGGCATAACATGGCATGTGCATTTCATCTTTTGAGACTTGTATAAAATGTATATACTTTGTTAAGGATTTCCTACTGGGCTTTATGCTCACCCAACGGGATTTTTGTGTAGGAAAAGATGTGGTGATGCCGCCTAACTAAAGGCGAGAAAATGTGTGTTGAGAGTACAAGACTTTTGTTTTGCTGTGACTCTGTGTGTAAGCCAAGGCCTGTATGTGTGTGGGTTTAAATAATTGTTTTGTATAACCAGGCTCAAACCTTGGAAACTTTAAAGCCTTGGGGGTATTTATTTGTTTATTTACTTATTGTTGGATTAATGTATTGTTGCATGAAGAACTATTGTATCATGTAATGTAAGTTTGGAGATTTGTATTTGGTTTTCCTTGAAAGAGCCATGATTGTTGTATTATCATTTGGGCTAAAAATTTGGGGCGTTATAACTTGGTATCAGAGCTACTGGGTTTGAATACTTGGAGCTCGTGGGAAGTAGTTGTTTAACCACAATGGGTTCATTTAGCATGTTTAGGAAGTGTTATGCATTTTGTGACTATGTGATAACATGCTTATGTGACTAAATGGGTATGAGATTGGACTTTTGAGATGTTGTTTGCGCCTGTTAAATTCCTTGAGGTCTCATTAGAAGGGTACTTGATCAGTACTCATTCTACTCAGAATTCTTGGTTTTTCGTGGGACAAATTTCATCATAAAAGAATAGTCCGTATGTGTTTATATGACTAAGTGCTTATGTGGAGTGAAATTGAATTGTGTATATGGTAGAGAAATATATAAAATTGTTGTAGTCGAACGTGTGAGTCAAGTTAGGAGCACATATGAGTTAATGTGCTAAATTATTTCTCTTGTGTCCTTTATTAAGATGTCATGAAGGGGTCAAGTCTGTGATGGTAGAGGCGGGAGGCGTGGTAGGGCTCACCGAGGTGTGCATGAGGTACCGGTCCATAGGGTTTCGGTGCAAGAAGAAGGGTTCGGCCAAGCTAATATGGCCGAGCAAGCAGGCCAAGCTAATGTGGCCGAGCAGGTGGGACAAGCGGGTCAAACTGCAATGGAAGCCCTAGCTTTAGAATTGGCAGGGGCTTTAAGAGAGTCTATGAACTTGTTGAGAGTGGGGAATCAAGCCCGAGAGAACACCGCGGAGTCAAGGGCGAGTTTCCTTACTAGAGAGTTCTTGCAGGCCAAACCGGATGAGTTCCATGGTGGCCCCGAGCCCAAGAAAGCGGATGAGTGGCTCGAACAAACTGTGAAGACATTTGAGATGCTTCACATCGAAGATAGTGAACTAAGAGTGACTCTAGCGAGTTACTACCTTAAGGGAGACGCGGGTCAATGGTGGAAATATGCCAAGGGTAGAGTGGAGTCGACATGGGAAGCCTTTGCGATTGCTTTCCAAGATAAGTACATATCTCCCACTGCTAGGGAGAGATTGAGACAAGAGTTTAAAGACCTCAAACAACTCGACATGCCCGTGGCCGAGTTTGAGGCGGTCTTCTCTAGTTTGTCCAGATTTGCACCAGAGTTGGTGGCAATGGAATTGCATTGAATTTGAAAAGAAATTGAAAACAAAATTTATGTTCAAGCTTGTCTGAAATATGATTCGAGAATATAACCGTCCTGTGGAGACAGCGACACATGTAGAAATTTCCATACAAGCTGAGGAGGAGAGGCTTTGGAGTTCAAGGTCTAGGGGCCAAGAGTCTCAAGGAGACTATAGGCAGAACAAGAAGAGCAAGAACACTTATCCTTCCCAATCCTAACCACAGCAATCTAGATCCATTTTTCCTTTGCCTAGTGCGGGTCCGGGAAAAAGTGCATCAAGTAACTTCTCGTGTTTCAAGTGTGGCCAACTGGGTGACAAATCCTTCTCATGCACACAGAAGGGAGGAGGGCAGTTAATGTTACCACCACCTAACCGATCTCAAAGTCAGTCTTAGTCTCAAAATAATGGTCAAGGGTTTAATTGTTATCAGTGTGGTCAGCCGGGCATATGAAGAGAACTTGCCCACAGTTGGGAGACGCATCTAGCGCATCAAGGTCGAGGCAGACTCAGAGCCACCAACAGGCTCAATTAGTCCAAGCTTCGCGAGTTAATCAGGGAGCCACTTTGGCTCAGTCAGTACAACAGGCCTATGCTCCGAGAGGGGAGCAAGTCAATCTGGGGCCATAGGGGCGTGTGTATGCTGTTACCATGCCAGAGTAGTTGCCAGAATCCCCAATTGTGAGAGGTATTTTTGTTGTGTGTAATTCTTTGGCTAATGTATTGATAGACACGGGTGTGTCTCATTCATTTATATCTACTACATTTGCTTCTGCATTGGGGTTAGAGGTAGCACGGTTAGTGCCTCCACTCAAAGTAGAGTCACGTCTTGGGGGTACAACTGATTTAGACTGGGGTTGTCGTGATTGTGAAATAGAAGTTGCCAGGCATTGACTTCCGTTTGCTTTTGTGTTGCTAGATATGTTGAGTTTTGATGTCATTTTAGGCATGGACTGGTTGTGTTCTTACCAAGCTGTGATTGATTGTTACCGTCAGAGAGTTACAGTGTGCACTTCAAGTGGTGATCGTTCCTATTTTCTAGGGAACCGAGTTGATAGAGCCTTGTCGCCAATTGTTAACCCTCGTAGTAGGAGCAAACTTAGTGGCCTTCTTGCAACTCTCTTGGATAATGAGAATGACAGGGCTCGTGTTAAGTTACCAAGAGTAGTTTGTGAATACCCGGATGTCTTTCCAGAAAATCTTACTAGTTTACCACCTCACCGGGAAATCGAGTTCTCCATTGAATTAGTGCATGGCACGGCACCGATTTCCATGTCACCGTATAGATTTGCACCCATAGAATTACATGAGTTGAAAATTCAACTCCAAGAGCTTTTAAATAAGGGCTTCATTCATCCTAGTACATCACCTTGGGGAGCACCGGCTCTCTTTGCGAAGAAGAAAGGTGGATCGTTGCGATTGTGTATTGATTACAGCAAGTTGAATAGAGTTACAATTAAGAACATGTATCCTCTACCCAGAATAGATGATTTGTTTGACCAACTTAGAGGGTCTCGTTGCTTCTCAAAAATAGATTTGAGATCGGGGTACCATCAGTTGAGAGTCCAGAAGGAGGACATTCAGAAAACGGCCTTTTGTACGTGTTATGGCCACTCTGAATTCCTTGTAATGCCTTTTGGGTTAACCAATGCGCTTGCTTCCTTTATGGATTTGATTAATAGAATTTTTTGAGAATACTTGGAACATTTTGTGGTCATCTTTGTGGATGACATATTAATTTATTTAATCTCCAAGGAGGAACACGAGACTCACTTGCGGGTAGTGCCGGGTTTACTTAGTAAGCACCAATTGTATGCCAAATTTGAGAAATGCGAGTTTTGGTCAACTGAGGTGAAGTTTTTGGGGCATATAGTGTCTAGAGGGGGAGTAACTGTGGACTCCTCAAAGATAGATGCTGTACAGGATTGGGAACAACCAAAGAATGTTTTTGAAATTCGGAGTTTCTTGGGATTAGCGGGGTATTATCGACGTTTTGTAAGGGACTTCTCTAGACTAGCTGGACCTTTGACTAGGTTGACTAGAAAGGGTATCAAATTTGTGTGGAGTAAGGCTTGTGAAAAGTCATTCCAAGAGCTTAAGACTAGATTTACTACCACACTGGTTTTGATAATTCCGGAAAGGGGTTTGAATTACACTGTCTATTGTGATGCGTCCGGTGATGGACTTGGTTGTGTCTTGATGCAAGAGGGAAAAGTTGTGGCCTACAGATCACGACAATTGAAAACTCACGAGAAGAATTACCCCACCCATGATTTAGAATTAGCGCTGGTGATTTTTCCCTTGAAAATTTGGAGGCATTACTTGTATGGTGAGAATTTTGAGGTTTTCTCCAATCATAAGAGTCTAAAATATTTGTTTTCTCAAAAAGACTTGAATTTACGACAACGGAGGTGGATGGAATTTATGGAGGATTATGACTTTGAGTTACACTATCATTCGGGGAAAGCCAATGTGGTAGCCGATGCTTTGAGTCGAAAATCTGTGAGTAGTTTGACAAGTGTGGCCATTCAAGAATGGGATATGCTAGATGTTATTGGAAAGTTTGATTTGCACTTGGGTGAGTCCGGAGAGAGTGCTACCTTGTTTACTTTGAATGCTCAACCAAACTTGGTTAGTAAGGTCATAGGGGCGATAAGGAGACCGTGATGTGGAATCAATCTGTGTTAAGATTTCCAATAGGAAGGAAAAGAAAGGTTTGAACGTTCACTCGGATTTGAGTGTACATTACCTAGACCATTTGTTTGTACCAGAATCTTGCAGAAAGGAAGTACTTCGAGAGTTCCATCACTCACGCCTTGCGGTACACCCGAGAGGCACTAAAATGTATCATAATCTTAGTCGTCAGTTTTGGTGGAGGGGTATGAAACAGGATGTCGCTTTATTTGTATCAAAGTGCCTTACTTGTCAACAAGTGAAGACCGAACACCAAAGACCAGCGAGTTTGTTACAACCCTTACCGATAGCCGAGTAGAAATGGGAGCGTGTTACCATGGATTTTGTAGTTGGGCTTCCTAGAACACAACAAGGCAATGATGCCGTTTGGGTGATTGTTGATAGGTTGACTAAGTCTACATTTCATTTTGATGTGCACCAATGACTCAGTTGAACGCTTGGCAGAGTTATACATTAGAGATATAGTTCGACTTCATGGAGTCCCTGTAACTATTGTGTTGGATAGGGATCCTCGTTTTACTGCCCGATTATGGCAAAGCCTTCAAGAGGCGTTGGGAACTAAGTTGACTCTTAGCACCGCTTATCATCCTCAAACTAATGGACAATCGGAACGTACCATTCAAATTTTGGAGGATATGCTTAGAGCTTGTGTCCTTGATTTTAAGGGGCCTTGGGAAAGGCACTTACCATTGATTGAGTTTGCTTACAACAATAGTTACCAAGCTAGTATTGGGATGGCACCATTTGAGGCCTTGTATGGCCAACCTTGTAGATCGCCGGTTTGTTGGGTCGAAGTGGGTGATGCATCGTTACTAGGTCCGAAAATTGTTAGAGAGACAACTGAGAAAGTTGTTCTCATTCGAAAAAGGTTAGCTATGGCCCAAAGCCGACAAAAGAGTTATGTCGATAAGAGGAGACAACCTTTATCTTTTGAAGTTGGTGACCATGTGTTTCTAAAAATCTCACCAAGGCAGGGTTTGATGAGATTTGGTTAGAGTGGTAAATTATCTCCAAGGTTCATTGGGCCTTTTGAGATCTTAGAGCGAATTAGGGAAGTGGCATACCGGTTAGCTTTATCGCCACCACTTTCGGGAGTTCACAACGTATTTCATGTATCTATGCTTAGGAAGTATGAACCCAACCATTCTCATGTTCTTGATTAGGTTGACTTGGAGGTAGATGAGGATACCTCTTACGAAGAACGACCGGTTCAAATATTAGATACCCGACAGCAAGTGCTACGGGGCCAAACTATACCGTTGGTAAAGGTGTTGTGGAGACACCATGGGGTTGAAGAAGTGATGTGGGAACGGGAGGCGAAAGTCCGCTCCAAATATCTGGATTTGTTTGAAAATGCTTAAGTTGATTTTCTTCGTAATATTCCCTAGTGTTAAGGGAAACGTATTTAAAGTTGTTAACCACAGGTTGATATGTGCGTTGTTGTTTTGAGCATAAGGTTGTTGAGAGTTGCCATTACTTTTTAAAAAATTCCATGTTTATGCATATTTGGGAGGTTGTTGTTAATGAAATAACCATGGTAGAAATGGTAGAATTTGGTTGAGAGTTAGTATTGTGATTTGAAAATGAAATAGTGTGGCTTTGATCGCTAGAAACCCCTTTGTTTGGGCAGTTTGATTTGAAATTTTGGTGATGAAATTCTTTAAGAGGGGAAGGCTGTAGCGATCCCGGTTTCGATCCTTCTTTCATAGTTTGCCACTTCGACTAGGCCGGTCAGGGATCGATTGCTCGTCACCATGGGGTCCAAGGCAACGCCTTGGCGGTTTGAGGGCGCCCTAGCGGGGTCGGCGGCGCCTCAAAAAGCAAAAAATGTATTCGAAGTTGCTTGTCCGCTCGAGCAGCCGTTTATGCGTTCGAGCAGAGAATGTTTGGTTTCAGAAGTTTTACCTGTCTGCAAAAATACTGGGTTAGTGTATTTGACGCTCGAGCAGGGCTTTCCACACTCGAGCGAACCATGTTATATCAATTCGTGAATCTAATATTTCAGATAACTTTTTCAGTCCTGTCTCTCTCTAAAACTCTCTAGAATTCTAGATTGGGAGCTTCTCTCTCTAGAAGTCATCTTCTCTCTTTGATTTCTCCAAATCCATTGGGATTTAGACTTAAGTTCTTCACCAAAGTTGGTTATCATCTCGAGTGCTTCGTTGTGTGCAGTGAAGATCGAGTTTCAACACCGATGATTTTAGGGGTTTCATCTCATTTCTTTTTCAAAACTTGAGGTAGGGATTGTGGAGAATAAGGTGGGATTACCTCATAAATAATGCCATGTTCTACACAAAAATTACTAAGGGTACCTACATTTTATTCACCTCCTCTATCAGATCTAAGTTTCTTAATCTTCCTTTCTAATTGATTTTCTACCTCAACTTTATAAATTTTAAATTTACTAAACACTTCATCTTTGGTTTTAATTAAATATAAGTAACAAAACCTAGAACAATCATCTATAAAGGTTACAAAATACTTATTTCTTGCTCTAGTTGGTGGTTTATTAGAATCACAAACATTACTATGTATAAGGTCTAGGAGTTGTGAATTTCTTTTTACAAATTTATAAGGTTTCTTAGGTTGTTTTGATTGCACACATATTTCACATTTGTGTTTGACATCAATAGGTGACTTAGGTACTAATTCTAAATCCAGCATTTTTCTAATCTTCCTTATACTCACATATCCAAGTCTTCCATACCACAAATCACAAACTTCAAGATTCAAAATATTATGAATGATATTATTAACTTCAAAATATACATTTAATCTAAATAAACCATCACATACAAAACCTTTTTTACTTATTACAATATTATTCGATTCCATTACAACTTTGTAACCTAACTATACTATACACGATCCATTGATATGATTTCTTATAACTTCATGAATATATCTCACAACTTTCAAAGTTAAGATCTTTCCAAAAGTCATCTTCAAATCTATATCTTCAATGCCAAGTATCGGTGCAAATGATCCATTCCCCAAAGTTACACTTCCTCCACTTGATTTCTGAAAAGTTTTAAAATTACCACAATCAAAACACACATGTATATTAGCCCCAGAATCTAACCACCAATCTTGATATTCAAATATAAATTAATTTCAGGATTATACCTAAAAGATGGTCCAACAACTTCTTCTCTCTCCGAAATCATATTCACTTGAGCATTATGACCTTTAGTATTTTACTTATTCTTGAACCTTGGTTTATACTCCCCAATTTTCTTAAAGAAGCAATCCTTAGCATAGTGATTGGCTCTCCTACACACATCGCACAACCTTTTGACACTCCCTTGTCCCTTAGGATTATTAGTGTGTGGGTGAAAATCTGACCACACTGCAATCTTAGTATCCAACTGGAGAGCACTGGCAGAATAGATGGCACCTAACTAACCTGCAATAGAAATAGAAGACTCCGGTGGTGGTTTGCCACCCGGGGGTACTCCGACGATCAAGTCAGTACTCAATATCTCTCAAAGATAATCAATAGTGCTAAACTCACTAGCTTGAGCATAAAAAGCATACCTTAGACCCATGGGGGTGCCTCTCTTTTATAGCCAACATAAACCTAGTCCCAATAGAAGCCTAACTTCTATGGACTCAGGATTACTGCTAATCTTGGACTCCCAGTAAGATTAGGATAAAATCTCTAAGAGTCTAATCTTAATACAAACTAAAGTCTTCTCTCATTCTAGGACTCTTGTCCCTCATCCAGGTTGAGTTCCCTTTTCATTCTACGACTCTTGTCCCTTATCCACTTATCTCGGATTCCGATTTCTTCAGAGATAACCTCGGCCTTGCCGAGATCACCTCGGCATCACGACTAGGACACGTGGCACCTCGGCTGACACGTCAGCGTCACCTTGCCACGTGTTGCTACTCAGAAAATATATCCCCACAATTAGCATAGGCTTCGTAGTTGTTATTATGGTGTTTGCCATTTTGACCTCTCGGTTTAAACTTAAGGTTGTTCTTGAAATTTTTTCCTTTAGGTCAAAAGCTATTCCTATTGTTGAAAATATTCTTATTCCCATTCTCCACCAAATTTACCTTAGGAGTTTAGTTGTAACACCCCAAAATAATAATAGTAGCCCATCACATAGCATTTCTGATAATTTGAACAATAACATCTTATTTTACATTCCATTGACGAACTTGATGTTACAAAAGATGACATGGATACACAAATTAAAAGAAAAGTAAAATCCAAGTAATTATATGCCCTAATGGCTACATCTTTCCAAGGCAATGCTTGGTTATATCAAAATGAGTTCAACTCAATACAAATAAAGCCCAAGACTTTTACAAAAAATAATTACATCAAATAACAAAAAGGAAGCCCTTGGCTCAAAATCATCCCAAGCTATGTCCTTAGTGGAGGTATATCATCAATACCTAAAATTTGTTATCCACATAGGGTAAGCCAAAGCCCTGAGAGATACTTTAATGCAATATATGAATCTTAACAAAGTCATAAGGTGAATGCACATGCATGCCATTTGTCAAACATTTCTCATTTCCATCTCAAAACTATGCAATCCCAGATTATAAATCAATTCATGAAAATAATCCTTTTATAACAAAAAACAAGGCAGTGGATACAAAATGCTAGGAATCTCTAGGTATGTGTCTGCCAATAGGCCATACAAGCACTACCAAAGCCATTTTACCAGTACTAACTGGAATGATCGACACCTAATCACACAAGTTTCTGAACTTTTACCAAGGACACACAGGCCAACATAACAACCACGACCACACTCCCTAACTAGATTCACCAAGGCAACACTCCTAACCACACAAAGACCGCTCGAGTGACCAAACAAAAAAAATCTAGGCAACACTCTTTTGAGAAACTAACTCCAAACATGTTTCAAACACAATAATAACTCCCAAATAGCCAAACTCAACTAGTAACAAGATGAAAATGAAATGAACAATAATTAAGGACATGGATTCCCAAATTCAAAAGTAAGAAATGCGTCAGGTCTAAACCAGAATCATTATATTTCTCTTTTTTAGTTTCTAGATTTGATCTATATTTCTCTTCCACCCTAAGTGTATTGATTACTTGAGTTAATGACAAATCTCATTATTTATGCCTAAGACATTTAGCAAAATCATTCCAAGATGGAGGTAATTCATCAATATGGCAGGACACTTTAAACTCCTCACAAAAAGTTGTTTCTTTCTTTTCTACTTTTCTAAGTAATTCTTGAAATTCATATATTTGGTCTCCTACAAATTTGTTATCTTTCATTTTATATCCATTAAAATTGGAGACAGTGAGCCTATCAATACCAACATCTATAGTTCCATATTCGGCCTCTAAGTTTTTTCATAGTTCTTTTGCAATCGAGGTGGCTGATTGATACATATCGCACAAATGGTTAGACAAAACACTAAGGATTCTATTTAACAATGAAATTAAATTTGTTCAGGTGACAACCAAGATCCAACAAAATCCGGATTTTCTATGGCAGACATAAGACCTAATACAGTCAACTAATATTTTGTTTGTTTTTGCCATCTTTCAAAAAAATTTCCATTAAATTTCTCAGGCTTCACACTAGCAGTTTCTTCTAAATTAGCCATTTTAAATATTTAAAGAACAAAAGAGCAAATGAGTATATAAATCTGTAACAACTAACAATCAAACAAATACTAATGTTATTATAAGTGTAAATTTAATTACCAACAATTTAAGAATAGATATACAGGTAAAATGTGACAGTATTTAATACAAAACAAATTTGAACAGAATAATTTCAAACATGAACTGTGCTAGTTAAATATCATAAATTGTATAAGTGTTCTATTCTTAATAGAACATCAGATAACTATACACTTTTAAATAATATAATACTTATCATGTGAAAATTTTGATTTTACTCAACAACATTCCTAAGAATAATTTTTTTTTTTTTTTTTTTTGAAAAAAAAAAAAACAACAGCTACACAACACAAACAAGTTTTGCAACTTCCAAGAATTAATATATATATATATAAGTTAATGTGATCAAACAAAATTTATGCAACACAAGTCAATGAGATAAAACAGATTCGTGCGATACAAATTTACCACTCGATGTTACCGAATTGACAAAGAACATAAATTTCAAATTTTTTTTTTAACAATTTCTGTTCAAGACTAACAAATTAAATTGTAAAATACAAATAATGAAAAGATTAAATATTTTACAGAATTAACGACTTTAGATTGTTATGGAAATTGAAAAATAAATTCACTAAAACAATTTTGCAGAATAATGATATTAAATAAAACAGATTCTGAAAATAGGTTATATACAGTTTGATAAAATTAAATATATATATATATAATAGAATACTGAAGAAGAACAAGAATAAGAACAAGAAGTGTTAGGAAAAAAAGATGATTTCCCACAAGTTATTGAATCAATAGAAATAAAAACTAATGTGAAAAAAATTAAATCAATAACGACAAAAGAATTTTTACGTGGTTCCTTTAATGTGAGGCACATCCACAGGGCCAAAATCCGATTTCAGTATCAACCAAGAGTTTTCAAATGATTACAAATGAGACACGAATAGTCTCATAAACCATCCTTAGGGAAGAAGACCCAAAATAATGAATCAAATTAACCTACACAACAACTTGAACAAGATGCCGCTTGTGGGGAAGCGGTTCGGAAATACTCTTTGGATCCTGGGGGACACTCGTAATCCTCAACTAATCACCTGAAAAGGAATGAACACTCCGGTCGGGGGTGCCGGAATTAACACTCCAACGGATAAGTCAGTGTATACTCTCTTAATTGCTTGTATCTTAAGTTAAGCATACTAGTTCTCACATACCTCTCTTTGTTCGTTGCTCTTCTATTTATATACTCTCTTGGTCCTCAAAATAGGGCCCACTCTTGATCCGTCACGTGAGTGTTTACTCGGCCCTCCTTTTGTCGTACTCCAACTATTAATCGGCCCTTCATTCAACTGGTTTTATGCCGATTAAGGAACTCAGCATCCAAAACGTACGAGACGGTGCCGAGTATAATACATGCCCTGATTGTCTACATATGTATTCGGCCTATCTGCGTCCCCTATTATTCAACTCCCACAATTGCCCCCCAAACACCCCACTAGCAACAGTTTAGTTGGCGTGTTTGGTTTCAAATTTGAAAGGTCAAAAATATAAATTCAGGGGCTACCCTCATTACGACGTAAATGTTAGAATGCACATGCTTTTCGGTCATCATTATACTTTCCCGCCCCTTCGTGCATTTCCCTCATTTGTTATGATTTGAAACTTTATTGTCTCTTCGAACGCATGCTTTTTAAATACTCAAAGCTCCTAGGCTGCCAGTCGATATACATCTTCCAATTCACATCTATTCCGTAACTTCATTCCGTCTATCGTTGTCTCCTTTGCTTCTTGTAAGTTCTCTTCCCCTTCTTTTCAAATCACATTTCCTTGTTTATTTTTTTGTTTAGCACTCTCCTTAAGGTTGCTAGTATGGCCAAACATTTAAAAGACCTACTTTTTGCGGATCATATCTCTGGGTTTCGACGCCATTTTTCCATCCCCGACGATGTCCATCTATCACTCGTGACAGACAACACTCTTGACATGGAGAGGGACGATGAAAGTACAATCATCTTTCCTCTCCTATCCATCGCTGAGGGCGGAGTCCATTTTCCCCTTCACCCATTTCTTAGGGCCGTCCTCCGCCATTGGGGTCTGATTCCTTCGCAACCCAACGTAAACTTTTTCCGCATCATAATGGGTACGGTAGAGTTGAACCGGCATCTCAGGATCAACCTTGGCATACCTACCATTCGGCATTGTTATGCTCTGGCCAAATCTTCTGGCCGGCTAGGGCATTACTTTCTCAGGGCCAAGGACACTGACCATCATTTAGTTACTATGCTTGCTAGCTCTAGCAAGCGAGTTGACGATGTCATGGTCATTGTCCGAGGTAACTGGGAATTCGGCAAAGGCAAGGATCGCCTAGACCCTATACTTAGACAGAGAGGCGAGCCAGGTTGCTGCGTAGCTCTACACTTATCTACTTTATATTTACTCAACCTTCTCTCGATAAGCCAATTTTTTATTTATGCAGGCAACAATTTGAAAAAAGTTCTGGTTTCAACTGACGACGTAGTTCTTGCCGAAATTAAAATCGCACTTCAGTTTTTTGATCATCCAAATATTCAGAAGCAAGGGAGGGCCGTCCATATGCTTTTAAGGTAGGAACTAACTTACACAACATTTTTGACCGCGAAAAACATTCTGATTCCACGCGGCGAACAACATTTCACGGCCCTTATCTTCTTCTGCTTCAAGAGCCTTAGGCAAATTGATTTCGAAACTTCTGATTTGGAGAAGGCCACAGAGCCAGTAGCCGAGGAGGTCGACGAAAAATCGAGCCAATCTGCCTTGGAAGCCGAAGTCAACGAGGACCTTCACTCGGCATTCGAAGCAGCCGGCCTTAATCAACCTGACCCTCCTTCCACTTCAGGTCGAGAGGAAATCTCCTTTGAAGATAGCTATACTGATTTGGGAGATCTCCCCTGCTCCTATCCTGAGAACATGGCTGGGGAAACGCTCACGCAATTGGCACGAAAAAAAAAACGCCGAACGTATGGTCGCCCGGCGAAGAGCCGAGACTATCCATTCTGAACCTGCGCCGACTAAATGTTTTGAGCCTATTCTTATAGAAGAAACGGCTTAAATTGGAGTGGTCGAGACGGTACAGGAAGTCGAACGGTTGAGCCCAGAACGGGGAGAGAAATGTCCCTCCGAGAGCAAGGCCGGCTCTAGGGAAAACCCTACTGACAAACGGCCGTGATTAGAGGAGTCGAATGTGGTTGCACCTTTTGTCATTCAACCAAAGATAAAAAATATGCCGATCTCCTCTGAAGCGTCGGCCTTGAAAGATCCAGTAGTGGCGTTGAGCTTGGCTTCCTCAATCTTGTTGCCAGTTGACAAGGCAACCTTTTGGACAAAGTCGGACTTGGTGGCAATAGCATTAGCCGCTCAGTCGGCCTTTCTGGTATGTGACTTGATCCTAACTTCCGCTTTCTGCGTAAATTGTTTTGGTTTTGTTTTGGTTTTAACTCCCTGTTTTGCAGATGGTCGAAAGGAAAGCCGAAATAGGCCGCCGCCAGCATGACACCATTGAAAGAATTGGTCGTTTGAAATAGGAAGTTGAGGGTGAGAGGAGTAGGGCCGAGTTCGAGGCGGCGAGAGCGACAATGGAAAGTGCAAGGGCCGAAGCCGAGGTGAAAAGGGCGCGGAGTTCTGACCAACACAGATTGGCCGCCGAGGAGAGAGCAAACGCGAGCGAAGATTCACTCAAGTTAGCCAAGGAGGTGATTGCCAAGCTAGAGGCCGAATTAGAAGAGTCGAAGAAGGAGAAGGAAATAGCCGACTCTGAGGCTTTCAAAGCATTCGAGGCTGGAAAGGACGCCGCCCTTGAAAATTATGTAGAAGAAGTCCCCAAATTTGAGAATCGGGGATTCAAACACGGCTGGCTCAAAGCCCTTGCTGCCGCTGGTGTGACATTGGCCATGCCGATTCCATACGAGCAAGTGAACGTTGAGCCACTTGTGTCTAGCCCCGAAGATTAATTTGAGTGACGCTTTAGTTTTATTAGGAATTTTCAATGTATGTTCTTGCAAACATGTTTTGTTTTTTTGTAGACTTCTACTTGTTTAGGGTAATCTTCATGTATAAAATGATGACTATCTATATCCACTTTAAAAATGAAAATTTCCCTTGTTTTGTATTGTTGCCTGTACTCAATTGTTGCTAATGAAAAGTTTTGCTTTTCACTATTTTGGATAAAAATGGTTACTGTCTGTTGTGCATACTAACCATCGATCCGATAGGATGTAGGAACATAAGATGAATAACTTAGACATCCCAAAGAAAAGCTGCCGAATAAATAGCAGTGCAACTTGGCAATTTAGTAACTTAGCCGAACAAGTAAATCCACTCAGGGCCTTGTCACCTGGCCGACTAGGCTAATTAGTCTGCCCTTGCCCCAGCCAGTGCATGAACTGGGAGGCTGAATACAATTAGTTCATGGAGTGGCTATGGCACATAAGTAGATCAGCTTCAGGCTTAGATATCGGGCTGATAAGATTAGCGAAACTGCTCTTGCCCTAGCCAATGCTTGAACTGGAAGGCCGAATGCAACTAGTTCGTGGAGTGGCTGCGGCTCATAAGTAGATCAGCGCCAGACGTAGATATGGGGCCGATTAGATCCCTGAGGCTTTTGAAATCTAGCAGTAATGAGGTTACCTTGGGGGAGCTGCGCCCGTAAGGAATAAATAAGGTGAATGTCTCGTGCACGTAGGTTCCATCAGCGTACTTATACTCAGTATCTCGAACCAGTTTGTTGAGGAAGGTTAGACAAGTGCGAATGTCAAGTAAACTATTCTTCAATAGTAGAGGAGAAGGGAGGACATTGGCTGAGCTGGATACTGAGATGAATCGAAGTGGCGAGCCCCGCACGAGAAGTAGGACCTCGAAAGAGCGGGAAAAACATTAGTCCCCACATGGTCGCAGTAGGTCGCCCCGAAGGGAAAAATAGTAACGGGGCAACTTCCCTCGACCACGACCGAGAGGTGAATCCGGTGAGACACCGCGGTCATTGAGTTTTACAGTGTTTGTGGGGAATAAACCGATGACTGAGGCGGATTCAATTGTTCACGACCAAAACGTGGCAGTCGACTTCGCTCGATAGATTTTTCCACCAGAAGTCCAGCAGTCGATGGTTGGTCGACAGGACTTTGAAGTGTTTCGGGATGGCATCCACGGAGCAGTGAATGGGCTGTATACCACCTATGAAATCGGCATGTATCTACATGCCGCGCGGCGAGAGATAGAGCAGAAAAACGAACGAATTTGAAACTTGGAGGCTCACGCAAAGAAGCCGAGCGTGAGCTAAGGAAGGCCAAAGCTGCCGAGCCGCGTGCTGCCGCTTAATCTAACCCAGTCGTGGAGGAAATGGTGACCCAATGGCAGATAAGTCATGCGATTGCCGATCGAGATACGACAAGCATGTTTGTAGTAAAGACCGCGAGGTCCAGGGGTTATGAGAAAGGCTTTCACGACAGCCGAAAGGTAGAGATAGATAAGACCAAGGAGAAACTTGCCGAGGAAGTATGCCGATGCGAGAACCCTGGTTTCAAGCACGGGTGGATTAAGGCTCTACAAACCGCAAAGGCTTTTCGTGAAACAGGCGTTAAATCGGTGTCGCCGTTATACCAACATCAGCATTTTCCCCTTGGCGCTTTCGAAATCGAAAAAAGCGACGATGAGGGTGATGCCGAACAAAATTGAACATTTTGTAAATGCTCCAACACAGATTGGATGCAAATTGTGTACTTATTGGTCAATTTAATAAAACATCATGTTTTAAATGTTTGCATGTCTCAGCTCAAGCTTATACATTCTGAGCCAATCGGTCAATGTAATGAAACACCTCATTTTAGCTTCATTTTAGATGCTTGCATGTTTCAACTTTTGTTGACAACGCGTGGCTTTTAATCGTAATATTTATGAGAAGCACGCCAGCTCCGGATTATTATTCGACACAAGCGCGGCTTGCAAAGACAGGGCTCCGAATTCGGAGACGGCCAATCGTGGTACACAAAGGGCACTCCGAATTCGGAGTCTTTATTTGATCCAAACGTGACCTGCATGGATGGGACTCTAAATTCGGAGACTTGGCCAATTGTGATACACGAAGGGCGCTCCGAATCCGGAGTTTTTATTGGCCCAAAAGTGTCATGCACTATTGGGGCTCCGAATTCGGAGACTTGGCCAATCGTGATACACGAAGGGCGTTCTGAATCCGGAGTATTTATTCGGTCCAAACGTGACCTGCACGGATAGGGCTCTGAATTCGGAGGCTTTTTTTTTTTTGTCAGCCAATCGTGAGATCCACGAAGGACGCTCCAAATCCGAAGGCTTAATCAGCCCAAAAGTGTCATGCACTAATGGGGCTCTGAATTCGAAGACTTGGCCAATCGTGAAACACAAAGGGCACTCCGAATCTGGAGTATTTATTCGGCCCAAATGTGAGCTGCACAAATGGGGTTCCAAATTCGGAGTCTTTTTTTTGTCGGCCAATCATGAGATCCACGAAGGGTGCTCCGAATCCGGAGGCTTAATCGGCCCAAAAGTGTCATGCTCTAATGGGGCTCCAAATTCGGAGACTTGGCCAATCGTGATACACGAAGGGCGCTCCGAATTCAGAGTATTTATTCGGCCCAAACGTGACCTGCATAGATGGGGCTCCGAATTCGGAGGCTTTTTTTGTCGACCAATCGTGAGATCCACAAAAGGCGCTCCGAATCTGGAGGCTTAATCGGCCCAAATGTGTCATGCACTAATGGGGCTCCGAATTTGGAGACTTGGCCAATCGTGATACACAAAGGGCGCTCCAAATCCGGAGTCTTTATTCAGCCCAAACGTGACCTACATGGATAGGGCTCTGAATTTGGAGGCTTTTTTGTCTTGGCCAATCGTGACATCTACGAAGGGAGCTCCGAATCCGGAGGCTTAATCAGCCTAAAAGTGTCATGCACTAATGGGGCTCCAAATTCGAAGACTTATCTTGGTCAATCGTGATACACGAAGGGCGCTTCGAATCCAGAGTCTTTATTCGGCCCAAACGTGACCTGCACGGATGGGGCTCCGAATTCGAAGGCTTTTTTGTCTTGGCCAATCTTGACATCCATGAAGGGCGCTCCGAATCCGAAGGCTTAAACCGGAAGACTTTTTAACTGAATTTCACAATGAGAAAACAGGAAACTTTGCATTGTAAGAATGAAATATGTACATGGTGAACCATTCAAAACAAGTATCATGCCCCACAGGTCGGGTTTAATGATAAAATTTACGCAAGTGCGTTGAATTCCAAGGTCGTGGCAGACTCCTCCCAGACATGTCTTTGAGCCGATATGCCCCTACTCCCGCGATTGAGTCAATCTGATAGGGGCCGTTCCAATTAGGACCCAATTTTCCCTCAGCCGGAATCCTAGTAGCTGGAAGTACTTTCTTCAAGACCAACTCTCCTGGTGTCTAGCGGCGCAGCTGAACACACTGATTATACAACCTAGCAAGCTACTGCTGGTACTGTGCCATGGATGCAAGGGCACAGTCTCTTCGTTCTTCAATCAAAATCAAATCCAAGTCCAGCATCATGTCGTTTCGGCCCATATCAAAAACTTTTGATTTCAAGGTTGGGAGGCCGATCTCCAAGGGGATGATTGCCTGCGTTCCAAAGCACAAAGCAAACGGCAGTTCCCCAGTGGATCGCCTCGGAGTAGTGCGATGAGCCCATAACACACTTGGCAATTTGTCGACCCATCTGCCTTTAGCTTTCTCCAGCCTCTTCTTAATGCCGTCCAAAATAGATTTGTTGGAGGCTTCAGCATAGCCATTACTTTGAGGATAGGCCGGGGTGGAAAAATAGGACCGAATACCATACTTGTCGCACAGTTCTCGGTAGACACCGCAATCAAAGTGGGTGCCGTTGTCTGAAATAAGTGCTCTCGGAATGCTGAATCGTGTTATGATATTTCTCCATACGAAACATTTCACATCAGTATCTCGAATGTGCGTTAGTGCCTCCGCTTCCACCCATTTTGTGAAATAATCTGTTACGACAATCAAAAATCGCTTGTTGCTCGGGGCGCGAGGCAATGGTCCGATGATGTCAAGTCCCCACTGGGCGAACAGCCAAGGACTGGTTATAGAGCTTAACTCTTCAGCAGGCAGATGGGTTAAGGGAGAAAACTTCTAGCACTGTTCACATTTTTTCACATAACATTCGGCATCAGCTCTCATTGTTGGCCAATAATACCCCTGTATCACAGCTCGGTGAGCCAAAGAGCGCCCGCCAGAATAGGCACCACAACTACCTTCATGTATTTCAGTCAAGAGTTTCTCGACTTTATCCGGATGAACGCATTCTAGGTATGGGCCAGAAAGGGATTTTTTGTAAAGTTTTCCTTGCAGATCCAAGTAGTATCGCAGGGCTTTATTTCATAGCTTGTGTGCTTCTTTCTTATCCGATGGGAGCTATTCGGAAGATAGGAATGCAACAATGGAATCCATCCAACCCAGACCTGACTCTATGACATTGATCTGGACTTCTTCTGAAGGGCCAATGCTCGGCTTAGGGATGAAACCCACTCTAATTGTCCATTTAATCTCTGAGTTAATGGTGGAGGCTAGGCAAGCCAGGGTGTCTGCATGTATGTTCTGATCACGGGTTCTTTGGTTCAATTCATGATGATAAAATTTTGCCAGCAAGGAATTTGTCGTTTTCATGTAAGCAGCCATACGGTCATTTTTGGCCGCGTACTCCCCCTTTAGTTAATTGATCACAAGTTTTGAATCACAAAATATAAGCAAACGCCGGGCACCCAGGAGATGTGCATTCCGCAAGCCGGTTAGCAGGGCTTCGTATTCGGCCTCATTGTTCGATGCTTCGAAGCCAAGTTTGACAGCCTGCTCAATTATTGCTACGTCGGGAGCCATGATCACTACTCTGGCTCTGCTGCCGCGTTGGTTGGACAATCCATCACAGTACAACTACCAAATGTCCCCAACATAAATTCTCCAGTTCAGCTTAGGTTGAATTTGATCAGACTCCAAGTCGGCAAGACCCCCATTGAATTCGGCCACAAAGTCGGCAAGCACTTGCCCCTTGATTGAGTTCTAGGTAGGAGCTGTATATCGTACTGGCCGAGTTCAAGAGCCCACTTTGAAACACACCCTGATGCCTCTGCACTGCAGAGTACTGCCCGGAGGGGGTAATCCGTTAGTACCCCGATGGTATGCCCTGAAAGTAATGCATCAGTTTTCTTGCTGCCATGATGAGGGCTAGGATGAGTTTTTCCAACGGAAGGTAACGTGTTTCAACGTCAACCATTGCCTTGTTCACATAATACACTGGTCGTTGCTCCCCAAGCTTTTCCTTTAACAGTACGGCGCTGACGGCCCGGTCGGAGACTGCCAAATATAAAATAAGCGGGTCACCTGCCAAAGGTGTTGTCAAGAGTGGAACTAATCGGAGGTAGGTCTTCAGACCGTTGAAAGCGGCTTTGCACTTAGAGGTGCATTCAAAAGCCTTACCCAGCCGTAAGGTATGAAAGAATTGTCAGCAGCGATCCGTGGAACAACTGATGAACCTGTTGAGTGCGACAGCCATCCCCATCAACTTTTGAACCTCCTTCACCGATCGAGGGGAGCCGAGTTCCAAGATTACTGTGATTTGCCTCGGGTTGGCTTCGATTCCTCGGTGGTTGACAATATAGCCAAGGAATTTGCTGGATCCGATCCCAAATGCACACTTGGAAGCGTTCAGCTTCATTTTGTACTTTTGTAAAATGCCGAATGTCTCCTCCAGATCGGCTAGATAAGTTTGCTCTTCTTTGGACTTAACCACCATATCGTCAATGTACACTTCCATAGTACGGCCGAGTTGCTCCTTGAACTTGGCGGTGACTAGTCTTTGGTAAGTTGCCCCTGTATTCTTCAGCCCAAAAGGCATAACCTTATAGCAATAGGTTCCTCTTGGGGTGAGAACTACAGTTTTGTCTTGGTCCTCCAGATGCATGGCGATTTGATGGTAGCCTCTGTAGGCATCGAGGAAGCTCATACATTGATGATGCGCCATGGCATCTACAAGTTGGTCTATTCTGGGGAGAGGAAAACAATCCTTGGGACAAGCTTTATTTAAGTCCGTGAAATTCACACAAACAGGCCAAGTCCCATTTTTCTTCTTGACAACCACAGTGTTCGACAGCCATGTAAGGTAGGTAACTTCCCGGATTGCCCCAGCATTAAGCAACCGGTCGACTTCCTCAACAACGGAAACAGTGTGTTCTATGGCTGACCGCTGGCTTTTCTGAATAATCGGCTTGCATTTAGGGTCAACGTTTAAACGATGCTGCGAAACAGACGGATCCACACCCAGCATCTCATATGGTGTCCACACAAATACATCAAGGTTGCCGAGCAAGAAGGAAATTAGCTGCTGCCTGTCGGCTTCATTTAGTGAGGCGCCGACCATGAAGAACCTGTCTGGATTCCCGTCAATTTCAACTCGGTCTATGGCTTCCGTGGCCTTTTCACTTGGGAGCTGCCCAACATCGTCGAGGATCTCTCGATCCGGCACCTCAATAGAATTCACTTCCAACTCTTTTGGTGTCTTTGCTGTAAAGAGATAACATGCTTGTGCTGATTTCTGGGAACCACAGATTTGCTCAATGCTACATTCTGTCGAGAAGCGGAGTAATTGATGATAAGTTCTTGGCACGGCCTACATGGTATGCATCCAAGTTCGCCCCATGATGAGATTATACGGAAAAGGTAGCTTGACGATCAAGAATTCCACATCCACTGTTTGGGAGCCCGCTCGAACTGGTAGTGTGATTTTGCCTAACGCGTACTCTAGATTAGCATTGAAACCGAATAATGGATAAGGAGCTGGAGATAGGTCTGACTTGGCGAACCCGAGTTTGATGAAGGTCTTATAATACATAACCTCCGAAGTACTCCCCTGGTCTATGAGAAGGCATTCAACGGTGAATCGGTTTACGCGTAATTCAATGACCAATGGATCAATGTGGGGGATTGTTACACCGATCAAATCAGAATCGTCAAAGGTAATATTCAGAGCTTCATGGGGCCGTTTGGCTAGTGTGATTTGCTTTGGGAGGCTTGGATGCGATTGAATTGATGCACAGTTGGGGCTGTTGGCAGGCTGTATACATACGAATGACACCGAGCGGAGGTGAATCCTGCCGTAAGGCAACTATTTTGGTTGAGTTTTTTCGAACATGTTGCTAGAGCTAACCGTCTTCTACCAAATCCTCAAGGTGGTCTTTCAAAGCATAGCAACTGTCGGTATCATGACCGTGATCTTTGTGATATTCGCACCGCCTATCCTGTCTTCTCGTGTCGAGAGGTCCCACCATTTTTTATGGCCATTTGAAGAACAAAAGGTGTTGAACCTTAGCCATAACCACACTGATCGGCTCCAATAACTCTATATATTTCTTGTCGACACGCCTCGCGTGCCTGCTATCCACTTGAAGCTGCTCATTAGCTCGGTGAGGACACTGGTCGTTTGATCGGTGTGAATCCCGTCTTCTATCTCGCTTAGCCCGATTCCGTGATTTAGGGCTTCCGTTGAGGTACAGCATTTATCAGCTACACAACTTCAGGTGGGGCTGACTTAGTGGCTTTATGCTCGTCTTTGACTCGGAGGGCATCGTCTTCTACCTTGCAGTATTCCTCAACTTTTTTCATCAATGCCCAGACCGTTTTTGGGGGCCGTCTAGTCAAAGAGCTGCAGAGGGAACTATCTGGATGTAACCCCATCTTGAAGGTAGTAATGGCCATGGAGTCATTACAAGCATCATCTACCATATTAAAACATTCCCAATACCGCACCGAATACGCACGAAGGGTTTTTCCTGGTTGAATCTACATTGCCCACAGAGAATTGACTTGCTTCGGCTGGACCTCATTAGTGATGAACCTTGCCCTGAAGGATTTTTGGAGTTGGTGGAAGCTCTTGATCGAAGCCGGCTCCAGTTTATAATACCACCTGACAGCTAGTGGTCCCAAACTACTCGAAAATATTTGACACATGAGGGCCTCGTCATCTGCGTGGAGCGTCATGGCTTGCTTGTAATGGCGGATGTGATCGGTGGGGTCTGATTTACCATCATACAGGGTGAATGACGATGCTTTGAACTTTTTGGATAGCACTGCCCTTGCAATCCACCATACAAATAGGTCATGCTGATCCTCTTCATCTGAATCATTTTTTCTTCGCTTCTTCTATGCACGCAGACTCCCCTCCGAAGAACTAGAGATGTTGACTCGTCCCTTCTTTGTAGATTCTGGGGATGATGGGTCAGAGCCACTGCCACTATCGTGTCTCCGAATTCGAGATCGTCGACCATCCCTTCTCAGAGGTCGTCCCAGGTGTTGGTGCGCAGCTTGTTGGGATTTTGCCACTTCCAAGGCCAAATCTTGTCGAAGGCACTCGTTCTCAGCCATCATGTTTTCCAACCTTTGTTCATTTTGCTTTGCTTGCTCCATAATTGCTTGCATTGTCTCATGAGCTGATGTCGAGGGTGAATCGAAGTTCAAGACCCTTCTTGCAGTAATATTCTCTAGCCCAAGCATGTTGCTTGGAGTGGTTTCGTCTTGTGGCGTAGGGTCGCCAATGACTACCGGAGGATCTTCCATCACGCCTGCCATGGATGTGCTTGAGTATTCCCACAGACGGTGCCAATTGTGGGGAAGTGGTTCGGAAATACTCTTTGGATCCTGAGGGACACTCGTAATCCTCAACTAATCACCTGAAAAGGAATGAACACTCCGGTCGGGGGTGCCGAAATTAGCACTCCGACGGATAAGTCAATGTATACTCTCTTAATTGCTTGTATCTTAAGTTAAGCATACTAGTTCTCACATACCTCTCTTTGTTTGTTGCTCTTCTATTTATATACTCTCCTAGTCCTCAAAGTAGGGCCCACTCTTGATCCGTCACGTGAGTGTTTACTCGGCCCTCCTTTTGTCGTACTCCAACTATTAATCGGCCCTTCATTCAACTGGTTTTATGCCGATTAAGGAACTCGGCATCCAGAACGTACAAGACGGTACCGAATATAATACATGCCCTGATTGTCTACATATGTATTCGGCCTATATGCGTCCCTTATTATTCGGCTCCCACACAGCTAATTCCAAATAATCAATCACAACACTAGCATGAACACAACAAGCTATTCTTTAAAAACAAACCCACTGATTTGACTTTTTGATTCAAAAGGCACTATCTCACCCAATTGATAATCATGGCTACTACACTGAAGAAACAATATCAACTGCAGCACTCTAGCAAGCTTAACAATACTAATAAACTATTGTTTTATTTTGAACTTTTTATCAAAACTCTAGTTGCCACCAAACAAATCTTTTAAATATCCATTGGGCCTCCAAAAGTTAGATATAATATATAAAATATATTATAACCAACACCAAACCAAATTAAATATTTTTAATAAACCAATTGGGTCTCATACTCCACTAAGGAGGTATATCCAACAATTCTCCCCCTACTGACTTAGGTGGAGACATCAACCATACTCACTAAAGTTCAACACTTCAAATGTTTGTCCATCGACAAAGTCTTAGTCAACATATCCAAAATATTATCATCAATGTGAACTTTTTCGAGTTGTAACAATTTCGAATCTAACACATCATGAATCCAATGGTATCTCACATCAATGTTTTTTGATCTCGAATGAAAAATTGAATTTTTACTCAAATTAATTTCACTTTGACTATCACAATAAAGCACATACCTTTCTTACTTCAAACCCAACTCTTGCAAAAATTTCTTCAACCATAACTCTTCTTTGCAAGCTTCCGTAATGGCGATAAATTCTGCTTCAGTAGTTAAGAGAGCAACACATTTTTGTAATTTAGATTGACATGCCACAGCTCCCCCTACAAATGTCATTAAATACCCCAAAGTAGATTTTCTAGAATCAATATCACTGGCCATATCAGAATTTGTGCACCCATCAAGCATCAGCTTACCATTCCCAAAACACAAACACATCTTCGAAGTCCCTCGAAGATACCTTAGAATCCATTTCACCATTGCCCAATGTTCTTTACCCAAATTAGAGAGAAACCGACTCACCACACTAACGGCGTGAGCAATATCCGATCTTGTACAAATCATGGGGAACGTCAAAGAACCAACCACTGAAGCATAAGGAATTTTCAGCATCTCCTCCTTGTCTTTGTCACTTGTAGGACATTGATTCGAACTAAACTTGAAGTGACCCGCAAGTGGACAACCAACTGGCATTACTTTATCCATGTTAAACCTCTCAAGCACTTTCTCAATGTAGTTTTCTTGAGACAACCAAATCAGCCCATTTTTGCAATCACGAACAATTTTCATACCAAGTATTTGCATTGCCGGCCCCAAATCTTTCATAGCAAAAGACTTACTTAACTCTAATTTTCCTCTCGTTAATCATGGTAGAATCTTGACCCACAATTAACATGTCATCAACATAAAGCAAAAGAACAACAAATTTGTCATCCGGAAAATTTTTCACAAACACACAATGGTCAGAAGTAGTTTTTAAAAAACCATTATTCATCATAAAAGAGTCAAATTTTTTGTACCAATGCTACGGCGCCTGCTTGAGACCATACAAAATTTTCTTCAATTTGTAAACAAATTTCTCTTTCCATTTTTTAACAAAACACTCCGGTTACTCCATGTAAATTTCTTCTTCAAGATCACCATGAAGAAATATTGTCTTCACATCAAGTTGTTCAACTTCAAGGTTCATACTTGCAGCCATGCCAAGTACAACCCAAATAGAAGACATTTTCACAACCGGCGAGAAAATTTCATCAAAGTCAACACATTTCTTTAGCTCAAAGCCTTTCACAACATGGCGTGCCTTGTACCTTAAATTCTTGCCATCATTCTTCAATTGAAAACCCACATATTTTTCAAAATTTTTCTCTCCTTAGGCAACTTCGCTAAATCATAAGTGTGATTTTCAACTAAAGAATTCATTTCCTCTTCTATGGCCTTTTTCCATCACCTTTCTTTATATGCTCAATTGCTTCTTGGTGGCTCTCGGGCTCCCCTTGATTTGATATCAACACAAATTCATTGGAAGGATACTTTTCGAAGGTTGCCGATCCCTTGTAGATTTTCTCAACTCAAGTTGTGGTGGCGGTTCTTGAGTTGGATGCTCTTCCTCAATTTTGGGCTCAACTTCATTTAGAGTAGCGTCGTCATCTACATCTTCAAGAGGTGGCTATACATCTCCCCCATTTTCATCATCGACTGAAAATGAAGAAAATAAATCCATGTCAATAAGATCACTAGTTTTTGGCTCCAGTTAATCATCTTTGCCAAAGTTTTCAATTGTTTGGTCTTCAAGAAACATAACGTCACGGCTTCGAATAACTTTATTGTCGACTGGATCCCATAATCTATAACCAAATTCATCACGCCCATAGCTAAGAAAAATGCATTGTCTTGACTTGCTATCAAGCTTGGACCTCTCATCCTTTCAAATGTGAACAAAGGTGCGGCAACCAAACATTCTCAAATGCTCATAAGACACATCTTTACCAGTCCAAACTCTTCGGAAACATCACCATTCAAAGGATAGGAAGGAGACAAATTGATCATGTCAACCGCTATCCTCATTGCCTCACCCCAAAAGGATCTTGGCAATTTAGCATGTGAAAACAGACATCTTGTTCTTTCCACAATAGTGCAGTTCATTCTCTCAGCAACGCCATTTTGTTGAGTCTTTTTAACTATCTCTTGGTGCCAAATACCTTGGCTTCGACAATACTCATCAAATGGCCCAATGTATTCAGCACCATTGTCTGTTCAGATACACTTCAATTTCTTCGTTGTTTCTCTTTCAACCATGGCCTAAAAATGCTTAAACACATCTAGAACTTGATCTTTAGTTTTTAGTGCAAAAGTCCAGACTTTCCTTGAATAATCATCAAAGAAAGTAACAAAATAAAGTGCACCACTATGTGTTCTAACTTTCAAAAGACTACAAACATCCAAATGAATCAACTCCAAAATATTTTCTTTTCTAGAAGTAACATTTTTATGAAAAGAAATGCTACTGAACTTAAGTTTTAATATACGTACCTTTCAAATCGGGTAGAAGCTTTTTCTTGAACAAAGCTTGCAGCCCCTTTTCACTCATGTGCCTAAGCCGCTTGTGCCACAATTCAGTAAAAGTATCATCCTCAAGTGCACTGATAACACCTTTACAAATTTTTTCTTGCATCGAGTAAAGTGTGCAAGTCTTCTTGCACTTAGCCACCACCAAAGATCCCTTTTTGAGCTTCTATTTTCCATCACCAAATTTGTTGTTGTAGTCTTCATCATCTAGCTTTCCGATAGAGATCAAATTGCGGCGAATATTTAGAACATGTCTCACATATTTAAGCAACAACTTGCAGCCCAAATTTGTTTCCAAGCAAACATCACACATGCCAACAATTTTAGACAAACCTTCATTACCCATTCAAACACAGCCATAATCTCCTTTGGTATAGGTTATAAAGAAATCAACTCGAGAAGTCACATGAAAAGAAGCACTGAAATCAATCACCTAATTGCTCTCTTGGCCCACAAAATTGACACAATCATCTTCACAAACAACCATGAGATCACCATCAGTAGTAACCGCCGTTGTGTCTTCTTACTTCTTATCCACACTATTGTCACGCCTTTTGTCCTTGATATTGAGCTTTCAGTATTCCTGCTTCATGTGCCCTTTCTCATGGCAATAATGGCACTTAATGTCTTTTTTTGAAAAAGAACCATCTCTTGATTTTTCACAGCTTTGATCATGACCATGAGGAGTCTTACTCCTCCCCCTTGTTTTGTTTTGGCCTTTCACAACAAATCCCTCCGAATTAGAAGAACCTGCTGATTTTCTTCGAGTTTCTTCATTCAACAAGCTACTAGTGACTTAGCTCATTTTGACAACTCCATCGGGCGCCAAATTACTAACCATCACAACCAAAGTTTTCCAACTTTCAGGCAAAGAACTAAGGAGCGTCAAAACCTACAACTCATCATCAAAAACAATTTTCATAGAAGCAAATTGGTTAACAGTACTCTTTATTTCATTCAAATGTTCCGAAATGGAGTTGCCATCTTTATATTTTAAATTAACCAGCTTTCAAAACAAAAAGACTTTATTTGTGGCTGATTTTCTGTCATAAAAACCTTCTAATTTTTTTCATAAATCATGTGTTGAAGTTTTAGCAGTAACATGATGAAACACATTGTTATCAATCCATTAACGGATAACACCAATGACTTTTCGATTAAGCCTCTTCCATTCATCATCTTTCATACCCTCAAGTTTGCCACTATCACCCTCAATGGGTCCATACAAATATTTACAAAATAATAGGTCCTCCATTTTAGTTTTCCAAGTTACCCAATTGCTTCCATAGAGGCTAGACATACGGCCCATATTCCCCTCCATTGATTTACAAAATAAATAAACTCAAATAAACCGCAGGCTCTGATATCAGTTGTTAGGGAAAAAAGATGATTTCCCACAACTAAATCAATCAATGGAAATAAAAACTAATGCAAAAAAAAAAATTAAATTAATAACGACATAAAATTTTTTACATGATTCCCTTAATGTGAGGTATGTCCACGGGACCGAAATCTAATTCCACTATCAACCAAGATTTTTCAAACAATTACGAACGAGACACTAATGATCTCATAAACTACCGTTAAGGAAGAAAACTCAAAATAACGAATCAAACCAGCCCACACAATAACTTGAACAAGCTACCGCTAATTCCAAATAATCAATCACGGCACTAGCATGAATGCAACAAGTTATTCTTTGAGAACAAATCCACCGATTTGACTTTTTTTTATCTAAAAGGCACTATCTCACCCAATTGATAATTGCTACACTGAAGAAACAATATCAATGGCAGCACTCTAGCAAGCATAACAATACTAATAAACTATTGTTTTATTTTGAAATTTTTATTAAAACCCTAGTTGCCATCAAACAAATTTTTTAAATATTCATTGGGCCTCCAAAAGTTAAATATAATATATAAAATATATTATAACCAACACCAAATCAAATTAAATATTTTTAATAAACCAATTGGGTCCCATACTCTACTAAGGAGGTATACCCAACAACAAGGAGGTTCAGAATGATTGTGAGAGGCACATCACAGACGATATCATAAAGTCATTATGCGCTCCCTCCGTATAGGTTCTAACGATCACAAACGACTCCAATATATAACCCAAAACTCACAAGAGGAGGTAGTGGTGATGGTGGTGATGGAGTGGCAATGGTGGAGAAGGAGGTGTTGGATGGGTGGTAGAAGTCGTGCCCATTTAGACGGGCTTAAATACTCATGTTCAACTCTTGTAAATCCAATTTTAATTGGGTTGATGATGAGAAACCCATTTAAGCCCATTTATTAATTTATATGGGCTTTAAATAGGTATAATTGGGCGAGTTTATCAGTTTGGACTAGATTTGCCACCGCTACAACTATGAATCCTTACGTGTTGTATGAGGAATTATCTAGTCGGGCAGACATAGACTTTCTTCATTTTTTGCGGAATCAATTTGTTGCCGGGCTTCATTGCAATAGTAGCATTCAGCCAAGGAAGATTCGCTGTGGAGGACACGTAAAGAGGATGTGTGGGCAAAGAAGCTATTGCAGTATATCCAAAGCCCTTTGCAGCAAAGTTCTCAAAAATGATTTTCGTAGCGTACCAAGCAAGCTATTATTTCTGACAGTGAGTGGCTGATTAAATAATGCGGTTACGAGACAGCAAGCTGCAGCAAACACTGCTTTTTGGAGCTAATTGCTACAAAGGGTCGAGGTGGTTGTACCGTGGCCATTTTAAAGGCTTTGAGGCCCAGCTGGAATTGCATGAGACTAGCAAAGAATTAGATCAATGTGATATTTCATTCATAATACTGCAGGGACTCTTCAATGGCTAGATCCCCACCACCAATAACTTGATTTGGATGTTATCTAATACTTTTGCAACAATTACTTTTGGATTCAGAAGTCAAGTTATGTAATTGATCCCAACAACCAACAATAAGAATAAAATTTATTTCAGAAAATTCACCACGAAGGTAAATTAAGATAATACCAGTAGTCGGTATATTATGGTCAACATCAAAAGAATGACCGGCTTGAAAATCTTCATCGTTAAATTTTACAGTTTCCATAGACCAATTGTACAGATATTTAAAAAAATAAAAATAATAAATAATAAAATACCATTCTTCATAAGAAACTCAACGAAGAAAATGATCAAAATCATCACGTGATCACCATCTATAAGAGAAAGCACCTCCAGCCGTTGAAGCCAGAGGCCTTTGATGCCTAAAATTAGTCCTCTAATATTATAAAAATATTTAATAAACAAATTATGTAGAGAAAATAATGTACCTTTACCCATGAGGTGTCAGTTTATTTATCATAGTTGATCGTTTGCTTAACAAGTAGTTTACGTGCCCCAAAAATCGTTTCTCAAACAATCTCTGATTATTTAAAACTTTAATATCAATAAGATCTCATCTCACAATAAATTCTACTCCACTTATAATATTGTTGCTGTGTTTGATTAGAGTTTGACTACCACCTTATGCATGATAATCCATAACTATATCATGACTGTTGGGAGCCATATATTTCCCTAGTGAATTTTGTTTTTACACAGTTTATATTGTATAATAGTGATACCCCATATAAACCCACCCAAAATAAATCGCATGTTATGAATTTGAATGTAGCTGAAACGGCTGTACCACTAGAAGGTTAGAGATTATGGAGAAACATCAAAAAAAATTATTGTATTGACCTAACTTATTATTCTGTTAACATCCTACTTGGCAGGAGAAAAAAAAAATACAAATCATATTGAGCAAATCTTGTAATAGTAGCTAGCAAATATTGATATTTACTCATGTTAAGTCAATCTGAAAAAAAAAAAATGTAGGCAAATATTGATTAGAGTAATTATTCTTGAACTATCAGCTCAAGATGTTGATATGATGTTTCTAAATCAATAAAAGCACTACTCAGCATATTAATATTATGTGATCCTATGAATCAATAAGAACACTAATAATGGGATGAGTAAAACCGATTAGTCCTACCTTGATCGGTTGATTGAGGAACAAGGTCCCAATTCATCTTCTTTTGCGTAATTTCATTCGTCATAAGTACCACAATGTACATATCAACATGCTAACTTTGAAAATATTGAATAATTTTCTGCATTACACACATCGACCAGGATTGTTTCAAAAAATATGTACCCATCTAAAATGCATGTGAACAGGATTGGATCAAATAGTACTGTGGTAGAGAATGTCCCAGTAAAAGAAAGAGAAGCCTAATATGTATTTTGTTCTGAAACTACTCAAATTGCAACATCTAAGAAGACCAAGTCCTGCAGAAGCTAATATTGCAGACAACCAAGTCCTGCAGAAGCTGTTGCATGAAAGACCACAGTAAAATTCAAACCAACTGCATTCAGACCAAGGCCATATCAAAGTCCTGGGATTCCCTTTCCATCTCTCTGGTCTTAAAATAAATTAAAAAAATTAAAAAAAAAAAAAAAAAAAAAAAAAGGCCATGAAACCTTCTAAGACATTCATGCTAGATAGAAAATCAAGAAAAAAACAAAAAACAAAAACAACTTGTTAAACGCAGAACTATCACCAGGATGACAAGTTTTCAAGCAGACCTGGCATCTACCATTGAAACAATGGCCCAAGCATTCATTCACTTAATAATTGTCCTGAATGATTTCCTATTGGAATCACAACAGAGACAAGGAAGAGTACACCAGCAACCACATTTAACTGCCAGTGGTCTTCAACATCTATTGTCAATAAGCAAACATCAATGTTTTGATAATTGTTTAGAAAGGGGTACCAAGTTCAAGTTACTATCAACAAACATGAACCTGTACAAAAAGAAGAAGAGCGCATAACTGATAAAACTATATGCTACATTGATGAAAATTGTTGACATTTCCAGCAGCGCCAACTCGATCTGTTACAAAACAAAACAACAGAACATGTCTAAATTCTTTGTTTCAATCCACCACAATTAGATGGAAACTGAATGAAATGCATTAGTAAACAGTAATGGACACATACAAGAAATGCTTTCGGTTACTCTCTCCGACCTCTTTCCTTTGGCAATTCTCTCCAATGGCTTTCTTTTGGCCACTCTCCAACCGGTTTCCTTTGGCCTCATCTGTACTGGTTTCTTCTGGCTTTCTCCAGCCTTCACCACCGCACCTGATTACAAAAATGTTCCACTTTCAAATGGAGAAGGGAGATTGCATTGTTCAATAGGAAAGTATTTTGTTAATAATTGATTTAATTGCTGAGAGGAAGGTTCTTCCCGTTTGTCGCAAATAAGTGGAGCATAAATCAATTGAAGAGGATGGTATTACTAAACTAAAGACGCTGAATTTAGAGAACACTGATCAACCAGTGTAATTTCCGAATCAATAAGGTTGTATTTGGATTTATGATTTTGAAATGAATGGATTTAGACACTAATCATTCAAGGAGAATAGCTTAAATTCAGATATAATAGTTTATATATGGATTTCAAGATTGAATTTGAGACCTTTGTGCCCCTCAAACTATCACAGTTGTGTTCCGTTACCCCTTGAACTATCAATTTGAACAATTATCCCCTCAAACTACTGACATTAGTTCACTTTATCCTAAATCGTTAAAGTGGTTAATATCTTTTGACAGAATATCACATTTTCCGGCACACACGTGATTAATTGAGGGTGTTCATTCACTTTTTCCCATAGTACAGAGACAAACAGAGACAAATATCCAGCCATCATGCAACAAAACAGGACCAATTGTTTAGAAAATATTTAATAAAACATAAAATACAAAAAGCTGTAGCACACAAGTGCGATAATTTAACGGGGCAAAGTGAATTTTTTTCCAAATAACAATGTAAAAGTAGTTTTCTATATTAAGGATTATAATTGTACAAAAATCATATTAAAATTCTCTTAAGCTCTATGTATCTCCCTCTTCAGTTTCTCAATCTATCCATGATACTTAAATCTTCTGTAATTTTATAAAACCTAGGCCAAAATTCATTTTACCCATTGTGATATGGTCATGGAGCACTTCCCCTCTCATGTTTAAAAATAATAAAAATCCCTCATATGATTTTGGCCATTTTGCATTTTATCTCCCTACCATTACTAATGCCATTCAAATTAACTGACATCGTGTCACACTATGTGCGAGGTGGTATGGGAAAATAATTTAAATTAAAAGAAAAATACAACATAAATGACAAATACAGCCTTACTTTCAATTTCTTATCCTTATCTCATACCCGTATCTCGTATCCTTATCCATGCTTCCTAGGGTATTAGTATAGGTCAACCTCAACAATCTAAACCAAACCCCCACCCAAGTAGTATAGATGAATCCAAACAACCTAAGCCGAATCTCTACCCTACTTGCAGAAGACTATCTAAACAAATCAAGTCGAACCTCTACCCAATTCAAAACAAGGTATAATTCCTAAACTTCATTAGCTTGTTAGAATGCATTAATATTATTATCTGGCATTTCACGAGTCTGATTCTCATTTTATTTCATCATATATCAATGTTGAGGTAGAATTCTCAATATTAACACTAACACTAATAACTCCAATAATTATACATATGTAAATATACATATTATTATATCTACTGTCCCTAGCAAGATCCATAGTAAATACACCTACCCGAACTTTTCAGTCTTTATTTACATTTCAGTACCCTATACATATGTAAATAATACATTATTATTACATCTACCGCCCCTAGCAGGATGTATAGTAAATACACTTGCTCGGACTTTTTCGGTCTTTATTTACATTTCAATACCACTGCATATTTGGAAGTATAGTTTTTGTTATATCAATTGTCCCCAGCAAGAGGTATAGTAAATACACTTGCCCAGACATTTTCGGTCTCTACTTACATTTCTAGTACCTCTAGACATATATAAATATACATATTACCATATCTACTGTCCCTTTGAAGAATGTATAGTAAATACAACTGCTCAGACTTATTTGGTCTTTTATTTACATTTTCAGCACTATATATATGTAAATATATATAAGATTATATTATTGTTTGTAACATATCATATAGTAAATACACTATTGCCTAGACTTCTGACAAACTAACTACTAATTTATATATTATTATACTTTATTACCCATACATTGGATTGGGTGCATTGATACCAATAACCACTCACTTGCCATTAGGCATATTCATACCGATAACCACCCACTGCCATCAAGCCCACGAGCAGACTAATGAACTTCACAATCAACACATTCTCATCTCCATAAGCAATAAAATTAACAAAATAATAAACAAATTATTTCAAAAACCAAAGCTCATGCACTCTTAACATGTTTCAGCAAAACATAGGTAAAACAGTATCGAAAAGGCAATGTAGGGTGCCTAACACCTTCCCTACTTGTAACAGGAAACCCCTAAACTCATCTCTTATTCACACAAACCATTAATGAGAGTCATTAAAACAAACAGACCCCACAGAAAATATAAAAGTATTGGCTCATTAGAAACCTATTTTCCAAGTGGCTTAACACACCCAAACTCCATGTTAGGTGGCAACTCAAAATAAATAAATAAATAAATAAATAAATAAATTTCAAGGGTCTAAATATGGCAATAAAACTAAACAATATTTCCATCGTCGCTATTAAAACTCAGATTTTCCCCAACGACTAATAAAAGTGAAAATCCAAGTGCGACAATGTAATCATATCTAATTAATCATATTGATCCTTCAGATTCATCCTCTGTAGCTTCCTTCTTGTAGGCTCTGTACTGTAATCCTTTTGATTGAACACCTTGTCCTTTGTAGGCTCCGCATGTCACTTGAGTGTATTGAGTGTTGAGTACTAAAGTTTGTTGCTAATTCTCTCGTTCTCTCTTCTTCTTTTTGATTGTTTCTGTTTTTCATGCATTTTCTTCTTGTCTTTGTTTCGAACCCTCTTGTGTGACGGTCCTCATATTTATAGAGAACCATCTACATAATAAGAGATATATCTTCAATTTGAATTTCAAACTTTATGATAATGACGTTTGAATTTAAGCGTAATCATATATTTGATTAACCATATTCATCCTCTTTATTTCATCCTTTATAGCTTCCATGTTGTAGGCTTTGTAATGTCATCCTTTGATTGAAAACATTGTCCTACAACCACGTCACTTGAAGATCTTGAATGACATTGACATTATGGTACCTAATCATATATTTCACTAATTGTATAGATCTTTTAGAGATGGTATTTCCACAGTAGGCTCTGAATGTGTTGTCGCTTGACTGAATGTGTCATCTTCTTGGTAGACTCCACGTGTCACTTGTATAGGTTGAAAGACTTTAAATTCTAGAGTGTCATCATTTCATCCCATCGAATCTAGAACCTTATCATGAAGAGGAAATATCATTTTGCTCCTAAACTATCACTCAAAAATCAGTTCACCCCTGTTCTTGTAGTAATATCAATTTCACACCTAAATTATTTCATTTTGGATCAATTTTACTTCTGCCGTTAGCTGCCATTTATAATCAAACAAAAGTTGCCAACGTGACACTAAAATTTCGTTTGAAATTTCATTTTACCCCTAAAAATCTCTAAAATATCCAATAGACTCCCAAACTTCATTTTATTCAAGGATCTAATTGATATTTTGGGAATAGTTTGGGAGTAAAATGAAATTTCAAATGAAGTTTAGAAGCCACATCAATAACGTCAATTTGATTATAGACAACAATTGACAGCGGAGGTAAAATTAATGCAAAATCGACTAGTTTAAGTATAAAATTGATATTATTAAAAGAATAGGGGTTGAATTGATTTTTTAGTGATAGTTTGGGAGGCAAAATGATATTTTCTCTATCATAAATTTGGTTGAAATTTATTTGCCAACACCCTTAGAAAAGGATTAACTTGAAGGATTGTTTTAGGTTTGAAAACACTTTGCTAACTTCCTCAATCTCAGACATATATCTAGAATCGCTTCTTACGGCAAGAATTTCAAAGATCATATAGGCGGAAGCTAATTGATCTAAGCATGATAATTTTAAGTAAAAACTCTCTTTATTACTTTGTTCATTCTCAAAATCACTTTCGGTAACCAATTCTCACTCAATTCCGAAAATTAGAGTTATCTCGTAAAATGTGCGTAATGGCCTTAGATTGTATGAGGTTGGAAAACATGTCCATTTTTCCTTTATAAAGCCTAACTTAAGTTTAGGTGGCAAACAAAGTGTTTTTGATAAAATTCAACTTGCATTGAGAAGCATGCTGTTTGATAGTTTTTGAAATAATTCGCTCTTCTAGTTCAAAAACTCAAGTGTTCTCTCACATGCTGAACACATTCTCACTTAGCGCGAAACCGACAAAATAAAGTACATCATGCAATAATGGAAATAAATGCTTATGTTATAGACCCAAAATTAATTAATACAATAATCCGACAAAAGGTGGCCCAAATTAATCTAGGGTCTATACTTAACAAAACAAACCACATCCTGACGCTCACACCAACGGGTGTCCATTAGTACCTACACAATGGATGCCGGGTGAGTATTGACAATCACCCAAAAGTAATCTCATTTCTTACTAAGTAAACATGTTAGTGTCGTAACAAGTAAAATTATACAATGAAATGCCCAATTTTTGGATTAACTTAATCTTATTAAATCCATCTTATTTAATTAATTCACACTAGAATAATTAAATTAAAAAAAATTATCCGAAATCAATAACCGCCAACAAGGCGTCAATAACCTACAAACAAGGAAAACACCCAACCTCGCCAACACATACCGTGTCAAAGCCGTAAATAAATACATAATAGGTCCTACCCTAATCACGCCCCAGGCTCCCTCCGACCTGCGTGTCAGAAAGAAACTCTATCCTCAACCACCGAAGGCTACTACTTCTCTAAATTGCGTAGTGCTCAGGATTCTAACCCACAAGTAGTTGGATCCACTATCTCCTCAAGTGTACTAAACCACAATATTGGCTATAAGCCTATAACCCAGGCCAAGCCCATAAAATCATTAATACCGAGACGCTCCTACAAAACAACTAATATAGTAAACACCAACACTAGTTATTTAGTACTTAGTTAGATTCCCACTTTTCAATGGTAATTTCAAACACTTTGCCATTTTTTGTCAACAGTGCTCTTAGTGTGAAATGACCAATATGCTCCTAAGGCACAATTTTACCAAATTATCCCTAAAGTATTAATTACCAAAATGCCTTCAAAGCATGAGATTACCACTTTACCCTTCACTAATCCCAAGTTAATTTCCTAAGTGGCAAATTTCAATAAAATAATCCAAAATATTCCCAAATGACTATTTTATCCCTAAAAAGCCAAAATGACCTTTTTGCCCTTTTAAGTCCAAAATTCATTAAAGAATCCAAATAACTCACAAACACAAGTAAAATAATAAAATAGTCATGGAAACATATTTTAAGAAACTAGTAAGCAAAACCAGGGTAAAAATTATAGGAAAAATAGTAAATCAACTCTAAATCACACCATCTTTTAGACTAACTCATTTTAACCCATGATTAATCTACCTACATCATTTTCCCCAATTTTTCAACACTTTAAATAATTATTAAAAATTCAAAGGTGTCCAAATCACACGTTCTTTATAACCATTAGTCATCAAACATGCCATAGATTACACTTTTTGACATTTGAACAGAAAGCCCTAAATTAATGAAATAATACTTTCCATGATTTCAAGATAAGTATGACAATAGAGTATTCCAAGTTCATGAAATAGCACAATAAGAACACTTGGAGATTTCAAGACAAAATTCAACTCTAACTTAAAAGTGTCTCAAGAAGGCATGAATCAACTAAATAACTCATAGTTTAAAACAAAGACACTAATAATGCTTCCATAGATAAATTCATGCCATAAATTTTGAAATAAAACTCTAGCATGCTTTCTAAGCAAGAGATGAGAAAACCCCTACCTCTTTGAAGCTTTAACAACTAAACAATGAAGGAAAGAAGTTGAAAGAGAGAGATGTTCCAAGAGCTTCACTTGTTCTTCAAGTTCCTCAAAACTAGTCTTCAAACCCAAGCCAAAAATCACTCAATACTCACCAAAAATCTCACACAAGTGTGTTGATACACTCACAAACCAAAGTATTATAACAATCTAGAACAAACTTGGATCACACTAGGGTTTTCTAAAGAGATCTCTAGAGGGAGGATGAGAAAAATCTAGAGGGGGGGGGGGGGGGGGTGGAGGGGAAGTGGGGCCCACGAATTTGATAGGGGAAAATGGATTGTTTTTGCTCTTCTTTCTCTCTTGGAATGAAGACAAGGCTCCAAAAATCTATTGGGCCAAACCCCTGATCAAACACTAATTAAAATACAAATCTAAAGGTCAAGATTTTATCTTCAAGTAAATAAAACAATCCTCGCCACACATATTTGAACTGCTTGGGATTATATAGATATAAAAGGCTCACACACATATAATTATGTATTGCACATATATAGAGATGAATCTTCCCCCTTTGGTGTATTGTAAGAGTGTGTAAGGAAGGGATTTAGAAAGTGTAGATGACAAAAAGGGGGAAAGGCATGGGAGGTTCAGCCAACTAGCTATGGGACACCAAAATATATTCAAAATGTTATAATTTGGGGTTTTGGACTTCCCCCAAAACCCTAGCTCTAATCTGTAAAGCTTGGATAAAGAAATTATACATTTTCTGTACTAGAATTGTATCAAATTTGCAGGGTCAACTAAAATAAATAAAACACACATAAATAACACAAAATTAATAATTATCAGGCCTAGAGAATCCATCTCTCAAATCTCATGCCGGTGAAGGAATCCTTCTAGGAGACGTAAGAAACATTAGAAGGGAGAAAAAATAGTTGGGTTGTACTGAATTGCCTCACAAACTGGGCTGCATTGTAATACTCCCCACAACATTTATTGTCCTTAGGAGTGAAACATAGTCCATATGGAAGGTCTCTAGAAATGAGGAAGCTGGCCCAAACATTCTTATGATTAAGATCAAATTTTGGAGCTTGGGTAAGGAGGAGTTTGTAACCAAGAGGGAACAGTAACATGCGGGAAAGGGATCCAAAGTTTGCTCTCACATGTTACCATCCCTTGGTATAAGAAGGTAAAGCACTTCTCAAAAGAAAATCCCTTTGGTTCAACTTCCTGAACAGAAAGTCCAAAACACTTTGGTTCAGCCTTTGATGAAGAGAGATGAAGACGAAATTCAAGAAACTAGGCCTATCACACCCCGATTTTCAAAGATAAATTAGGCGGAAACTAATTAACCTAAGCGTGAGATTTTTAAGTAAAAACTCTCTTTATTACTTAGGTGTTGTTTGGCATGTGCTAAAATAGCACATGCTATTTTAGCGCATACTTTTATTTGGGCCGCAATCATCTTATTTGGGTCATATCACTTCAACCCCAACTCACATTTCACATTTTTAGTAAAAAATCAAAAAATATACTAATCTAGCACTTCCCAAATAACCCCTTAGTTCATTCTCAAAATCACTTTCCTTATCCAATTCTCATTAAATTCTCAAAAATTAGGTTTGCCTCATAAAACATGCCCAATAGCCTTTAGATTAAACGCGTTTGGAAAATGTGTCATTTTTTCTTTTATTGAGCCTAACTTAACTTTAAGTGACAAAATAAGGTGTTTTTGATAAAATTTGACTTGCATTGGGAAGCGTGCTACTTGATAGTTTTTGAAATAAATCACCTTTTAAGTTTAGAAACTCTAGTGTTTTCTCACATACTAAACACATTCTCACTTGGCACGCAAACCAATAAAATGGAGTATGTCATGCAATAACGTAAATAAATGTTTAAATTACAAACCCAAAATTAATTCACAAATAATTCAACAAAAAGGTAAAAAGACACGAGGCCCAATGTTAACCTAGGGTCTAAACTCATCAAAGTAAATCCACGCTCCGCACCAAATGAAAGTGTCCATCAATATCTACACAATGCAAGGGAGTGAGTATTGACACTCACGCAAAAGTAATCTCATTTCTTACTAAGCAAGCATGTTAGTGTCGTGACAAGTAAAATTATGTAATAAAATGCCCAATTTATGGATTAACTTAATCTTATTAGGTTTATCTTATTTAATTAACTCACACTAGAATAATTAAATAAAAGAAATAATCTGAAATCAATAACTGCCAATAGGGCGTCAATAACCTGCCAACAGGACAATAAACCTGGCCTTACCAACACATACCGTGTTCAAGTCATAAATAAGTACACAACGGGTTCTACCCTTATCACGCCCCAGGCTCCCTCCGAGCTATATGTCAAAAACAAACTCCATCATCAACCACTGGAGGATATTACTCCTCTAAATTGAGCAATGTTCAAGGGTCTTAACCCGCAGATAGATGGATCCACTATCTCCCTCAAGCGTACTGGACAAAAATACTGGCTATAAGCCTATAACCCAGGCCAAGCCCCTAAAATTGATAATACAGGGACACACCCAAAAAACAACCAAGTGTAGTAACTTAGACCTCATTTGAAAACAAACAATTTTAGTAACTTTTTGACTTTTTAGTTAAAATATTAGTAAAAAAAAACTAGTAATTTTTAAATTACTTTTTGGTTTTGTACGAAAAGATGTGCAAATAATAAAGAGAAAAGAGAATTTTTGACTTTTTGATATAGGTTATAAGCTTTTTGATTTTTTTAGTAACTTTTTGGCTTTTAGACTAAAAGTGTTGCATGCCAAACGAAGCCTTAGTTAGATTTTCACTTTTTTAGAGTATTTTCCACCACTTGGGACATTTTTTTGTCAACAATACTCTTTCTAGCCAATTTTACCAGTTCCTTACCCTAGCCCTATTTCCTAAGCTTTCGTTTCAAACTTTTGCCTAGGCAGCAAATTCTCAACTTGCATGCTATTTGCTTGCCTTGTAACACTAATGACACCCCATTGGCTATGTGTGAAATGACAAAAATGTCCCCAAGGACCCAAATTACCAAAATACCCTTAAGGGTCAAATTACAATTATGTCCCTAAGGCATGATTGACCTAAATGCCCCTAAGGCATAAACTACCAAATTGTCCTCAAAGCAAAAATTATCAAAATGCCCTCAAGACATCATTTACCATTACCCTAATTAATCCCAAGTTACTTTTAATGGACTACTTTACCCTTAAGTGGCCAAATTATTTTTAATCCCAAGTTAATTTACCCTTAAGTGGCCAAAATTACCATTTTAGCCCTTAATAGTCTCTAAAATCATTAAATAATCCAACAAATCCATTAAAATAATCATAGGAACATATTTATTTAAGAAACTAGTAAGCAAAACTTGTTAGAAAAATAGCAAACCTCAATCAAATCAAACCATCTTTTTAACTAAGCTATTCAATCCCATGATTAGTATAACTACATTATTTTCTCCTAGTTTCCAACACTTCGAAGATCCAAAGTTGTCCAAAAATTATGTTCTTTACAACAAAATTCTTAGAATATGGTATATATAACACTTTTGATGTTTGAACAAAAAGCCCCAAATTTATTAAATATTGTATCTCATGAAATTAAATGAAACATGACAACATTATACTCTAAATTCATGAAATCAACCAACTAAAACACTTTTCAAGTTTAGAATATAAAAATCTAACTTTAACTCAAAAACTAATTCAAAGTTCTGTAAACTAACATGCGTATTTTGTGGATTTAAATCAAAACAATTTAAATCATACTATTCATACCAAATCATGCCATAAACTCATGAAATCAAAAGGTTAACTTGAAACAAACCCTAGCATGTTGTTCTAAAAAAAATGAGAGAACCCCTTTACTTGAAGATTTTTCAATACAAGTAATGAGGAAATGAGGTAGCAAAGGTGAATGCTCTACAAACACCAAGAACACACCAAGCGTTGAAGCTTTGATCTTCAAATCCAACACCAAAGTGTGTTTTCAAGCTCACAAGGCACTCTCTAAGTGTTTGTTTGTGATTTCTAGTTCACAAAATCACCCAAGGTTCAATAATGGTGGAACTAGGATTTTAAGAGTATGGAACGAAGAAGATGAAGAAAACCAAAATTATAGAGGATGAGAGAGTTCTCGATTTGGGGAGGAAATAGAGGAATGTGTCTTCTTCTCTCTCTCTAGCCTTTGTATAACTCTTGTAAAAGATGACAACTTAACCACCTAATTAATCCAACTTAAACTTTAATCCAAAGGCCAAAAATACATCTAGTTTTATTGAACTCAATCACAACCCACCATTTTGAATTCTATACAATTATACATAGGGTAAATTACACTCTTCTTATGTTTGGCCACTTTCCCACTTTAGCCTTTAAAGTTTATTTTTCCCACTCTGGCCCTTCATGTTTCAAGTTTTTCTAGTCTACTCTTAAAGTTGACGTTTGTTAAAAATTAGACAGAAAACGACACATTGACAATCACATGGCATAATAATATTTTGTTATATATAACTAACACACCTCTTAAACAAACTCAAATCCCAATATAATAATATATTTTTTATTTTTTGTGACGGTTATCGTGGCATTTCCTGTCTATTTTTAAACATAAGTTAGCTTTAGGAGTAAATTGAGAAAAACTTGAAACATGAAGAGCCAAGGTGGGGAAAAACAAATTTTAAGGGTCAAAATGAGAAAGTGGCCAAACATGAAAGGGACAAAGTGTAATTTACCCATTGTACATATATTATAGGGTTATATATGCTAAAATGTGATTGGCACAACAATGATGCCTCCTTTCCTCTTCATGACCTGTGTAAGTAAAGAAGCAAAGTGCAAGGAAAGGGTATAAAGAGGAAAAAGAAGAGAAAAGAGGAAAGAGGAGGCTGGTTGGTTGGCCTCTTGGACTAATTTTATTCATTTTGCATTATTTAAGGGTTTTGGGCTTCCTCCAAAGCCCTATCTCAAATCAGTAAAGTTCGGATACAAAAATTATACATTTTTTGTACTAAAATTGCATGAAATTTATAGATATAACTGCAATAAATAAAGCATACATAAATAACAAAAAAATAATAATAATTATTAGGCTTAGAGAGCCATCTCTTGAGTCTCAACTCAGGTCGGTCCTCAAGATGCAAATAACGAGACAAATTGTGCATTGGAATTCCTAATTCACCAAAATGTCTCTAAATTATTAAATAATACTGTGTTAACATATTAACATCTAACATCGGATTTGGAGAGTCCATCTCTCGAACCTGGTGCCAATTCAGGCCTAAGTACATGTAACTCGAGACTATTGTTGCATTGCCTTTCTCAATAAGCAATTAAATTATAATTTAACAACATCAACCCTATGGTCACATTAACATCATCTATTGGAACCGGAGGGTCTACCCTTGGACCCTGTGTCGGCTCAGATTTAGTGCACGTGAACTAAGAAAATTGGGTGCATAGAAAGTTAACCACAGAGGTCTAAACTAAAATAAATAGGGAAACTTGTGGGCTTAATTAAGATTAATTAAACTTAATTGGGGCACAATTATAAAAATTAAAAGTTTAAATTGTTCCGGTCATTACAAGGCACAAAACCAGAGTTGAAGAAGCCTTAAGGGTCCAACTCGCTAGTAAATTAGTGCGGTGTTTGGGAAGCCAAATTTGGGCTTTTTTTGACTAAAATTCACAAAAAAACAAAATAGGTTAAAATGGCCAATAAGACAAAATGTCACATCAAACCCATAATCATTTCACTTTTTCTCTCACAAACATGACATCCAACTACAAAAAAATCCAACATTCTTCCCAAATACAAATTTTTGCCTAATAAAATAGCCAAAACTAAATAACCCACTAAAATAGCCAACTTCCCAAACGAGGCCTAGAAATGTACCAACTCTTTTAAGCTTCTATAGAGGTGGGCAAGGACCAATGGCGCTAGGGTTAACTTTCATCCAGCAGAAAAGGACTTCGTGAGATCTTTGAAGTCTTTGGTGACTTCGTTGGATGAGACACAAAAGATGAATTTGGTCAACCAATAGATGAGGAAAGATATGTGCTCTCCTCTCCTCGGTAACTTCAATATCTTCCCTTTTCTTCTGCCAAAGGAAATACCCATAGGAAAGGTTTTTCCTGCTGGGCTAGAAGAAGGAAATACTCTTATAGCAGATCACGGCATTAGCCTCCTCTGCATGAGGACGAAGGCCATCAATGAAACCTAAATCTTGCAAGGTAGAGGCCATTGTTCCAAATCTAAAGTGGAAGAAGTTAGTAGATACAGGCCAGAAATCACAAGCAGCAAGCAGCAAGCCTTTATCAAGTTTCAGAGTAGAACCGAACAGCTTAACATAATGATGTTGTGAATGCCAATCTCCTTCCAAAAAGGGGCCTTGACAGCAGCCACTCTATCTAGCCATTCTACATACCCATAATTGGCTTGAGGCCACAGTTGAATAGGAACCCAAGCATATCTCTCCCAATCTGGTGTGTTTACAGAAGCGAAAGGAAGATAACTCTCTATCCAAGGATAATAATGGCTCATGTATGGAGGATTCTGATTCTTGAAAGTTAAGGCCAAATCCACATTGAGACTGAGAAGCAAATGGGACCAAGGAAGAGTGGGGATCAAATGCTGCAAGAAAATAGGTGCTTCTTTCTCTTTTAAGAGATAACGGATGGTGTTGCCCATGCTTTTAGGGTCCATTGCTACAGCAGTAGATCTTTTGGTAGCCATGGGAAAGCAAGCTCAAACTATGGCATTGAAAGAAAGTAGGTTGTGAGGAAAAGAATGAAATTTTTATAAGGATGTGATGGGAAGTAGATGATAAGACATGTTTGAATTTGAATTCAAAATGGAAAGCCATGTCTTGGCCACCACTTGGAAGTCTAGCAAGGCTAGACATCAAATCAATAAGGATTCCAGCAGAATTTATTGCTTAGAAGAGGCTTTCCATTGTCCAAGCACTCCTCTTTAATCTAGAAGAGTACTAGGAAAAGTACACACACACACGTGAAGCCATACTCCTATATATATAGGTTCTTGAACCAACTTCGGAGGTCGGTTTCTATACAAGAAAAATCCTAGAAGCCTCCAATAGAGGAGGTGATTGAAACTTCTAGATTATTATTTTTCAGCCACAAATTTATTAGGCAAAATCTAGAGAAATATCTATAGACAGAAGATTCTAGAAAGAGAAAAAGGAGAATTAGTGTTGACTCTCAATGGGAAGAACTGTAGCATCAGTCTTTACATTAGTAGGGCAAATGGCACTGAACAATTACCCTAAAGTTTTAACAATGACAACCACTCACTAAATGGCACTGAACAATTACCCTAAAGTTTTAACAATGACAACCACTCACCTCATGCATTTGAAATAAAACAGACTTTTTCGTATGCCATGGTTATCTGTCTCTCTCGAATAGAATTGCCTTGACATAAAGATTTCATCAGCTGCTACACTTGGAAGTGGAAAATTTGATTTTTAACTTACTCGGTTTTGTCTGCATACAATTTTTTTAAATTCCAAGCCAACTACTAATAAAATGTAATATCATAATGTTTAACACATTGTTTATTCACAGCATGTGTTATGAGTTTACTTGCTACACAATCGCAATATAAGGGCATTCTTAAAGTAGCTAATAACTTCAAAACTTCATAGTTAAACAAAACAAAGAGCATTGGGAAAGCTTCGAATTATATACAGGAATAGTATCAATACTTACCTGATCTCAAAGCAACACTGACACCAGAAGATTCCCCCTTTCTAACCCATACCAAGTTTGAATCTCTCGGCTTCTGCAGTTTCTGGCTATTGAACTTTCCAGAAACCCTATCGTACTTCCCAGACGATCTTCCATGGCCTCCTTTCCCACCACTCAGCGAAAGATCCTCCAATTTCCGTCCGATTTCCACTGCTCGATCCACCGACTTTCCTCTCCCCATCCATAACATTCACCAGCAAATTGTTGGCATTTCGCTTGATTGCACTGGTATTCACCTCTTTTTCACCGTTCCCCTCATTCACAACCACCGGAATCTTCTTCTCAGCACTGGTTTGGTCGTCCTCCTTGCTAGGTTTACTCTTCTTCTTCGACTTCTTTTTCTTCTTTTTCTTCGATACATCGATTTTCCGTTCCTCATCATGAACCACAATCGGCCCGATTAGCAATTCCTCCGGCTTCTTCTCGCTCACTCGATCGTTCTATAACTTTTCTCCGATTGATTCCGGCGATTCACGTGAAACCCCCGACGAGGCAAAGTGTTCGTCTTGTTGCTTCTCTCAGCATTCTCGTGATGCCTCTTCTTCAGATTCTCGAGTTCTTCACGCTTTCGTTCCTGATTTTCTTTCTCTCTCTGCTTCCGCTTGTCTTCCTCCTCACTCTCGGCCTGCTTTCGCTGCTGTTCTTGAGCCATCGCTCTTGGAGTTGAACCAGGGTAACGTAGTTCGAAGGCAGCGAAGAATTCCTTTTCCCATCCACATCCATTGAGATTCAAAAACGAAGTAAGATGATAGATTCAAGAAATTAGAACAATAGAGATGAATGTTGCATAGAACGCACAAAGAAATATATAAATAGGCTTTATGGTGATAGTGAGGAGATTGAAAAGAAGTTTCTTTCAAAGGAGAGGAAGAAATGGAAGAACTGTAACTCAGAGTCCATATTAGTCCTGCTTTCCTTTCTTGCAGGATACGAATACAGCGATAAAGTGTAACTGGTGTCTGTCTGTCGGGGTTTGTTTGGTTGAGGATGTGAGATGCACTTTAAAATGAAAAAGAAAAAGAGGTAGGTGAGATATTAATAAAATATATTTTTATTTTACATATTTTTTTAAGTAAATTTAAAATGAAAAAAGAAAAGGAGGTATGTGAGATATTAATAAAATATATTTTTATTTTATATATTTTTTTAAGTAAATTATAGTTTTGGACTTTCGCATTTTATATTCAATTTTATTTTGATATTTATATATGAAATCATAGCGATCAATCTTTTGTATTTTTGGTTAAATTTTATTTTAGTCGTTACACATAAAATTGAATCCTTGTATTTTTGCCTAAATCTCTCTTTAGTTCTTATACAAATATCAATGTCGATCTTCTGTTATTTTATTTTTAAATCTTTAATAAAATCCAGTCATATAGCAAAAATGTTATTACAAAATGAGGATAAGAGAGAGAAAATTATCTATATTTTTTATCAATATACTTTGTCTTACGTGATAAGTACGTGAGAGTTATATAATATGATATAATATATGTTTGTATGCTAAAAATTAAGACGAAGAAGTAAGAAAATATGCTTTTGAATTTTTTTTTTACAAAAAACATGCAATAAAAAAATCAAACAGAAATAAGGATAAATAGACAGAAAAATGTATTACTATGAAAAACAGAGTTTCTTAATTCTAATTTATGCAAAACCCTAGTTCATCTTCTTAATCATTCATAATTTGAGTTTTATTTTAACATAATACAGTCATAATGTGATGTAAATATTGGGACATTTGACCAAAAGTATAAGAGATTGACTGTCACAATTTCATATGTAGGGACTAAAGTAAAATTTGACCAGAAGTTCAAGGGATTGACTTCATAAATGTGTAAGAGCTAAAGTAGGATTTGGTGCAAAGTGTAGAGATGCAAAGTGTAATTTATCCTTTTTTCTTCTTTCTTTTTTATTCCTCTATAAACTCCCCGACTAAACACAATAGCGATAGAAATATAAATACCAAACATATAATGGGACACATATATGTCACATGAAGTGGTCCCATAGGATGTGTGATCCGAATCCATCCCATGTGATTATAGAAAATGTTTGGGATCCCCTTTGGGAATGAACCTCACACTTCCAAAGTAATCATGGCCCTCCATATATGTGTGGGACCCACTCATATATATGTGGAGTCCACATCATGAATGGTTCAGATTTGTGAGGATCTTGTAAGAGTGGGAGTTTCAATCATTACTCTATGATTATTGGTCTCTTAAATGCCATCAATTTTCTATTTAATAACAACATAACAATTTATAATTGTTCATTTTATTTTATTTTTAAGGTAAATTACACTTACTTCTCATGAAAATTTTGATATTTAAAGAGATCTCTTTTTTAATTTCAATAATTACACTAACCTCTCTTACATTTGAAATTATTATCAAGATTTTTTCAATTTGTTAATTTCGTACAAACAACCTTACTTGAGTGTGAAAATGACCATATCACCCTTTGATTTGCACATAAAAAGACAAAAATACAAACATATCAAGAAGTCTCATTCATTATCAACATAGGTAAATAACATTTACCTCCTCAAGTTTTGCATATATATTATCAAAGATTTGTACATATTTTAGTATTATCTAATAAAATTCTTAAATTCCACTGTAAAACCTTTAAATTGTTAATACATTATTAAAACATTTGATAAAAAATAAAAAATAAAAAAACACTTAATTTTCATTGACAAAATACTTAAAAATAAACAATTTCTTTAAATTTAATATTAGATAACATCCTAATAATTTAATAAAAGTCTTATTTCACACTATATAAATAACATAAAATTTATCGTTTTAAGTAATGCATTTATTATTTTAATTTTTTTAAATTTGAAATAAATGAATTTATTTTTTCAGAAATTTGCATTAGCTATTTATTCTTATATAAAAAATTATTATTTTATCTTTTCTCAATCATATATATTATCAAATTTAATTTTTATCTTTAAGTCATTAAATTTATAGTCGATACATATTAAAAAAAATGCATGTTAATATTTCTTACATGTTTAAAAAAATTAAAAAAATAAATATAGAAGTAAAAAAAATATTACATCCTGAGATTTTTGACAATTAAACTAAATTCATTCATTATCAACATTAATCTTAACCTTAAATGCACTAAATTTAATTTATCCTATTAAATATATATGAAATTAATATTTATTTTTCATAAATTTTTCAAAATATAAATGTAATTTCTTGACTCTAATTTGTTTCACAACAAGTTTGAACTTTTATAAACAAAAATAAAATAAAAATTCAACCATTAATGAAGGTGAGAAATTAATTTTGAAGTTTAATGACTCGAAGATACAAATTAAAATTTGAGAATAATATATAATTGAGAAAAGATAAAATAATAATTTTTTTACATAGGAATAAATAAGTGATACAAATTTCTAGAAAAAATAAATAAATTCATTTATTTCAAAATTTAAAAAAATCAAATAATAAATGCATTATTTAAAATAATAAATTTTATGTGATTTATGTAGTATGGAATAAGACTTATATTAAATTATTAGGATGTTATATAACATTAATTTTAGAGAAATTATTTATTTTTAAGTATTTTATCACTGAAAATCCCTTATTGTTTCAATGAATGATTTAATAATGTCTTAACAATTTAAGGATTTTATTTAATATTGCATAAAATTTAATAATTTTATTAAATAATACTAAAATATGTATGTGTCTTTGATAATGTATATGCAAAATTTCAGGGAAAATGATTGAAATTTCTCATTTGAATAGATAAAGTAACTAATAGGCAATTTCGTCATTTTTTGTATTATAACCCATGACATTAACAAATTTTGTTAAATAGACAATTGGTGGGTAAGAATGGAGAAATTGAGATAATAGTTTAAAAAGTAAATGAGGTTAATATAATTATTGAAATCACAGGGGAGGTCTTTGTAATTGTCATAAATCCCAAGAAACGTAAGTGTAATTTAACCTCATTTTAATAAATAAGAAATATAAATTATACTTTGTAGTTTGTTAGGCTAATTACATCAATGGTCCTCCTTGTTTTCTCAAAATTTCAGTTTGATCCTTATACTTTGAATTTCCTCAATTTAGTCCTTATACTTTTTATCTTGTTCCATTTTGGTCCTTTTGCTTTACAATTTGACCCTAAAATTTTAGTTATTATATTCTTGCTTCTTAAGTTGTGTTATATTATAAAAATACCTTTTATTTTATATTTTATTTTATCACACACTATGTTTTCATTTTTGGTGGTATTAATTCAAAAGGTTCCTTTGGAGAGTTCCTCTATAAGGATAAAGATAATTATTTGTGATTTTATTTATTTATTTATTTATTGCTTATTTTCTATAGTAGCTAATTGATTACATTTATAAAATAATAGATGCCAAACTTTGTGTATAATTTATAGTTGATTTTCCATAAGATTTTTATTAAATTCTTTTAATAACCTGATTATAGTATTATTTTGTTCAATTATTATTTGTAGTAAAATACCATTATTTATATTATCTGATTTAACTTTTTCAATATATCTAATTGTAACAGTCAATTATAGAGAACCGCTTAAGCGGTCAATTGGTAGCTCGAGCAGTGATGCAAAGCTCAAGATATCTTGCTGGTTAGAAGTAGAACTGCTCGAGCAATCAAGTGATCACTCGAGCGAAAATGTGAGGCTTCTAGTATTTTCACTGTAGCTCTACAAAACTTTTGGGACATTGAGTTTACCGCTCGAGCGGTCTGTATAGAGATCCCGATTTTTGACCCGGCTTTATGGCGTTCCGGACTCAAGTCTTGTGGTTTAATGTTGTTGTTTATGCCTTTTTCCTCCTCTTACTTTTTGAATTTGAGTTTTGGAGTGTCTTGAGTGTGTTTAAAACAGGTGGGTTGATAGTTGGTCTAGAAACTTGTTGCCCAGAATTTTGGTCTTGTGCTCGAGCGGGCCTTCTTGCGCTCGAGCGGGGGTTGCAATCACTCAGTACTTTGTGCATCTGCAAAAATACTACAAAAGTGTTTTTCACGCTCGAGCGGAGTTTCTTACGCTTGAGCAGGTCTGAGCTCGAACGGCCTCTCTGGCGCTCGAGCGACTGTCTGAAGTCTGTAAAATTCTGGGCGAGTGTATTCTACGCTCGAGCGGGTCTCTTTGCGCTCGAGCGAGTGGTGCCTTGCTGTTGTGTCTTGGCGCTCGAGCTGCCTTTATCGCTTTCGGCGCCCGGTAGAATTTTAATGTCGATGCTCGAGCAGTGTGTATATATCGGATCATAGTGACTTTTTAAATCACTTTTTCTGTCCTTTCTCTCTCTAAAACTTTTTAAAACCCTAAGTTGAGAGCCTCTCTCTCTAAAATACTCTCTTTCTACATTTTGACCTAGATCTAATAATCTCCTCACCCTCCTTCCTTTGATAAAAAGTTTGAGCTCTTCAAGATCTCTATTTTCATCCCATAGAAGTTGGTTTCATCACTTTAGAAGTTTATCTCGTGCTTGGCTCTTCTCCTTTGAGCTTCTCCATTTGAGGTAGGGATAATCTACTCCTTAATATGAGTTTTGACATAAATATTGGTCATTTTGTATAATAGTGAGATTTGGAAATTTTGGGTAAAGTTAGGGTTGAGTTTGAAATTATAAAAGAGGGTTTCCTACTGTTGGGTTCCATATGTATGTGGGGTCTTGAATATGGGGTTGTGAATATGGGGTTGTTTGTGTGTAATGGGTGAAATTTGGCCTGAGGGGCAATATTTGAGAAATTTGGAAGAATGCCCTAATTTGAATTATATACATTATTTGTGTAAATAATGGAATCAATTGTGGAAATATGAAATTGGTCTGGGAATTATAAAATTGGGGGAAAATGTGATTAAATGGTGTAATTGGATTGATGAATCACTCACCTATGGAAAAGTTGATAAATTATCTGTTTGGTAGATTTATTTATCTGTTTAGAAATATCTGTTTTAGGCTATCGATGGAGGATAGCCATGATTTTTAGAAATTGCATGACGATTAGGTGTATTGAAACTAATCAATTGGATTATGGCATTGAATATGACGGTTGGATGTAACTATGGTATATGTGATTGAATTGGTCATTGTATATGATAATGTGTTTAAATACATTGCATATGTATCTTTGTTTGGGAGGAGATAGGGGATGTACTCCATTGTTTGGGAAGAGATAGGAGATGTACTCCATCGTTTGAGAGGAGATAGGGGATGGACTCCATTGATAATTAAGTTGGCCGAAGTGTCCAGGGTGAAAGTCTTGAAATCTTATATACATTTGAAGGATGTTGATAATTGAAGTGTTGATAATATGAGTTGTAGTCTCATTTTGAATTGTTTGGATAAAAATGAATCATGTTAATGAAATGATTTGGATAAATAAATGAAAGTGGATTGAAATATGGGTGTCAATGTTGAATAGTTATGGAAAGAGTATAAGTTGGTTTTCAAGTGTTAAACATTTATCGGATGCTAATGTTTAAGTTAATTTTCATATACTGTTTAGCATATCTCTACTGGGCTTTGGCTCACCCTACTTGGGACACCATTTTTTTGGTACAGGTGATATGCTGCCTCCGAGATCTTAGCTTGGGAGGTTTTGGAGTTGAAGACTCCATTTTCTTTTATTTGTTTGATGTTAAATGTATATTCAAGCCTAGGGCTTTTTGTGTATAGAGCTAGGACTCTTTTTGTTGTAATCAAGTGATGACTGAGAAAGTTGTAAGCCCGTAGGGCATTCATTTTGTTTCCAACATCTAATATCCATCGTAGTACAAACTCTGATGAATGAAAAAACGATATTTCTATTATGCTTTATGAATTTATTGAATAGTTGGATTATGTCTTATTTTGGGCGTTCTGATGCATTTTAGGGCAATGAGTGTTAAAACGATCTAAACACATTTTTGGCTCACTTTTCATACTCTTTCTCTCTCTCTCTCTCTATCAACCTTTCCCGAAAACCCTAGCATTAAAACATTAGATTTCATTCATTTATAGCAAGAATCCATCCTTGTGCCTTCATCAAAGTTGTTAATCTTGCTAAAAGCTACATTTTGAACTGATTAGATTGTGTTATTTCGGAAGTTCACTCCTTAGGTCTTCATCTTTTCACTCACAACCTTTGAGATAGGAATATCTTTACCCTTGTATATCTATAATTTGGTTTTAGTGTGTGTAAATCTTATGGTATGGGTGGATATTGAGATGGGTGCTCTATATATAAATGTATATGTATATGGATTTTGTGATGATAGTGAATCTTGTTCGAAATTGATAAAGGATTGAGTATCTATGAATGGAAGATAGTGTAAAAAGACACAAATCAAGGAAAATTAATACATAAGAGGAAAAGTCCTAAAATTTATTGTGTAACCCTAAAGGTTGTTCATGGACTATAACTTAAAGGAAATGAAATTGATGAGTAGAATTGAAGGGTTTTGAGATTCCTCGTATTATGATAAAAGTGTTAGCTTTGGAATGTGGTTTGTTGTGTTTTATGGCCTACCCATGAGGGGAGAATTGAGGTGTCCACTTGCCCGGTCGTGTGAGGACAACAAATGTGGGAATGCCTTGAGGTGTCCACTTACCTAGTCGTGTGAGGACAACAAATGTGGAAAGATTGAGGTGTCCACTGACCATCCGTGTGATGATGGAAAAATATGGAATTTAATGTAGAGTCGTGTGTTGTGCGATAAAATTGAAGACATTGAATCCATGAGTATTGGTAGTAATCATGCATATATTTAAATCAAATATTATATACTTGGTTAAATATATTCTCTACTGGGCAATAGTTCATTCCCATCTAATAACTTTTCAGGACTTGATGAGCCACAACCCCACCAATGACAAAGAGAATGACTATCCCTTCTAAACTTCAATTTTTGTGAACTTTGAAGTTGTAATTTAAATTGTTGAACTTCTAGATTATTATTTTTTGGGATTTGTGCCTTGTTGTATTAAATGGTCACATTGTAATGAGTAAACCCAAGGGACAATGGTTTTGTTTTCTCTAACTTAGTGAACTATGAGTAATATGTAATTTTGTAAGTTGAAATCTATAGTTCAATGAGAAAGAGAAATATTGGGATTAATTTGTGTTATTTGGAAATATAGAGCATGTTCTTAATGGTTGTTAAATTGGAATACTTTCGAAGTGTTACAAATTGGTATCAGAGCTAACCGGGTCTAAATACCTAGAGCACGTGGGGAAGTGGCTTTTCGTCGCCTTTGGGTTATCTATCTTAGGAGACGAAGGGTTGGTTATCTTACTTGACCATGCGCTTATGTGATTATGTGGGTATGGAGTCAATCCTCTAGGATATGACTTGTGTCCATTACATTCATCGAAGTCCCTTTGAAAAAGCACCTGATCTATGCTTTTCCCATTGGGAAATCTTTAGCGTTATGGGATGAGTTGATATGTTGGAAAAGGGATTTGTATGTGTTCTACTTGTTTACGTGCTTATGTGTTTAGAATGAGATTAAGACTTAAGGGGGAAATGATATGAGAAGTGATAAACAAGTATGTGAATTTTGAGTTAATCTTGCTCCACATCTACTCTTACATAGGATGTCTGGACATGGTAGGGATCATGGCAGACCTCGCCGAGGTGGTTGGGACTTTTTGGCTCAACCAGAGATTTCTCATCAAGAAAAATGAGTGGGTCAAAATAATGTGGTTGCCCCATTGACCCAAGATGCTATGGGTGTGTTGGCTCGAGAAATAGCCGGGGCTCTTAGGGAGTCCATGGATATTCTTAGAGCTGAGCAAGCGACTAGGACTATCAAAGGGAGACTAGGGCTTTATTTCTGAAGAAAGAATTCTTTCGCTCTAATCCTGCCGAATTTCTTAGTGGCGTTGAACCATTAAAGGAGAACAAATGGCTTGAACAAATTACCAAATCTTTCAAGATTTTGGACTTACGTAATTGAACTTCGGGTGGCGCTTGCCACTTATCAGTTGAAGGAAGACGCAGGCCAATGGTGGAAGTACACTAAGGGTTGAATCAAACACACTTAGGAGGCGTTTTCTCATGCCTTTAAAGAGAAATACTTTCATCCTTTTGAGAGGAAACAGTTAAGGAGGGAGTTTGAGGAACTTGAACAATCAGAGCTCCACAATGGCAAAGTTTGAGGTCACCTTTATGAGCTTATCCTATTTTGAACCAAACCTTGTAATGTGACGGAAGCGTCGGTGTCTAGTGTTTGAGAAAAGGCTGTGGCCGGGGATTTTGATGAAGGTGATGGAAAACATGATCCAATATTTTGATAGATTGGTGGAGTTTGTGGCACATGTTGAGGTTATGCTTGAGACCAAAGAGGAACGACGACGACTTAAGAGGCAATGGTTTTCAGAGTCTCAAGGGGGCACCACATCATCTAAAAAGTCGAAGGGCTCTTCATCATTTTCACTACTACCACTGCCAGCTGTATCATCGATTCCTACATCTAGGAAGAGTATGGATAGTATTGGACAAAGTGAGATCACTTGTTATTGGTGTGGTGAGTAGAGTCACAAGTCTGTTGCATGTCCACGAATGAGTAACCAACAACGTCAAACTTCTACTCGTTCTCAAAGCCAGACATTGGTTGGAAATCAATCATCCATTTGCTATCAATGTGGCCATCCTGGTTATATGAAAAAATCATGTCCCCAAATTACCGAGATGACCAATGCTTTAGGGTTTCAATCGGTAAGAGGTTTTCAGTCAAGACAGAGTTAGAGGTAGACTCATCAACCAGTTTAGTCTGGACAAGCGTTCAGAGCCGTACATGGCTCCATTTCTGCACAGTCTATGCAACAAGTCTATCATTGGAAAGGTGATCAAAGTGAACAAAGACCCCAAGAGAGAGTTTATGCTATTACCATATCAGGCGATAAATGCAGGCCATCGATGCGAGTCACATACCTTATATATATAATACTTGGACCAATGTGTTAATAGGTGCAAGAGTATCTCATTCATTCATAGCATATGTATTCACATCCATATTGGGGTTAGAGGCTGAACAATTAAAGTCTTCGCCTATGGTAGAGTTGCCGGTCCGAGGTAAGGTTGTCCTAAATTAGGGTCTTCTTGGTGTGCAATCGAAGTTATTGATTAACTCCATTTTAGTTTGGTGTTGTTAGATATGGCGGGGTTTTGAGGTCATCATCGGCATGGGTGGTTGTCCTCCTATCGTGCCATCATAGATTGTTATGATGGGAGAGTTACTATATGTATTTAGCAGTCTTGACTATTTCTATTTTACGGAGAGAAGACTAATAAACATATACCACTATTATATCACTCTTGTAGTCGAGGCAAATTTAGTTCTCTTCTTGCAACTTTTATGAATGATGAAAAATGGTAAAGCACGAGGGTATTTCCTAGGGTGGTTTTGAGTATTGAGATGCCTTTCCAGAGAACCTCTTGAGCAGACTACCACCTCACCGTGAGGTCGAGTTTTCTATAGACTTAGTGCCTGGCACGGCACCCATTTCCATGTCACCCTATAGATTTACACCAGCAGAGTTGCTCGTTCTGAAGGAACAATTGTAAGAATTACTAGACAAGGGCTTTATACGCCCTAGTACCTCACCATAGGAAGCATCGGCTCTCTTTGTTAAAAGAAGGATGATTTGTTGCGGTTATGCATTGATTACCACACGAATTAAATAGGAGTTCTTGTTAAGAACAAATATCTGTTGCCTAGAATAGATGTCCTTGTAGACACCCCATTTTTGGTGACCTCAAGACTTAGGCGTCATCGATACATGCACTCAATGATTGTGCTTGTTTGTGCTTGTTTGGCGCTGAAGTTCTCGGTGGAGCGCCTTGTCTTTGAGCCTCTAAACCCTTTTTGTTTTGTGCTTGTTTTTTGACCAAACCTTGGTGCCTTTTGCTTGGAAGGATGAGGGGCCTTGTTGGCCACTTTTTGGCCTCTTGAAGTGGTCGGTCGGCTAGGTGAGGTGGCCGGTCAGCCACCTAAAGTGGCCGATCGCCATTTTTCTCCTTTTTCAGATATTTTTTTAGCCAGTTGTGCCAGTTGTTGTTCACTGAATGTCATCTCCATACACGTGTATGGAGCGATGAATGCAAGCATTTGGCTTGATTTTCTATATAAGGGGAGGTCTCCCCCCCATCTTAAGAGGTTACACAATTTTGAGAAAATTTCTCCCTCTCTCTCTCTCTCTCTCCTCGTGTTTTGTGCTTGAAAGTTAGAATTCTCTACACTTTTGCACTAAGACCCTTAACCAAACATCTTCATCTTGGAGCTAAGGTTCTTTGAGGCTTAGTTTGAGCTCCTAAGGGTGGTTTAAGCTCGAGGTGTGACTGATTTTGTGTTGTGCTTCAAGAGGTAAAGGACTTGCCTTGTAAGCTTTGTTTTAGTTGCTTGCTTTGCCATCTTTTTACACTATTTTGAGTCTAGTTTTCAACTACAAAAAACTCTGATTTTTGGGCCTTAACATGTTGGTTTGAAGTCATTTTGTGCTAAGGGGTTGTCCACCCTTCTTGTTGTTTGTTTGTGTGAGCTTTAGTGCCATCTTTTAGCATATTAAAATCAAACTTTTTGGGCCTTTAAACCCACTTTGAAACTTAGAGTTATTTCAATGATAAAAAGTATATTTTGAAGTCCAAAATGGAGGGTTAGCCTCCTCCTGTGTCTCTCTTGCATGCCTAGTTAGCATTACATGGTAGCTTGTTTTTGTAACTTGTGTTAGCTTAGTTCAAGCATGTTTTTAGGCTCTGTTTTGCACATTTCAACTCTGTTTTGGTTTGGTTGGAGCATTTGTTGCTTGCTTTTTGTACTTGTAGTGCAATTGTGCTTACTAGTCTAGCATGCCTAATGGTTTAGCCTATTTTTGTAGCTTGTGTTAGCTTAACTTCAGTTGTTTTAGCTACTATGTTGGCCTACTTTAACTCTATTTTAGTGGTTAAGTCCTTGAGGCTTGTGTTGCATGGCTATAGTGTAATGGTCTTTACTAGCTCATTGTGTTATGGCTTTAAGCATGTTATGCTTGAATTGTTTGCATGTTATAGCATCATTTTACATATGATTTCAGTGTATATAGCTCTATCACACTCTCAATTATTTCACTCTTTCATTGCTTTTGAGAGTTGTGTTTTGAGTCTTGTTTGCAAGCTAACATGTTTTTCTAGCCTTTGTGCCTCAATCTCGGCATGTTTTTAGCTTTGTTTTGGCATGTTTTAACTCTATCGAGGAAATTTGGTTTGGTTAGTTGAGCTTTGTGTTGCATGCTTATAGTGTTGTGATCTTCACTAGCTTAATGTTTTAGGCTCTTAGCATGTCTTGCATGTGTTGCTTGCATGATTTAGTGTCTTTTTTGCATGCCATTTCAGCACTGAAACATCTGCAACCTCCCTCAATTCTCCACTTTTTACTTTGTTTTGAAAGTGGCCTTGAGCCCTTTGTTAGCTTAAGTGTGAAATTGAGACTCTCATGCCTAATGGTTTTAATCCTCTCTTGAGGGTTTTTACTAACCAACAGCATGAGGCCTCTTTCATGCTCAAGGTACTTGTGGCTTAAGCCCTCTTTCCAATTAGAGGACTCTCACTTTGGACTTAATCGGTTAAAGGACTAATCGGTAATGTAAAATGTATAAACAAAATGAACCAAGTAAAACTTGAGCAAGATAAGCATATTTGTGTTGCATTGCATGTGTTTGGATCGGAAGTTAATCCAAACACAAGAAAAATGGGACGTTTCATACTCAAAGTGATGAAACGTGCCACTTTTCTGATCACCAGAAACACCCTTGATCATGCGTGATAGGGTGGTGATCCTTCGAGTCTTATTTATGCATACATTGACCCGATACAAGCTTGGTTCTTTGGCCATCATGTATTGAAAATGCTTGGTTAATGGCTTGAGAGCCAAGAGCTACACTCCTTTGAGCTTGAGAAATGATAAGGAGTGTAGCGATACACATTCCTTGAAAATGCTTTGTTTTTGCCTCTGTTGCTCTCCGTTGCGACAAAAGTAGAAGTCGAGAAAATGGGGGTGGCCGACGGTCACTTGAAGTAACCCGGCGATTAAGGTGGTAACCCCACCAGATGAATTTTGTGCAAGTGTATTCTGTGTTGGGCGGTAATCTGGAAGTTGGTATAATTTTGGTGATCAAATGAGTGCAAGCAGAGGCATCCGATGGCAAGGCAAGGGCATTTTGGTGGAGCAACCGAGCATGCATGCATCCCTTTTCGAGGCCATTTAATTACTTTAGTTAGTTAGCGTAGCTAATTATTCACTTCAAGTGTTGTAATTAATAAGTTTAATTTGGTTTGTAATATTTTAGCTAACTTAGAATAGTTAGTTAATTTATTTCAATTGTTGTAATTAATTAGCTAGAATAGTTAATTAGTTTTGTGTTGTAATAATTAGCTTAGATTAGCTTGGCTTATTCATTCGAACCCTCCTTCGTGAAGGCGTTATGTTGTAATAAGTGTGCGTCTATGTGTGCATGTCTTCCAACCCCACTTCTTTCTCCTTTTTATTTATCCTCTTTCGATGGTTAGATTAGGGACATGTTTCAATTAGCATACCTTATGCTTGCATGTTTGCATCATTCATTTGTCTCGCATGCACCGAGGCTTTAGCATCATTCAAATTGCATCGTTATTTCAATACACTTCTTTGAATCGTGTTTTGAAAGCATGTTATCAAAATATTGCAAATACCATGATTAGGTAGCCGAGCCTATTTAGTTGCATTATTGGATGTGTTACATTAAACATCTAGCATAGTTAGGATCATGCATTGTTTCTAACTAACTTTTGTTTTTGGCTTGGTACCGTAAGTTTTACGCTTTAGCATGCTTGCATGAGTGTGAGTGTTGCCATGTTTTGCATGCTTGCCATGAGGCTATGTGCTTAAATGATTAAGCGCATAAATGCATGTGGATGAAGGCTTTGTTGCTTGAATTGGAACAATTAGATAAATGTAATTTTAAGCCCACTTTGCGAAGTGGCAAATCATGTTTAAGCCCACTTGAGGGTGGCAAATTCAAACCATTTTCGAAAGCAAACATGAGTTGATTTGTTCCAATTCTTGTGACTTAGTCTATATTTGATTGTGTGTGCGTCACATAGTAAAGTCAGCTGTGGGGGAGTGGTTTTGGAAATACTCTTGAGATCTGGAGGCGCTCTTGATCTCGGCTAGTCACTGCAAAGACACAAACACTCGGTCGGGTGCGGTGTTAGCACTGACGAGCAAGTCAGTCTTGATACTCGAGAAAGCTTGTTTACTAAGTTAAGTGAAGTAATTCTTACATACCTTTCTAAATCTGAAGCTCTTGTATTTATACTCATTCTGGACCTTGGGTCCAGAGCCCACTACTTATTATCCTTTTATTTATTCGACATACATCTCCCGTCTACTTGGCGATCTCAATGTATTGGCATCTTGGTTGATTAATGCAGACCAAACAATCTCCTTAGGGATACATCCTTCCAACTCCTCTATTGTCACGGCTCCCCAATTGCCCCCAAGCATTCTCCCCAACGTCACGTTGTTGAGTGCTGGTTCCAAAGTACAGATACTTCAGACAAAATTTTGGTGGTTGAGCCCTCTGAAACTTATCGTCTAAATCGTCCCCTTTTGGTTGTCGTACCGACTTCCCGCCTCTTCGTACATACCTACTCATTGTGATTTTTTAAAAAAATTGGCGTCCCTTCAGATTCGCATTTCAGGACACTGGTTGCTGGGTTGCCTTTTGGATCGGTCTTGCAATTTTGTCTCTTCCAATATCATCTTCATTCTTTGTTAGTTATTCCCTTCTTTGCTTCGAGAGCTATTCCCAGTTTATTCTTTGGTATATATGTGTCAATCTGCAGGGTATGGCGAAACACTTGAAAGACCTCCTTTCTTCAGATCGAATTACTGGTTTTAGACGCCATTTCTCTATTCCCGATAATAAAATGCATCACTTTTGTGACGGTACCCTTGACATGGAGAGGGAGGACGAAACCACAATCGTCTTTCCTCTCTTGTCAATCACAGAGAGTGGAGTCCGCTTCCCTCTTCACCCATTTCTAAGGACTGTTCTTCGCCATTGGGGTTTAATCCCTTCTCAACTAGCGTGAATTTCTTTAGAATTGTAATGGGGATTGTAGCGTTGAATAAATGGCCTTGGAACTAACCTTGGCATTAGGCTATCGACCACTATGCCTTAGCTAAGTCTTCCGTCGACGAAGGCGTTATTTCCTTAAAGCTAAGGATACTGACCATCAACTAATCACTATGCTTTCCACTGGAAATGAGTTGATGATGTTATGGTCGTTGTCGAGGCTTTGGGAATTTGGTGAAGGGAGGATCGTCTTGACCTATTCCTAGGCGGAGGAGGAGGCGAGGTCGAAAGTATCTCCTTGTTTTTGTTATGTGTTCATTTTATTGTAAAAACTATTCTATTGAAATCTTACGGCTTCGTCTCTCGTGCGAGGAGGGTTTGAAAAAAGTACTATCTTCAACCCGCGGCCGTTCTTTTCGAGATATTAGGGTTGCTCTTAGGTATTTGACGTCGAAGTCTTGAGAGCGAGGGAGGCGGCTCACATTACGCTGTTACGGTAGGCATACACAACCTTCTCGTGGCGGAAAACATACCGACTCAAAGGGTGAAGATTCCTTACCGCTCTTATTACATCAGACTTCAAAATTTGAGGCGGTAGGCTTTGAAGGGTCAGGCTTCGAGCGAAATGAAGTAGATGATATTCTTTGAATTAGATCAATCGAGACCCGAATTCGAGAAGGTATTGGATTCGCCGATCCTCCATTTACATCGGGACGAGGACCTTCCTCCTGCTTAGGCGTTGTCCAACATAGAGGATCTTCCGTCATAGACTCTAGCGGATATGGCGGATTAGTCGTAAAACTTGCCAAAAGGCGAATCACGAAAAGGTTAGCACGGCGGGGAGCGGAGCCTTTAAATGCGAAATATCGCCTACCACGAATCTCGACTCCCTCCTATTGCGAATCGAGTCCTTGGGGTTGTAGGGAGGCGGAAAAAAGGTCGGGATCTTAGAATCTCAGTTGGTGGGAAGTCGGCCAAAAGTTGAGAAGGCAAAAGCTTCTGGCGACCTTAAAGCCGTTAGAGCGAACAAGGTGATCGCGTCCTCGCTTGGAGGTCTAATGAGATTGTTCCTTTAGTCATTAGTCAATGGTAAAGGATATCTGGAGATTCCCTCTAGCAACCCTTGACAAGATCGAAGTCGCATTTGGTGTGGCTACGTCCGTGTCGTTCTTTGATATGGAGGCTTGTGAACCGAACCGGTCTGAATCTTGTGACGATGGCAGCCTGTCAGTGTAAGCAGTGCGTGTTCGACTTTTTATTCTCTTTATCAAAATCTTTGTTGAAGTTATGTTTTGGGTTCTTCCTTTGCGGACCGTCGGAAGGATAGGCGATATGGGGCGTCGGCATCTTAACGCCCGTCAAGCAGTTGGCAACACAAAAGCGAGTTGAGGGCGAGGAAAAGGGCGATGATGAAGTTTTGAGAACAAACAAGGAAGCTTCTCGGGCGGCGGAGGTAGAAGGCTCGTATGCGGATCAATCCAGTGGCCAAGAAGAGGCGGGGCCTTGGCGGCGCTTAGATTATCTCGAATCGGTTGCGACTGGAGGCTAAGTTGCATTTGAAATGGTAACTTCAAAAGAATTGACGGAAAAATCTTTGGGCTTCTTAGAGTATCTGGACAGTCCCTCGGTTGAAATCGGGGTTCAAACATGGGCATAAAGCCCTTCTTTGGAGTTTCACTCGCTATGTCGGTGCCGTATGAGCAAGTGGACGTTGAGCCGTTAGAGGCGATTCGAAGGTGAGCTCGACAATTGACTTGTTTGGATTTCACACATGTATTAGGATTTCCTGAGCGTAATATTACAATTGTTTTGTCGGACATTTTTTTGTCTTGGGCGTGAAGCTTATTTATTTTGCATATATATAAAATGTCATGAGTTGTGCTCAATTTTGCATATATGTAAAATGTCATAAGTTAATGCTCATTTTGCTAATGAAGAATGATATTCACGTAATTTTAGGCGAGACGATCAGTTAGGGACTTGAAAATATAATGAGCTAGATTAATAAATCTGCCATTGCCTTAACTAAATAGCGAGCTGAGATTTGAATGGCCGATGGCTCTGATGCGTGAAATTTGGTGAGGCACAACTTTCTCGGCCGGCTATATTAATAAAATGCCCTTGCCCAGCGATCTTCGTTGGCAGCGATAGCGGCTTGAAAATATGGCCGACTAGACTAGATTAATAAATCCGCCCTTGCCTTAGCGGAGCCGAGGCCGAATGAGTAGTGGCTCTAAGTGGTGGTGAGCACAACTTCTCTCGGCTAGATTAATAAAATGCCCTTGCCTTAGCGAGCATGACGGAGGAGGCCGGAATGGTAGTGGCTCAGCTTGAGGCTGGTTGGTTGACTTTCTCTCGGTGACTAGATTAATAAAATGCCCTTGCCTTAGCGGGCGTGAGCGAGGGCCGAGATGGTAGTGGCTCTACTCGTGGAAGTGGTGAGGGCATCCGGCGTTTGGCGCTCGATCTTTCAGCGTTTCCTCGAAATTTGCATGTTCCCGAGGATAAATGGGCAAGTTCATTCCAACAACTTCGACTCATTTCCATTCGGGTTGGATCCAAACCTCGCGAGGGACCAACATTGCATTTGGGTTTAGAGTTGAAATGAATCACGAAGCGAGCCTATCCTTGCGGAAGAAAAGCATCCATGGATCGAGAAAGCAATGACCCCTAGTGGTGGCGAGTCGCCAGAGGACGGACAGGAGATTCCCCGCCCACAACCGCAAGTTGAGCTTTGTGGCCTTCTATTGTTGAGTTTCACGGTTCTCGTGAAGAATAGACCAATGACGGAGGCGGATTCTATAATTAAAGACCCAGATGTGGCAGTCGAGTTCGCTCGGTAGATTTTTCCGCCGGAGGTCCAACAGTCGATGGTCGGACGTCAAGATTTCGTAGTGTTTCGGGACGGCGTACACGGGGCTGTCAAGGGACTGTATAGTGCTTATGAAGTCGGCATGCGTCTGTGGCTTAAAGCTTGCGAGTGAAAAAACATGAAAGGAATCATGATCTGGAGGCTCATGAAAAGTGAGAGTGAGCTTGGTGAAGAGTGTTCGGCGAAGTCGGTGGTGGCAGTCAAACTAAAATCACGGGAAGAGGGCGAACCAAGAGGCCTCGGGTTATGAAAGGGTTTCAGGGCGGAAGGCGGGATCAAGAGGTCAAACCAGATCTAGGCGAGGAAGTTTGGATCTTGAAAATCGTGGTTTCAAGCATGGGTGGATCAAGGCCCTTCAATAGTGGAAGCTCTTAGGGCCATAGGCATAAATTAACCGCCCTATATCATCGGCATTATCTTCCGTATCTGAGTTCGAAATTGAAATGCGACAGCGAAGCCGCCGACTTAGTGGGGCGAAGTGTTGGAGCAGTGGTGTGAATAAATAGAATTACTTTATTAAGCGTTTGAAATGCTTGAAATGTTTATCGGCTTTTTGAATAAATAGAATTCCTTTATTAGCAACTTTGTAATTAAGCGCCTTATTTCAATTTATTATCGGCTTTTGTATTAGCGTGATGTAGCGTTTAGGAACCATGTAGTTAGTCGATTAAATCGTCGGGGCGCTCCAAATCAGAACTTATTGGGCCCTCAAATGTCATGCATTCAAAAGGGCTCGAATTCGAGACTTGTTTGTGATCGTGATGTGTCCATGAAGGCGCTCGAATCCAGGAGACTTATTGACCCTCGGATGTCATGGATCCAAAGGGGCTCGAATTGAGGAGACTTGTTTGTCGTGTTATCTGAAGAGCGAATCCAGGAGACTTATTGTGTCGTGATGTCCATGAAGGCGCTCGAATCCGAGAGACTTATTCGGCTAATGGTGATGTCCACAAAGGCGCTCGAATCAGGAGACTTATTGACCAATTGTGATGTCCACGAAGGCGCTCGAATCCGGAGACTTGTTTGTGTCGTGATATCCACGAAGGCGCTCCGAATCCGGAGACTTATTGCCAATCGTGATGTCACGAAGGCGCTCGAATCCGGAACTTATTGATGTCGTGATGTCCGCGAAGGCGCGAATCCGGAGACATTGAGTGTCGTGATGTCCACGAAGGCGCTCGAATCCGGAGACTTATTATTGTCGTGATGTCCACGAAGGCGCTCGAATCCGGAGACTTGTTTGTGTCGTGATATCCACGAAGGCGCTCGAATCAGGAGACTTATTAATGATCGTGATGTCCACGAAGGCGCTCGAATCGGAGACTTATTACGAATCGTGATATCCACGAAGGCGCTCGAATCCGGAGACTTATTCGGCCAGTCGTGATGTCCACGAAGGGCGCTCTGTATCCGGAGACTTGTTTGGCCAGTCGTGATATCCACGAAGGGCGCTCCGAATCCGGAGACTTATTCAGCCCTCAAATGTCATGCATCCAAAGGGGCTCGAATCGAAGACTTATTCGAATCGTAATGTCCACGAAGGCGCTCGAATCCGGAGACTTGGGCGCTCGAATCCGGAGACTTATTTGGCCATCAAGAGGGTGAGCTCGGGCATAAAATGAAACTTTTGCATTACAACAATGTGTACAAATATCAAGCCCACAAGTCGATCATTGATAGAATTTTTCGTAGATATGTTGAATTCCATGGGCATGGCGGCTTCTCACGACATGTCAAGCGGGGAAATATGCCTGTTCACGCAATGGAGTCTATCATTAGGGGCCGTCGATTCGGACCCGACTTTATCGTCGGCCGGTCTCGGTCGGCTAAATACTTTCTTGAGGACGGTTCTCTCCGGATAATACTTGGCCTTGGCTGAACTTCGTTGATTATGCGACTTAGCGGTTCTTTGCTATCTGGGTGCCATGGAGGCCAGGGCGCGGTCTCTTCGTTCCTAATTAGATCCAGGTCCAGGGCGAGCATCATGTCATTTCGGCCTGTATCAAAGGCTTGCGATTTCAAAGACGGGAGGCCGATTTCGAGGGGTAAGATTGCTTGGGTTCCAAAGCATAGAGCAAACGGTGTTTCTCCAGTGGACCTCCTTGGCGTTGTGCGATGAGCCCACAATGCACTCGGCAATTCGTCGACCCATTTGCCTTTAGCTCTTTCCAGCCTCTTCTTGATGCCGTCCAGGATGGTTTTGTTGGAGGCTTCGGCTTGACCGTTACTTTGGGGAATGTGTGCGTAGAAAGTAGGAGCTGTCTAGTATTTCTTTGCCTGAGTTCTCATTATGCGCCCAATCGGCAGGTGCCATTATGCGAGATGAGAGCTCTTGGAATGTCGAATCGTGTAATGATGTTTCTCCATACAAAGCGCTTTATGTCATAATCTCGTATATGTGTTAAAGCCTCCGCTTGACCCATTTTGTAAAATGTAATCCGTTACTACGATTAGAATCGCTTGTTTCTGGGGCCCTTAGGTCCCAGCGATATCAAGTCCCCGAGCAAGCGGCGAGGATTGGTAATAGAGTTCAACTTTTGGCGGGCAAATGGGTTAATGGGGAGAACTTTTTGGCATTGTTAGCATCTTTTAACATGATTTTTACTGCGTCGGCTCTCATTTGTCGACCAATAAAACCCTTGTGTTATAGCTCGATGGGCGAGGGCATCCGAGATGGGCACCTAGCGCCCTCATATATCTCGGTTAGAAGCTCCTCCACTTTATCAGATTATGCGCATTCCAAATAGGGACGGAGGGACTTTTATAAAGCCCTCCTTGTGGATCCGGATAGTATCATGAGCCTTATTGCATGACTTGTGAGCTTCTTTTTGTCCTCAGGGAGTTGTTCGGAAGAGAGAATCGGCAATGGGATCCATCGACGATCACGGATTCTATAGCGTTGGCGTGGGTTTCTTCAGAAGGGCGATACTCGGCTCGGGATAAAACCTACTTCAATGGTCGTTTGAGCTTCGAGTTCATGGCGGAGGCTAGGCATGTCGGGGCATCTGCGTGTGTGTTACGATTGCGTGTTATTTGGTTGAGTTCATGATGGTCAAACTTTGTTAGCAAAAGTTGGCCGTTCTCATATAGGCCATCACGATGCGTTTTTTTCGGCGTACTCCCCATTGGTGGTTGATTACCAATTTTGAGTCACAAAACACTTGCAAGCGCGAAGCGAGAATATGAGCATTTAGTAGATCGGCTAAGAGGGCTTCATATTCTCGTTATTTGATGCTTCAAAGCCAAGTTTGGCACTGCTTCTATTATTGCTTGTTGTCGGGAGACATAGTTACTACGCGGCGCATGACCAGATTGGTTAGGCGATCCATCACAATATAGTTGCCAAATGTCCCCAACATAAATTCTCGATTCGGCTTTGATCGAATTTTAGCCTTTGGAAGAACGTCGGCGGAGTTTAAGGTCGGAAAAGCACTTTGTGAATTCGACAACAAAGTCGACCACACATCCCTTGATTCTTGTTTTGGGTAAAAGCTGAATGTCATATTGGCGAGTTCAAGAGCCCATTTTGAAACCGTCCTGAAGCCGCACTCCATTAATCTTGATCGGAGGGATGTCTATTATCACCCCAATGCTATGACCACGGAAGTAGTGCATGGATTTTCTTAACGCCATGACCAAGGCTAGGATGAGTTTTCGATTGGAAGATATCGTGTCTCGGTGTCAACCATTGCCTTGCTCACACAATACTGGCGTTCTTGCCCTTCCTCTTCTTTTAATAGTCACGTGGCATCGAGCTGCGGATCTGAGAATAGGGGGAGTCACCGGCGTGGGTGTTATTAAGAGAGTCTTGGCCGAGGTAAGTCTTGAGCTTGCGATGAAAACGCCCGCTTTTCGGTCCATTCAAAAGCTTTGCCTTGGCGTAGCGTCTGGAAGAATTATGCTGCGTGATCTGTTGGCCGACTAATGAATCTATTGAGTGCTGTGGCCATCCCCATCAATTTTTGGACTTCTTTCTCGTTCGGGGAGCGAGGTTCCAAGATTCTTGTGACTTGCCTCGGGTTGGCTTTGATTCCACGGTGGTTGTGATATAACCCGAGAATTTGCGGGCGATTAATCGCACTTGGGCGTTCGATTTCATTCTGTAATTATGAATGCGCTTGAGATGTTTAGGAATGTCTTCTCTAGATGCGGCTATGTGATCTGTTCTTCTTTGGACTTGACCACCATATAAATGCGATGTAGACTTCCATAGATCTTGACGAGAGTTGTTCTTTGAACATAGCGGTGACCGATCTTTAGTAAGTTGCCCCTGCATTCTTGACCCAAAGGCATAACTTTATAGCGATGGGGTTCTCTTTAGGTGAGAATGCGGTTTTGTCTGCCAGTCATACGGATGTAAAGCGATTCGATGAAATAGCCTCTGTAAGCATCGAGGAAACTCATACGTTGGTGGCCTTAGTTGCATCGACAGAGTTAGTCGATTCTGGGTAAGAAGCGAGTCCTTGCGGCAAGCTTTATTGAGATCCGTGAAGTGACTTGCTTTACACTCGCCATAGCTCCAGTTTTCTATTCTTCTTGATGGCAATGTGTTGGAAACCCGTGGGGTAGGTGACTTCTCTAATTGCCCCGGCGTCAGCCCGGTTTATCGACTTCTTCAATGGCGGCGATGTGCTCTATGGTACCGCCGGCGACTTAACTACGGATGATCGGCTTGCATGAGGGTGCGACGTTCGAGGAATCTTTAATGGCCCGATGGATCTATACTAGGCATCTCGTCTGGAGTCCATAAAAACGTCGAGGTTATGCAAGAAGAAAGGAGATCAATTTCGCGTCTATCGGCTTGGTTTAAAGAGTGCTTGGAGTCATGAAGAACTTTTAGGGTTTCCATCGATGTCCTTTCGGTCTAAACCTTTTACAGCGGCCTTGTTTAAGCAGGCTGTGACGGCGTCATCCGGATCTCCCAGATTGGGTACCTCAATGGAGTTTACTGCCAATTCCTTTGGCATTTGGTGACCGAGGTAACATGCTTGTCTTTGATTTTTGGAGTGCATGAGATCTGTACCGCTCAATCTTGGGTAATTACGTTGGAAGCGTATCAATTGATGATGGTAGGTGCTTGGGATGGCACATAGCGTATGCAACCAAGATAAACGCCCCCATGATGTGAGATTGTCTGGCGATGGTGGCCAGGACGACCAGGAGAATTCTACATCCGCAGTTCTACGGAACCATGCGAGCGGGTAAGGTGATCTTTCCCAATGGGTATTGGGGATTGGCATTGAAGGGGAATAGTGGATAAGGGGCAGGAGTCAGGTCCGATTCGTTGAATCCGAGTTTGAGGAAGGTTTTATAATACATAACCTCAAAATCTTGCTTTTGGTAGATCTATAAACGGCGATTGACGGTGAAGCGGATTTTATGCGTAGCGCGACAACCAATGGATCGATATGTGGAGGCGTTCGCCCGTCGAGATCAAAAGTAAATGTCGGCGATGCTTGGCGATCCTCGGGGTCGACTTTCTTTGGCGTCGAAATTCTTCTTTGGAGGCTTTGGGAGGGGCTGGATTGCGCTATGCCGATTCGAAGCGCTTTTCGGCATTGTATATCATATGGATGTTATCATCACGGGAACACTCCGGCTGGAAGCGTTAGATCTTTTGTCAACCCCTCAAAAGTGATAAAATTTGAAGTGTAGCGGCGTTGGTGTTTTTATTTAGGACGAGACACAAGACCGTAGATGCTTTGCCCTTGGGGAATCGGCTTTCGAAACTTCAGCGCATCATTTGTTTGGACTTTGCTATTTCCAAGGCTAGATTGTGGCGAAGGCGCTCGTTCTCAGCGATGATGTTGTCTAAACTATTCTTGGTCTTTTTAGCTCGTTCCATGATGGCTAGCATCGTCGCCTATGCTGAAGGCGTTGGTGAAACGACATTCAAGGCACGTCTTGCAGCGATGATTTTCGCTTCTCGAGCGTATTGCTTGGGAGTAAGGAGGTCGTCTACTGCAATGTAGTCTAAATCGGTATTGCTATCGGAGGATCTTGAGTCACGTCTTCCATGGAAGTGCTTGAGTATTCCCACGAGCCGAAGCGCCAATTGTGGGGAAGTGGTTTTGGAAATACTCTTGAGATCACAGGAAGCGCTCTTGATCCTCGGCTAGTCCTGCGAAAGACACAAACACTCGATCCGAAGTCTTGGGGTTAACACTCAGGCAGAACGAGAAGTCGATCTGATACTCGAGAAAGCTTGTTTACTAAGTTAGAGTGAAGTGAATTCTATACATACCTTTCTAGAAGTCTGAAGCTCTTGTATTTATACTCATTCTCTTCCGGACCTCGGGTCGAGATTATCACTTTATTTATTCCGACATATACATCTTCCGGAGTCTACCTTTCGGCGATCTCAATAATATTAGACATCTTGAGGTTGATTAATACGGAGGCTTAGCAACGGTCTAAATCTTCGGGGATACATCCTTCCAACTCCTCTATTTATTAGAAACTCCCACATCAACTAATAAGCGAAATAGTACATGAGGTTTATAAAACAACATATCATGATTAGTAGAGAGGCAGATCCTTTGATTGGCCGAGAATTAGGGGAAATGCTCATTCGGGACGCTTCCCTCTTGTACCCGAGTTC